>VXAK01011481.1:61123-78088 GCA_013399435.1 Arenaria interpres | reverse complement strand
TGAAAATGAAATTCTATAGCAATGACTTATACAAGAAAAAAACCCTACAAAACTAACTGTGAAAGCGATATGCCTTCCCTTCTGCATGCCCAGCAGTATCTACATCTCTTTGTGATGAAGGTTTAAAGATAACACTGCCAAAAAATGTACATATTCATTGTTTCATTTCAAATAGAGCCATGACAAGAATGTGGCGTGTTTTCCTTTAGAGTGGAAAATCCTTTCTGTTAATCAAGAAAGCTCTCTGAACTCATTATCTGTAAAGAGAGATCCTCTAATAGTTACAGGATAAAGTGACTTTCTTAGAGATTTTAAAGCATATCCTACTGCAGCATACGTGGTTAATAATATGCTGGTTTTGCTGTTGAATGCTTTGACACAGAGGTTATGTGTTGCTCTAGATTTTGCTATTCTTAGTTGCGTTCCTAAAATCCGTGTTGCTGGTGCTTGAGTGTGCTAGTGTTAGCTTGCCTTCCTTAGATGCTTATCCTTTTTTCAAAGTGAGATCAGGTATCTGTGATATCCTTTGAAAGTTTCTGCTGGATGTAATGATTATTCTCTATTTGGCAGTGAAATTTGAACATTTAACCTTCTCACAGCTATATAAATGCATGTTATGACAAATACGAATGTACTTGAAGAAATGAAATGCTGTGTGTATGCATGACAAAATACTCGTGCTTCGTATTAGATAAAATGTACACAAATGTAAGCATAGATATTTGTATAACCTCACAGAGTGCTGTGAACTACTCCCTTTTTTTTGTTTAAGAGGCTGTGTATATGGGCTTGATGACTGACTCATTACAAATTTCATGTGACTGACACATGCCTGATAGGCAGTTTGGTTTTTGATCATCAAATTTTACAGACCGTTAAAACAGAAATCCTTATATCCTAATCAAGACAGAATTGCCTTGTCTTGATTAAGTCATAAAAGTGTCTGGATAGCGTCATGCTGAGAGCTGAAAATAATCTGTGATTTCTGTCAGAACATGTTAATAACTGTGTAATGGGGTTGAGGTGGACAGAAAAGGAAGAGAGCACACAAATAATTGAAACAAAGCCTGTCGTACTTTTATGATAGCAGCAAGATGGGAAAGGACACTCAGAATAATCCAGTGTCTTCTGATGGGACTTCTTCAGCAACCTGATGCTTTGCTTTCCTGGTTGTTGTTTGGAATGCAAAAAAAATGTAAAAAAAAATATCGGAAAGTTGGAATTTGCCTAGTCATTTTGTTCACATTAAAGTTGCATATCTATGCTTTCAGTTGTTGAAGGCTTTCTTTGACTTCAGTGTCAATTCTGAATTCACTAGGTTTCTAAAAGATTTTATTATTGCTGATTATCAGCTTTTTCTTTAGAAAAAATAACAAAACCAACAAAAATCCCCAACGCCCCCTCCTCCCAACCCCCAATTGCCAACCAAAAAACCCACCTTGGAACATGATCTCTCACTTAATGAAGTAATGTTTAGGAAGAAGTATTAGCTTGGTTTCTCTGGTTTTTTTTTTTTTTTTTTTCTTCTCCTTGTCCTACTTCTTGGCCATTACACATCATGGGTCAGATACTAGCACCTTACTCTGAGTAGTTCTGAAGTTAGTGATACTGTTTGAGTTAGTAGTTAGTGAGTAAGGGAGTGTCACCCAGACAGCTACAACTTGTTGGTGCTGGTTAATCTGCTAGCAAAGGAAATGTTTATCAAGAGAACTTCAGTCCAATTTGCAATATTTGTGAGTAATTTAATTAATTTTCTTTATTTTTCTTACAGGAATTGTTTCAATTATGACTCTCACTGTTCTTGCCTATGAACGCTACATTCGAGTAGTCCATGCAAAAGTGATTAACTTCTCTTGGTCTTGGCGGGCTATCACATACATCTGGCTCTACTCATTAGCCTGGACTGGAGCACCTCTTTTGGGCTGGAACAGATACACACTGGAAATTCATGGATTAGGTTGCTCAGTGGACTGGAAGTCAAAAGACCCCAATGATATCTCCTTTGTGCTCCTTTTTTTCCTTGGCTGTCTAGTAGCACCTGTTGGGATCATGGCCTATTGCTATGGCCATATAATATATGCAGTAAGAATGGTAAGTTAATTCAAATGAGATTTCTCTTAATGTAATATTTTCAGTGAAAAATGATGCTGTATATTAAGCTTGGACCAGAGCCTAAATTTGCACTCTCACTTCCTCTCCAATCTTTTGAATGTTTAGTGTTCATCCATGTCAGGCACCACTAGAAAGGATTTGAGCTCATTATTCCACATCAGATTCTCCCTTGAAAAAGGGAAAAAAACCCCAACTCTCCGTTAATAGTTTTCTTGATTAAAGAATTCTCTGTCCTCCTCACCACTCTTGAGAAGATAACCCTGTAAAACTCTTCCAAGTGGAGATTAAGCCCAGTTAGAACAGTTTTTCATGTTAGGGCAACCTGTTTTAATTCACTCTGTACCTTTAGTGTCAGAAAGTGTTAATGTTTGTGGGTAATTGGTCAACAGCACTGACACAACTGGTAACTGGTATGGAGAGCACTCATGTACGTGTCCCATCTTTTTCTCATTTTATGACTTGCTCAGATAACACTGGGAACCTGCTGCCCAGTATTCTGCTTTAAATAGATATTTCATAATGTTAGGGTAACTAAGTGGCGGAGCAGTACAGAAATCAATTTATGAAATTTTCTTCTCTAAAAGTTGCTGATGACACAAATCTACAGGATCATCTAACTAGTCAGGCAAAGGACCACTAAATGTAAACTGAACTTGCTTATAGCAGTGGATGAGGGCAAGTTAGTTTTCTGGAATACTTACAGTGATAAGTGCAGCATGTTTTGTTACATCACTGGCTTTGTTGTTTTCCAGTAGATTTGCTATACTATTTTTTCTCAAATTATGTTCTTACACTTAATATACATAAAAAAGTCTGGCAAGTATGATGTAAACTTGCAGAAGAATTGCACTTCACAAGATAAGGTGTATACTGTTTGGACCTGAAACTAAATTAATGAATTAATTAAAAATAAATATAGAACTATTCAGTTTCAAGTATTATATAGAACTATTTTACTTTACCGTTTTATATTTTTTCTTCTACAGCTTCGCTGTGTGGAAGATTTTCAGACTGTTCAAGTGATCAAACTTCTAAAATATGAAAAGAAGGTGGCTAAAATGTGTTTCTTAATGATCTTCACGTTCCTTATTTGTTGGATGCCCTATGCAGTGGTCTCTCTCCTGATAACATATGGCTATAGCAACCTTGTAACTCCAACAGTAGCTATCATCCCATCTTTCTTTGCCAAGTCAAGCACTGCTTATAATCCAGTCATCTATATTTTCATGAGTAGAAAGGTAGGTACATTAAAGATTTTCTTACTAGTAGCCGATACCACAGTGGTGGAGTTTAGATCTGATTTACTTTCATCTGTACATTCTAGATTTTCTTAAAGATTTGAATAGCTAGGATAAATAGTAAAGATCTAGTAAAGTCCTTGATGGTGCTTAAAGTACTACCTTATCAGAAATTGGATTTTAAGTTTCTGAATTCACACATGACCACTCACATGAAAGGGAGGGAAAGGAGTGTAAAAATTTAAGTGTCTAGTTTTGACAGTTTAGCCGTGAAATGGATTATAACTAGAAAACCTTATCTGAATCCCTCCCGTGCTACAACAGAACTCCGTCATATATTTCAAATATTACATAATATTTCAAATATTACATAATATTTCAAACATTACAGCAGTAACATTTTTCAGAGCTTCATTGTATTCAAAGCCAGAATCTTATGTGGATGACAGTCAAAATTTTTTTGGAGGCAAATTATATATTGTTAAGAAGACTACTTAGCTATGAGAAATAAATTTTTATTTTTGTCTGCTTTTGTAGTCTTCATTGTGAAAAGTAGACTGCTGATTTAATGGGGGTAAGTAGCTCACTTCAGTGCTCTATAGAGCAGAGAGAATGGAAGTATTTGGAGTTGTCAGTGGCATGTCCAGTACGTGGAAGCTAGAAAACTATACATGTTTCTGTAAATTATCAGTACTTTGAAGATAACCACTGAACGTAGTTAAGCGGTGTTGGTGAATTTACTTAGACATTAAAATAGCTTCACTATAACCAGAACACTGACTAGAAGCGTAATATGCATATTGTAAGCTTCTGAAATCAAGATTGTGTAGAGTTAGAGATATCTGGAGCTTAATATAATAACTTGGCAAAGGGTAGAAAACCATGAATGATTGCTAGAAGGATTTCCCTGGGTTTTCACTACCTTTTAGCTCATTATAGAGATGGAATTTTCTGTGATTTCCTCCACTGGTTTGTAATTGCCAGGCAGCAGCCTGCACCAGCCAGCACTGTAGAGACAAGGCAACCAAGTCAGTGGTTCGATCAGCCAGGTGGGCAGCCAGGCAAAGGCTGGAGTGCAGCTCAAGCCGGGACGGAGGGCAAGGGTGAGCTTAAATGCTGTTCCTTAGTGAAGGCAACAAGCCGCCAATGTAGCATCTTGCAGCTCTTCCCCGACAGCTCATTTCACAGCAGGCCAAACCAAGGTTACATGGCTGCACAGTATCAGAGCTGGCCTGGAGATGGGGAGCTAACAGCAATCATGTGCAAAAAGAGTGAAAGAGTGTCTTTCAACACAGTGAGGTTTTTGTTTTTTTTTAATACAGTGGCACTGACTCTGTACCTAGATGTCAGGCTGAGTAGTTCATCTGAGAAAAAAAAATAAATCTTTTTTTTTTTGTAGGTTCTGATACCCGGAAGCAAATCAAACTGGGACCAGGCACAATGCCAGAAAAGTCATAGCCAGCATAGGAACGAATCATATTGGAGATGCATTGAGAAGTACTTCTCACTCACCTCTAATTCCAAATTAAGACTAAAATAATAATATTTTTGCTTATCTTCTGGGTTATTTTGCCCTCAGAAGGAATCCTAAAACCAATTCTTCTCCATAATATTCTTCCTCTATCTGAGCTGTTTTAACGTGCTTGTGCCTTCTCACTTTCATGCTACTCAGAGGTGCCACATTATCTCTGAAATCTTCAAGGCCTCCTCATGACCATTGTTGTGTGCCAAATTATCTTTCTCTATCATCTTGTAATTTTCTAGGTCCCCTTCCCAACAGGACTTATTTCCTCCCCTGTGTCAGAGTATTCATTTCCTCTAATAAAACCTTGTTCCAAACCAGCATGTCAGAGAGCTTCTTGCATAATAGCTGGAAAAACAAAGTCACTGGCCATCCATGATAATACAGAATAATCCTTAACACAGCTAGATGGAAGGCTGTTGAGACAAATGTCCTACTCCCTTTTCAGAGAGAAGGTGGGTTGTTGTTCCCCGCCTCATTTGTTGTTGTGGGCTTTTTTTTTTTTAAGTCCTCTCCATACATTCCAGGCATGTCTTGTTATGGTTTATTAAGAGAAGAGGAAGCTGCCCACTTTTTTCTTGTAAAACCAGAGAGTTTCCCCAAAGGATCATATGTGAGCTTTAGATGTGTAGAGACATCAAACTACTGAATGAGTGCGTCCTTTAACCACCATCTACCTGAAATCTTTGTTTTGTGAAGGGCAGAACATAACTGGAACCTTTAAAACAGCTCTACTACTGGAATTACCATTCTATATACTGATACAAGCTTTCACTGAATACCTTGAATTACTTAGTCACAAGGTAGAACAGACTTGTATCATAAGAGGCTTCTAGTTAGCTGGAAGACTTTTGTTCCTTCCATGTTTAATGGGAAGATTTTACTTCTCTGTTACCAACCATTGAAATTTCATTTTACATCTGTGACATTCAATGCTTTTGTTAAAATTCCATACCCTGGAGTAACTTAAAGGAAGAAAACGTCACTTTGTATCCCGTTCCTTCCCTCTGCATCTTCCAGTAAATGCATCTTCCTGTAAATGTTTCTGAGAATATTTGTTCCCCCTGGCTACGATGTTCTTTGAATACAGGAACAATACCAATAAACCACTTTGGAGCCTGGTCCTCTTTGCAAATGGTGGGTTGCAGATCTTGCTGCTGGTATTAAGTTGCGTTTCAGTGCCCTCTACTGGCTAGGTGATCCTATTCAGCTCTTTGGTGTAGAGAAAAAAGCACCCACTGAAAAGCCACCATGTTTGTTACAGCACTGAAACTGATTCAGAACAAGCTGGAGATACGCAAAAATCTGTTGAGTCATTTACTGTACTGCTGTCTTCACTGGTTTGTACATGAGAGAGAGCACTTAAGAATCTGTAACTTCATTCTATTTATTCTCTCTTGCAGTTCCGTCAATGCCTTTTGCAACTCCTGTGCTTTCGTCTGATGAGATTCCAGAGAACCATGAAAGAGACTCCAGCAACAAGGAATGACAGACCAATACGACCAATAGTTATGTCTCAGAAAGAAGGGGACAGGCCAAAGAAGAAAGTGACTTTTAGCTCTTCCTCTATCATTTTTATTATCACCAGTGATGATACTCAGCAAATAGATGACAACAGTAAACACAGTGGGACAAAAGTAAATGTCATCCAAGTAAAGCCTCTATAGGGATGAGCTAAAGGGATGTGAGAATGAGATGGACTTCAGCCAGTAGACTGTTTAAGTTACAGACTGGTTTCAGTGGCAGTGTCCATGGGCTGCCAAAGGAAACCAGATAATTAAGCTGTGAAGTACAGAAGGGCATCTGCATCTGAAGTGCTGCAGGCAGTTCAGTTTTGGTCACAGTACTGAAATCTCCACGTCTGTGCCAAAATTGCTGATGGATGTCTTTGCTCTAAGTTTCTTAAAGTATATTGTAGGATTGCCATTCAGGAGAACTTGGTCAGGCTGGAGGAACGTGCTGACAGAAACGTTACGAAGTTCAGCAGGGGCAAGTGCAAAGTCCTGCACTTGGGAAGGAAGAGCAATGCTGCAGCACAGCAGGCTGGGCCCTAGCTGCCTGGGATGCAGCTCTGTGGAAAAAGATGTGGAGTCCTGTTGCTCCATGAGCAGGACACGAACCTGCAGTGTGCCCTGGCAGCAAGGAAGGGCACCAGCATGCCACACTGTACTGACAGCGTCGGAGCCAGTAGTCTGAAGTGATTATGCCCTCAACTCACCCCTCCATTAGACCACATCTAGATACTGCATCCAATTTTGGGACCCCAATGCAAGAAAAACATCTGTAAACTCGGGTGAGTTTAGTGGAGTCCCCCAAGATTGTCAGTGGCTGTAGTACTTGGCCCGTGAGGAGAAGCTGGGGGAGCTGTGCTTGACCAGTGTAGAAATCAAGCATCTTATGGGGAGCCTAATGACAGCCTTCCAGTAGAGATGGGGAGTTTTTCAATAAGATGGAGCCAGGCTCTTCAGGGCAATTCACAGTAGAAGCATCACAGGCAATGAGCATGGATCTAAATGACAGAGATTTGGATGGGATATAAGGAAAAGCTTTTTCACCCTGGGGACAGCAAAACAGTGGAACAAGTGAGACTGAAGATTTCCTGAGGTTCCTTCCAGCTTCAGTTATCCTGTGATCCCTTAACTGACAGCATTCCAAGTGCACAGAGTTATCAGGGAAGAAGGAGGAACGTTTGAAGTTGACTGCAGTTTAGATGGTTGCAGTTGAACTGGTGCTTTGCAGGGTGGGGAGCGGGAAAAGTGATGTCTAAAATGACTGGGGTTATTGTTAAACCAGAAGCCCCTAGAAAGCTGTCCCTGTGTACTCAGCAAGCCTTTCTCTTGGTGCTACCTGTTAGGACCCCTGAGGTACATAGTGAAGAAAATAATGCAAATCAAAGCACCAATGAAAAACGGTCAGTGAAAAGGGAGAACTGGAATTTCTATTTTTTTGTTACGATATGTGAATTATGTATCTTTATCTTGCGTTCATTTATTCTGTACATGGACCAGAAGCGTCATCCTGTATTAACCCTGAACCTGCTCTGACACTTGCTGAAATTAACAGCTAGAGAAGAGCAGGGTAACTTTTGTGTGAGTTGCAATGTGAGTAATGATTATCTTACTTGGAGCTCAGTAAACAGCACAGATAGAGATATTCCTCCCCCCACTTTGTTAACTGTTACTGGTAGAAACTGGCAACAGGATTCTGCCCCAGACACAGCTTTCTGTCAGCATTGGTTGAGTAAGTTAGAGAACTAATTTTGAATTTCAGCAGCTGGTTCTCTACCAAACCCCTTGGACTGGTGTAATTTCTCTGCCTCAGTCTGCTAAATGGGCAGTGTGGAACTGCAACATGCAGCTTTTCCGTCTCTGTGAAAGCTATAAGAAAAGCTTCATCTGGGGACAAATTTTCTGAGAGGGAACATGCTGAATAACTATTGGTCCTGCAGTTAAAAATAAAACTTCAAAAATAAATAGAAAAAAGTCAGGGTCTAAATGTAGAAGCTTTCATCTAGTTCCTGAGAGTAGGGAGTGACCTCAACTCAGAACAAGTGACTGACTTTGTGCTTTTGCTTCTGAAAAGGCAAATTCCTTTTCTTGCACCCTTCTAGAGCTTTAGCACTGGTAAACCGGCTCTTTGTTACGTTTAGAAGTGCATCCAGAGTCCGTTGTTTTCTAGATTAGATCATATAATCTGAGAGGAAACAGACAATAACTACTTGTCTTTGTTTCTTTCATATTTGTTATTTTTGTTTTGCTACAAATGCATAGGTAAGTTGTCTTGTGATGTCAAAGATCTGCACTTACTAATGCGTGTGCATTGCAATGTCAAGAACTATGTTTTCAGCCAGTGATCACTACATCTATGCACATCTATATTTACAAAGGGAGAAGGATGTACATTAGCGCTCCATGTAATGATTCTGTCCTATTTACAAAACGTTTGGCATTTTTGTATTTTCTGTGTATTGAGTTTTCAGTGAGTGATTAAATGTACCATATTTATATCAATGTGTTCTTGGTGAAATAATTTTTTTTCCCACTAAGAGAGGAAAGCTAAGAGGTTTGGTACCATCACTTTTTGGAGGCAGCTTGAGGGGTAGCATTAGACCCTGAGAAAGCAAAGCAACAGCATTTTAAGATTCTGGTTGACCTTTGTGAAGAAAAAGTATAGGGTCTGTAAAAAGAAACTATACACTGCTGAGATTTATGAAAGTAAAATCTGAGTAATTAGCAATAACAGTATATGATTTTTTAATCATTGATGTGCAAGATATTTGCCACTGCAATACATAGCACACTAACAACTATATAACAATATATGAAAACTAAACACTAAAAAATGTTGTAAATTTGTGATCTTGGCTACTTTGTGTAAATTTGGTGCCTGAAATGATAAATTTTGTGAACTCTTTGAGGTAACTTGTTCTTATAGCCTGTAAAGTGTCACTAGCTTTTTAAGTGTGGCTGTGTGAAGCTAACATGCTGCAGTCCTATTTTCTCATCTTTGAAGCTTAACTATTTTCTGCGGGTAACTGCAGCACTGATACAAAACTCACACCCTGCTACAGAATTTACGCAGTTAGTCTTTGAGTGTCACCAGGTTATTTACAGATTTGTTATATCTTTTTTTTTAAAATTTCAAGTCTGTCTTTGATCTATTCTGGGGTTGTTATAACTGGCTAGTTTATTACAATGGAGATGCAGAGACTTATGCAGGACCTTTCTCTCCCATTGCAGGGAATGTAAGAGGAAGATGGTTAGCATTAACATTTGGACCATTAGCTGTTCCTAAAGTAACAGAAATGCAGACTAAGAAAGAGGAGAAAATGCGAAGGGCAAAAGGTTAAGAAGAGACGAGAAGAGTACGTTATTTAGGAAGATTTAAAACAAGCTAGTTGGTAAGAACTTTCATGATCCTTTCATGCAAAGGGAAGTGGCAGTTGTGATGAGTACCATGATAGCCGCAGAGCCAGTTCATTTCTCTTAATCATGTTTCATTGATTTTATGCATTCTTGGAAAAATACAGACAATGATTTAGCTAGAATGATATTTGTAATGTGCAAATGCGGGAGCCTCAGCTAAATTGCCTCGCAGCAGCTGGTGTGTCAGGACTCTGATGGGAGGTATTTCTATATCTCCTTCATGCTGGGAAAGGATCCCTTCTCGCCCTGTGTTTTGAATCCTGAAGCTGTGTCCACTGACCTCCCAGTGCAGGGGCTTCTGCTGCTACCCTGGATCCCATAGAGGTGAGAAACTGCGGGAAGTGTGGTGCGGATCTGCTCCACAGCCTTGTGACATTCCTCCTTTTTCAGCCTCCAGAAGCAGCTGGATACATGCCAAATGTATCTAACTTCATGCAGAAGACTCAGGTTTTATACTACTAAGACATTTTCTTTTATCACAACGATTGCATCAGTCAGGAGATCAGTATTCACAAGCATTATCATTGTGCTCCTGTGCTCTGCGTAACAGCAGCACCCTGCTGCTGTTTCCTGCTAGAATACTGCAACAGCTAAGTGAAATGGATATTCAAGTGCTGTATTGTGCTAAACCATCCAGAAAGAACAGGCTTTAAGAATACATTTATCCTTGGCTTATATCAACAACCTTCAGCTCAAGAATGGAATTTAACTGGATAATATTCAGAGGTAAGAGATGAGAAAAATCTGACTATGGTAGTGGAAGTTTTCACAAACTCGTATTTGACCCACATATAAACATCTCAGTTTGAAAATACCTGTTCTCAGGTATTTCTTTTGTCACTCTATTTCACCACAGTTAAGAAGTTTTATTTTTTGTATGTCATAAAGGAAAAGAGGAGGAGGAGTAGGGTGAGGCTGGAACAGTGCTGGGGGTAAGGGTGACCATTCCTGCTGCTATTAAAGATTGGTGGTAGGTGCTCCTTTTGAGTTGGACTGGTACTTTGCACATGCCCCTGTCCCTCCCTTAGTGGCAGGAAGAGCAGGAGAGAGAAGCAAACAGGACAAGGGCACACAGACACAAGCTGGAACACAGGAAGTTCCATCTGAACATGGGGAAGAACTTTTTTACTTTGAGGGTGGCAGAGCACTGGAACAAGCTGCCCAGAGACGTGGTTGAGTCTCCTTCTCTGGAGATACTCAAAACCCACCTGGATGCGTTCCTATCCAGCCTGCTCTACGTGACCCGGCTTTGGCCGGGGCTTGGACTACATGATCTCTGAAGGTCCCCTCTGACCCCTCCAATTCTCTGATTCTGTGAAGCACACAGCCGATCTCCCTGTCTTCTGCCACAGGCAAGCCTTTTCGTCCTGCTTGTCTGACACCCAAGGCTGCTCCGCCAGCTGCTCTGACCTGGTGCTGCGTTTCATTTATCCAGCTCCAGCTGAACATTATGAATGCCTTTCTGTCTCTCACTCCTTACCAGATTAGTATTGAAGAGTTACTTGTAACGAATTAAAGCTGAAGAGGAAATTAAATTGATTTTCAGTGCGAATTAGAACGCAGGTTATTAGCCAACAGACAGCATCAGACGCTGCCTGGACCTGGCTCTTCTGCCTCTCGGTTCGTTGCATTTTCAACGGTGTTTGCGCTCCCTCGCGTGGCCTGTTCAGGCCAGCGCCTGCTGGTGGAAGAATGAGCCCGGCCTCCTAAAAACCTGTTTGCCTTACACATTTCCCCTGCACACGGGAGGATTCACTGTTGCATGTCTATTATACTTGGTTTATATTGCTTATACTTCTGTCTTTGAAAAATTATGGGAAACAGATACCTGTAAATAATAGGCAATATGGCCTGTCACAGTGATAATTTGAGGAGCTTACGTCTTTGCACATTCTGGAGAATGCAGCCAGGTAGGAGGCTGGTTATATAGATTGTGTAGGCATGATGCTGGAGCAGCATATTAAAGTGCTTCTAAAGCCATTTTTTGCCTTGCTGAAACTTTCTCCAAGTGAAGGTAAAATTCCATCTGTTACAGCCTGAAGTCTGCTCTGAAGGAGAATAAAGTATTTGCATACCAGTTAGCTGTGCTCGTTTTTACCAGTCTATATAGATAGATGATTGAGGCTGAGGCCAGGATATAGTGTAGAATTATTAAACCTTACTTTAATAGGCCTGCTGCCACCTTCTTTTTTTATATTAACTGAGTTTCTATTACATTGGTGAGCTTCCAGGTGTAGCTAAAATGGTATTTTGTTTCTATGATGGGTGGATCTGACACCAGAAATGAGAAAATACTCGTCAACTTCATGTATCCCTTTGTTTTCATGGTTTATCTAATTGACTTGCATCAATACACCCTCAATACACTGTGCCTTTCATTTGGTTTGCTGTGCTGGTGTGAGGTGTGTATTGAGTACAGTGCTTGGGCAAATACCATCTCCAATTACTTTTTTTGAAGTCATGCTGAAGCCTTCAGGAAAAGGCATTTACACAATCGGGCAATATTTTCTTTCCTTGTGCCAAACACACATTTATTTTAGCACCCTTTCAGTAACATGTCTGCCAGTTGGGTCTGAGGAGAGCTTAAAGTCTGCTTGATGGGCTGTTGAACATAAATTCTAATGATCCTTCCTGAGGTAAAATACAGAAGAGATTTTTGTCTACTTCTGAACCCTCTCTCAGCACTGATGTTAAAAGATTTCTTGGGTAGATAGTGTTAGTACAGCATCTACGTACGTTGCACAATACCAGTCTACGCCTCCATTTCACATGATGGCTTCTATTAATCATGATTTGCGGCTTTGTAGAGATAGTTGTAAAAGAAGCGTTTGCTTTGAACCCATCAAAAAACAACAAAACTTTACAGATCACAGAACTATGTATGGTTTTCATTTTTTCGGTTGCCTGAAAGCTTCAAAATGAAGAGATAGTAGGGTGGGGATGGGAGGTGTAGGAAGACATTCTTTTCTTTTAAAAAATACTAGAATGATGCCTGATGTTTCTTCTGGTGTGAGGAGATGATGGTAGCCATATGACTAGTAGACATTTAGGATGTTTAAGCGTATATAACAGCAACTAAAGATGCTCAGTAAATAAATAGTTCAAGTACCATAGCTATTTATGGCTACACAAATTATCCAACTCATGAATATTGGATGTATTTAAATTTTTAAGTAAAAGCTTAGATATAGCTGTCTCTTTCCTGCCCTGGAGCTACTTCTATTAAAGTTAATTGCAATTCTCTGGAAACCAGACATGCTATGAAATGTACTGACAGTGGGGAGCATTTGCTTTGGTGACTGTATTGAAATAGCTTAGTGGTACCTATTGCTGCAATGATGTGTGATAGAATAATAATCATATTTATTCTGAGTTATCTCTAACTGTATTTTATACATCCAGATCAGGGTATTGTTGTAAAAGACGCTCAGCTTTTAAAAGAAATTTGGGAGATCACACGCTGCCAATTTCCAAGGTGAAATGAGAAATCAGTGATTAGAAATGGACATCCTGCTGCCTGAAGGGGACAGAACGTTTCCCAGGAACAGTACGTCCCAAGCCTTACCTTCTGAACATCACCCCATAATAACTGGTCCTTGAAACACTACAAAGAGGCATATAAATGATCATGCCTTTCTCGGAAAGATAATGAACAACCACAGAAATTATGTCTAAATTGTCATATATAGAAAAATTTAGTAACCTTATCTTCCTTTCTTTATTGTTTATTGTTCTTTGAAATTTATTTTTTAGACTAACAAAATTTTGCTTTTTCTAAGCGGAGGCCCTTCTATTGTCCTATTTTTTCTGTTTTCCCACCAGTTATTCTTTCATCAAGATCGCATTATTTTCTAACTGAAGGGCTCAAATATGTGGATTCTGATGAGTAAAGAGGGAAGCACAACACACTTGAGATCTCCACCTTATTGCAAGGTGGTATATGAAGGTAGCATCAACTTGGCAGTGCAGAAAGGGACTGAATGGAGATCTACAGAATTTTAAGAGGATGATGTAAGGTGACACAGCACTGGCACGTACTTTACATCATCCATGTATTTATTTTGCACATAATACAAGGTCATACCTGAACATAAGGAATTCATTGGTCCTAAGAATCTATCAGCTTTCTTTGTAAACATCTTAAGATGTGCATCAATTACAGAGCAAGACCATTTTTTATCCAAATAGGGTGTCACCCTGCAGAGGGAGCCATTGTGTCATCAAGCCAAAAATTACTGTGATCTTTTTCTTGCTAGGGTTTGGCTTTTTTTTGTGTTCTTGATTTTTGTGAGGGTTTTGAGATTTTTTTTGTTTGTTTGTTTAGTTTTTAGTGAGCTTGCACGAGTGCTTATAGATTTTGTTTTCTTCAGGCTTTGCTACATTTTGCAGAAGCTCATCTCTTAAACTGTTTGTCCTTCCTAGAGGTGATAATTACACGCTTAGTGCTTTCTCTACAAATGAAACAAGATAGGAAAAGAGGTGCATCCTGTTCCAGAGTACCAAGGACAATGCTTAATTTTTATAAAATGCAGCAGATCTCACAAGGGTACAAACTGTCCAAGCGTCGTATCTGGGTATAGAGTGCTCTGTGCAGATGAGAGCAGCCTTCTGCTGCGACTGAGGAATGGAGAACTGATTCACCTTCATGGGAAAGAATAGTTACCAGCAGGGGCAGTCTAATGTAACGTGCACAGGGAAGAGACAGTCTTTAGTTAGAATTTTATTTGTTGCTGTTTCTAGTTTTAATTACACTGTACCCCATCATTGCTAGACTTCCCTAAAACCAAAGAGCTGTTCTCCTGGTTGTTCTCTGCCAGTCTATTAAGGTGACTGTGCCTGGCATTGCCTCAGATATTGGCAGTAGATACATGCTGAATTGCCATTATGTCAGACTGACAATTCCTCTTGGAAAGCTAAAGCTAATCAATTTATATTGTATGTGGACTCAACTGGAAGACATAGACCTATTGAGTTTCAGGAGATATTTTACGCTAGAGCGTCATACTACTTGTAAGTGAACATCCTGCCTCTTACTGTCAGATATTTCCTGTTCAGTTAAAGTAGTTACTTTGTTTTCTTTGTAAGTAAATGTGTCACCAAATTAGGAACTCCACTTGTTTTAGAACAGTACAAGTCTGAAGGATATAAGTAATTTTTACCAAACCATGACAGTCCATTCTCTAGTGTCCGTGATGCCTTTCCCTTGATTTTGGAGCCATTTAGCATCTGTCAGCAAGGATGTATCTGTGCTCTGAAGGACTTCCTGTTTTATGACAGAGGCTCATAGTGTCTGTCTTGGTGTCAGTGAGAGTCCAAGGAGAGCTTCTGTTTTCTTGCAGGTCCAAACATTAATTGGTTTATTCAACTAAATTTTTGTTATCCAGAAATAGTTTTCCTATATCTTCTGGCTGATTCTTGTTCTTTTCCTGTCCTCCAAAGTTCTTTTTTTATCCTTTCTGAAATAGGTCTCCTCTGGAATAACAGGAATGTTTTTCTGACAGATTTGCTAGATAGATAGAAACAGTTTGTTGCACTCCTTGGTTTGAGGGATGTTACACTGTTGTTCAGGCAAACCGGTGTGGTACAGACAACAACTTTACTCAATGACTTTACCTGTTGCCCAGGTATTGACTATCTAACAGTATTCTTGTAAAGCAGTGATATTACTAAACAGAAGTATTGGCTCACATTGTCTCTACAATGTCATTCTTAAAAAAAAATATAAAAGTTACATCCACTGTAATATCAGCACAAAGCACTGCTGATTTCTCAGTAGCAAACGTGATCTCTGTGGTACAGCACGCCCAAAGACTAGAGAGCCAGGATCCTGCTGACTGTGGTTGTTAACAGGTTTCAGAGCTTCCTCAGAAGCAGTTGAAGGAGAAGCTCATGACTTTTGCCAAGTAAACCAGTCACCCTCTCTACAGGAAAAGCACTAGCCGTTACAGCTAGGATTCAAAGGCATATTCTGCAACATGCTACAGAAAGATGGTTTAGTGTTATGCATGTAGTATGACTCTTCAAAATGCACTGACCAAGCACAGGTTTTGCACTGATCTCTATAGACTTCTCTGATCTCTTCCATACAAATGGGTAGACATAGGTGGTACAGGTGTAGATAACATTCATGCTACGTTTCCCTCCGTATTTATCTTCTCATTGTACCAGAGGTATTGCAGAATAAAATGATGAACTGCTTTTGGTTGGTCTTTACTCTTTTCTTCCTTGATATTCGATTTTGTAGTTTGTGTGTGTATGTATGAAAATACATTTGCAGTGAGATTTTCAAGTACCTATTTCAATGCTGCCCTTAGTCAATCGCCTGCAAGACACAATTCAGTTTGCTGAATGAATGTTTACCCTCTTTTCTGACTTAGAAAGTTGAAGTAATGATGTTAACATTGCACTAAATTGTGGACAGAGTGAAATGAGATAAAAAACATGGGAATGACTGGAAGAAGCCAGCCTGCTGGATAGGTAATGCCCAACCAAACCAGAGCACCCCAATCACTGCAGAACAGCATGGGGAAGACACAGCAGGCATGAGAGAGACTCAGAGTCTTTGACGACAGTCAGTCAGGCTAAACGTGGCCACTTTGCTGCAGATTGCAAAGAAAAGAGTCACTAAGACCTGGGCTCACGAAGCTGGGTGGGGCTGAGGAGCCAAGGGGACAGCTTATTTTTCAAGAGTTATCTATGAACAAGGGGTCGGTGCTGCTCGGGCCTGAAACACTGGTCAGGGAGTGGAAAAACCAGCATCTGACTGACCCTAGGGATGAGCTGTCAAGAGTAAGTGCCATTAGCTGTATGCTGGAAGAAGCATGTCTTTATGCTGTTATATCAAGATGCTCACAGAAAGCAAGAGCAGAGAAGGAGTCCTTAGCCCTTTGGTATCCCTAAGGGTATGTGTTGCAATGCTGGTGCGCACGAGCTCCATGGTTACAAGTCTGTATTCTTTTGTGGGCACGAATGTCCACGGGGTTACATGTGACCTTGTAGAGGGCCTTTGGAGCTCATAACTTTTTGAAGTTTAAGAGTGAAAATAGATCCATCTATCCTCAGTTCCTTCACCAACATAATGACTCTGTCATTTCACTTTGTACATGAGTTTTGCTGGGGACTCCTGTTTGTTCCCTTCCCTTCCCTTCCCTTCCCTTCCCTTCCCTTC
>VXAK01011481.1:26372-61092 GCA_013399435.1 Arenaria interpres | reverse complement strand
CCTTGTCAGAATATTATGAACTTCACCTGGACAGCTTAGTTCCCCAACAGCTAATCGCATAGCACCCAGGCTGTCACATGTAATAATGCTTTATCCAGATGCATGATCTGGCCCGGTTTTTTATGATTATGTCAGGTGGCTGGCAGTTTGAGGCAAGCTGTTGTCTGGACTGTACTCTTTGTGTGTATCATGATCATTGCTAATTTCTCATATGAGTTTGACACTAATGATTGCAATTCCACTAAATGGCATAATTTCCTTGCAATCGTGTTTTCTGACTGAAAAGCATTGCATTGAAATATTTTTGGCTAGCACTACTTGGGAAGAATGAGACAAACAAAGATCTTTTAGTCTTTTCTATAAATAACAAGTTTTTGAACGTTTTTATGCCATCCCAACTCTGTAGGGTTTTTTGTCACTTAAAAGTGAGCAGCTGCTGAAGTATTATGGGCTTCAACTGGAGATAGTTAATGCTACTACAAAAGTAGCAGAAGAGATGGAGGGAAACTGTTGAGAATATTACTCTTGAAAGCTATGTTCTAACTGAAATAGCTTTCCTTAAGAACAGATCTTTAGCCTGAAAAAGACAATTCTGACTTCTCCACAGAGTAGAGCACTGTCAATTGACAAATTTACTGTTCCTGAAAAACTTTCAAGTCCAGTGCTGTTTGTTCTTCCATACTTGTGGCAGTGTTCTGAATCTAAAATAGTTTTCAACTTGTTTTTTATCAGTTCGTTGCCAACCAGTGGAAAGAAGATGCAAAATGCTGCCAAATCAAGATTGCAGGGTTTTACGTGTATTTAGTATTCTGGGGAACTAACTGCATGAGATACAGGGAAAAAGGGACCCCAACATAAACCTTCTCCAGCAGGATCTACTTTAAGTCCTGAAGCAGTGGGTACCTCCATACAGCTCCTCCATCACAGTACTACCTGATCACAGCGAATTATCATCACATTATCATTTATCTACAGTGGACAGTAGTATATCTCATACAGGTAACTAAGGTGAAGACTTTCCCCACAGGAAAATCTGTAGCAGCAGAAGGAATGTTTTCCTGTAGTGTAGTGCTGTGAACTCTCTTACTCTTGAAAAGACAACCTCTCCAACAGAGATTTGAACCACTTTTCTTGCCAGGCAAGAAGATATATTTACTGCTGCTAACAAGGAAGGAGAAGAAAGCAGTTCCTGCAGAGAGAGCCACAGGGGGGTGATTTTTCTGATGGTGAAAGTAATTGTCTTTCATTAACTAACTTGCAATCCCAACCTCCAACACTGCTTTCCTTAGCCACTATTTTGGGATTCAAGAACATTTGAAAGTTACATTTAATTCCAGTGTCTAATTATTTTTTTAATCTTCATTTAAAAAGGCTGTTGAAATAAAGGTCACAAAATGCTAACTATAAATTTCCCAGGTCACTGCCTTTCAGTGGCTGTTGCTAGAATGAGCAAAAATGTTATGGTTATAATATGAATTAAATATTCTAAAATACGTTTTTACTCCAACTATCCTAGCAAATGTGAAGATCACAAGGTACAATGATTTAGGAGACATTTTTGCATGGCTTGATCAACCAATCGGTTGATATAAGAATCCTTTTCAAATACAGTTGTTAGCAGTAATAACAATGCTAGAAATTTCTTTTTATTAGCTAGTGACTTCATTTCAGGGGACACCAGTAGATGTCATGGCTATCTTTTTCCATAGTGTAGCACAAATAAGTCATTATCAGAAGTTCAAGCCTTTAAAATGCTGAACAGATGAAAGCTAGCTTTGTCTGTCTCGGAGACAGACATTCCCTTAATTTTGTGAAAACAGCACAGGGGCTGAGCGCCTTCCTGGCTTGTTGTATTAGTCAGACTTCATCATCTGTCAGATTTCCCTGCGGTGACTCTCACACTTGACTGTCAGTATTACACTGCTCTCCTAACAGCAGTAAAATTTGGAAAATTATTAGCAAGAGAACAAGTGGAAGTTTTTTGGGGGTGAACTTTTTGTTTTGTTTTCATACTGTGCCCATCCTGGTTAATATTGACCCCAAGTATTTGGCAGCTTACATTACAAACCATGATTTCTCATATGGAAGGGCACAGTATTAGCACTCTTATTCATTACGCAAGGAAGTTTTGGCGCATGGAGTCATAGCTCCAAATGGACAAGACAGATCCCCACTGACCTTGGGCAATAAAATACCACTTCATGTTTATGAACATGAATCCATTGTGGAATGCGTTGTTGGCAATGCTAGGAGCAGCCCATGCAAGGTGGATAAGCAAGTGTGTAGTTAAGTAGGAAAATAAGTTGTAGTTAAGCAGGAAAATAAGTGTAGCTTAGAACAATGTGTTGCAAGCACTTGGATGAAGCAAGACTCGGAGAAAATAGGATGAGAGAGCAAAATCTGTTTGTAGCTGTAAAAAAAGTTTCGGTCTGAGCAAGGCCACTGGTTAGCAGTGAATTATGAAGCATCAGAGCCATAACTATGGCAGGACAGAAGGGACATGGCAATAAAGGTGCTACCCAGGAATTGGCAAGGCCGGTCTATGGCAGAGAGTTTGACAGAAGGCGAGAACAGAGGACGCTTAAAGAATCTGGCAGGAATCTAATGCCCATAGAATTTGCTGTCGTCTCCTCCCTCAGGCTATCCTTCTGAAAATAGGGTAGCTGCTGATAGTGTAGCTCCTTTGTTGATGATATACAGAAGCTGTGTTTTAGCTGCTGATTTGCCAGAGGTGTCACTCAGAAAACCCTGAAATCTGTACCAAAAATAAATAAGAAACTCTATTTAACATGGGCTGAATGTCAATTAGTTGTAACAGTTGAGTTTGCTGACTCAGAGGAGAATACATCTCACAGGTCAGTTGGTTGATAGCATCAGTGCTTGCTCACCACAGCAGAGGTTAAAGTCAGTGGGAGATGGGTGTAGGCAGTGCTCTTCAGAATTAAACACAATTGTTTAACAGATTAGATTGCCTTGACTATCTGTGGATTTTTTAAAATAAGTTCTACCATTCCTCTTTCCTCTCTTTGCATTGGTTTTGACAGCTGCTGTTGTTTACAGGAAGCATTAGGAGAGAAGCTAAGCTACAGACCCAGCAGAGTTCCTCAAGGTCAGCTGTTGGGTAGCTGTTGTCTATAAACAGCATTGTACATATGCTGTCAAGGTCCACAGGCTTTTCATTCCCAGCAACTGCCATTTTCTGTTAGCAGTAATTGGGAGGTAAATCAGGGCCACTGAATCAGAGCTTTACTTTTCTACTCCCTTTGATTTGCGTGAGCACTAACAAGCAGTTAGTAAGAGTTTCATATTAATGCTTAAGGATGCTTGGATATCACAAAGGAGCACTGGAATTCAATGGCAGAAAAATTACAGTGCAGACAAGCGCATGTATTTTGAGGCTTTAAACACAGTAACAATAAAACTCAATAAGAGACTGCTATATGAATTACTGTGGGCTGTCTGTGACCCTCTCAGTAGAATAAATTAAATTATGATTAAACTCCTCAAAGTTATCTGTAACAGCAAGCTCAGACCCATGCCACTATCATTTTGCATTTAACATTAAGAAGAAGTAGAGATGTCCTTTCCTTTACCCTCCAGCTCTGAGCAGGTCTGGCCACAGGGCAACCCCGGGCCTAATTCTGATGCAGTGATCTCACTTGGAAATGCTAAATTGGTGCCATGCTATGATGACACAGGAGACAGAAGAACTGCAAATGTCAACCTACGCATCCTATGGGGTCTGTCATTCAACCAGAAGGAAAAGCTAAACTATCAGCGCTCTGTGTTAGCTTCTGGCTCTGCACATGGGCCTTATGGGCCTTTCCTTTCCTTTCATGGTCACACTCTTCAGGCAGTAACGAGCCTGACTCTTGTGTTTTGTTTTGTTTTTTTTTTTCCTGTCAAGAAAGCAGCAGTTTTGTGCACAGGGCCTGGGGGGTTGCCTGTGAAGGAAGTTATACATCTGCATGATTGAGCCTGCAGGAGCTGAGACCTGAATATCTTTATTACCCCTCAAAACAATTTTGTCCACTTCCAGGTCTGCATTTCTTTGAGTGACTACTGGTGATTTGCTTATAGCTGCAGGGTCTCCAATGCCAGCCTGTGTCCTGTCTCTTCTTATCCCATGCCTGCACTCCTCTGCACTGCATCTGGTGTTGCCACTGCTCAAATCCTCTCCTGTCATATTGGACCTGTGTTTCTCTATGCTATATCAGTATATATGAGCCATAAATACCTCATTCTACATAAAATGTTCTTTTTCACTTGTTATTACTATCAATATAAAAACTTGGGTTATGCCATGCAAAGAAAAGCAAAAGTAAACCAAATTAACCACAGCGACCTGATAATTGGAAAAATCCAAGTGAAACGAGTCAAACAAAGCTGCAGGTAGGTCAAGAAAAGTTCAGATTGAGGAAGCCTGACAATCCTCAGTCGTGAGGCCTTGCAAACTCACTATAAAGAGTGCGGCCTGTGACTAGCAATGGAAACACTTTCCTGGCAGCTGCTGTTTGTAACACACAAGGGAAGATGCATGTTTGGTTTGTAGCTTTTGGTTGCAATGCCCCCAGGTCATTCCGGTACCTCCACTCCTGTCTGCATTTATATCTGTGTCAATGCTTTCTCTTTGGCACTAGCAGTAATGTGTGCTGCTCCTGGATTTCTTTCCCAAACTGCAAAATGTCAGGAAAGACTTTAGTCTCAAACCATAGCTACCTTGGGCAGAAACAAAACACGGATGGTTTAATCTGAAAAGGAATATAATAAGTAAGGAGTGTCTTCAGTTAGGAAACTCAAATAACTTTTTGCAACCTTGATTGTCTCTTCCTACCTGCAAAAGGCATAATGAAACATCTTGTCTTTAAAGCCAGATTTGCCTTCTGGGCTCATGCTGGGAATTCAGCTTGTTATATATGAGAAGATACTCTTCCAAGTGGAATACAGATTTTGCAGAGGTAAAAATTGGGGCGAGCTCATAGCTGGTGTCATATTTGAAGACATACCAGTGCTGAACCCAGTGGTGAAGAAATGTATCCTGGAAGATCAATCAAAACATCTAATTCCTCAAGTCTGAGGAACCTACAGTCACTGCATCATGCTTTATTGGGTCATCTTCAGCTACAAAAGATTAATGAAGATGCCAGCATTTAGTTCAGGGAATGCACCCTTCGGTTTCAGTGATGAAACAGCTGGAAGTTTAACCTATTCCTTTACTCCCAGCTGTGAAAGTATCCTGGGGGAAGAACGTGCTGCCTGACTTGGGGTTAAAGTACTAAGAAACCCTGTTTTTTCCACTTTTTAATGTCTTAAATCCACAGTAGAGTAGTATTCCCTCAACTCTTTTCTGTCAAGCAGATGTGGCAGCTAAACCAAGACGAATGGGCTGGCAGCTGTCAGTGGAGAGAAGTTATAAAGCCTTCACAGGTAGCATTTTGCTGTCAGCTGCATCAGGTGTGTCATGAATTGAAGTGGCCTGCAGAGTAAATTTTGCTCACTGAACTAACTCAGTGCTGCTCAGCAGCATGGCTAAAACCAAATTTTGAAATCCCGGGCATGAAGCATTGTACGCAGAGACCTGTTTGCTCATGTTGTGGGAAGTGAAGGCAACAGAAGGAATAGAGATAGGATCCAGAGCTGGGGAAAGGATCTGGAGAGATCATTTTGCCTCTCCTGCCACTGCTGGCTGATCAGGGGGTGAGTCAATAGCAACTGGTGGGTCTTGGTTTCCCTCTCTTTCTCCTTGTCCACCTCCTCCTTTCTCCACCATCTCCCTGTCCACTTCAATACCTCCCATCCTACATGACCTTTTGGCAGCAAGTGGCACATGCCCTCAGCGGTGTTTGCCTTGTCCCCAGAACAGTGCTGCTGTTGTAGGGGACCTACTCACTCTACTGTGCTGCAGAAAGAGCCTGTTAGTGCCTGTGTGGCACCTTCCATGTGATGCTTGCTTAAAAATAGACAAGTTTTCCAAAACGTCCAATATCTTGCTGCCTGTCCCAGGGCAGCAACCTCCTCTGCAGCATTTGTGCATCAATTGGTGACTGCCTTGGTGTCACAAAGGTTTACTCAGAAATGTTACCTTGGGAATAGAGTTACTAAGCTTATTGCAATCAGGTCCTAACTCATTTTGTCATTTTGTATGGCTGAGGTAACATAAACCCACCTCAGACCTGTAGTGAAAGGGTCCCACTTCATTAATGAATTCTTAGGTACAAGAAAGCTAGGATAGTTGTGAAGGTATTGGAAGTCCCTAATGCCATCCTCGGTTTAATAGCATTTGCAAACATGCTTTGAAGCATGGCTACTCAATCCCCTCCGCAATTTACTCTCTTCTTTCCTCTGAATCAGAGAGAAGTTCTACAAAAACTGGTTTTTTGGTCACTTTTGTGGGTGATCTTAGTGTGTTAGAAAAACATGTTTCAGTAGAAAGAGCTAGGAAAAGAGAGAGAGGTTTTGGACTTGCACGTTTGTCCTCTGTAATTTAGTGTGGTGGGAGGCACAGAGCTGTCAAGGACATGAGAGGCAGATTACAGTGACAGATTTTAAAAGATTTGTCTTAGCGTAAAACCTTCCCATTTAGTTATCAAAAAAGTTCCTCCTCTTAAAAATACTAAACTCCATGATAAATGCAAGCTTACAAGTGCAGGGGAAAGGAAGGAGAGAATAGGAAATGTTGCTTGAAGGTTTCATTAATGTGCAAAGCTGTTTAATAAATCAATGCTTATATCTATTTATCAACCTGACAGCTGCTTTCCTTGTCTCTGTCCCACTGTTTGTTGATATCATGTTTACTTCTTTATTTCTGAGAATGGAATATTAAGGCAGTAAAAACTGGTGTAAAAAGTGACTGGTATGGAGAATAACGGAGCTAGTGAAAGTGAAATCTTTCATTGATTTTTCTTGAAAGGGAAGGTGACCCTACTCTGTGTGAAGCTGTAACCATGGCAGCAAAGCTAGTCGCTGGGAAAAAAAGAAATGATGCTGCTTTTACAGTAGGAGGTGGAAATGGACACTCTGAGCTGAACATTTTCAAGCCCATGATTGGGAGCTTGAGACATTTTTATTTAACAGGCTTTGACTTTGAAGATGGATTGTGTTACTGTATTTCTCACAGAAAAGATGCCAGTGGGAAGAGACCACATTCAGTAATTGGGCCACACCAACACAGACAAGCTGAAGGACACTTGCATTAGAAGAAAGCTGAATCCCCGATGATGATCATTTCCCATAACAGGTGTCAGGGATACAACAGAGTGTCCCAGATACATGGGGACCAACTGTTACTTAGATAAAGGACCTTTACATCATTGGCTGCATAAAGGGGCCTTGAAGCACTGAAAAAGGGCCTGGATGTAACCAGGAATTCAGGACGTAATGCTTAAGGGGCACTTTAAGTCTCTCAAGTGCTTCACAAAGAGCTAATTCTCATTCTCACCTGGGAAAGACGGCAGCACAGATACTGAGCCAGCAAGGTCAGCCTGCTTGCCTAAAGCTGCAGAGAAAAATCTGTGTCAAAGCTAGTGCTGGAAAGCATGGTTTTCAACCCCATGCCCAGAACGTTCCTGATCCTGTACCAGTTGCCCCCACGGCTCCCATACTGCCCTCCTGAGCCATGCAGGAATGGTCACTTCAATGAATGATGCGTGTTGCCCTAAAGCGTGTGCTCCTGCTTCTAGTGGTTGGAAGGACCCACACATGGAGGGAGATGAGAGGTCCTGATCCTGGCTTATTCCGGTTTGTGCTAGGGGCAAGCATAGCATAACTCAGTGCTTGTGGGTACACTCTCTCCTTTGCACCTACAGTGGGAGCTGGTTGAGGGCTGATACCCGTGAAAAACTCAGCTACTGTGTGTCGTCTCAGGCTTGCTTCAGTCAGTTTTCAATGGCTTTGCTGAGTACTAGTGCATAAACAAAGAGAGCTGGAGTGCTCATTCTCCATTTTCAGAAAAGTAAAGTACTCATATTTATGAGGTACAACTGGTTGCAATCTGCATAGTGTAATTGATCCCTTCTTGTGTTTCAGATAAACAGTCTCTAAGGCCGTAGATGTTTGGTACACTGGGACAGTTACTGGGAAACGACATTGAGCCAAACTATTCTTTGGAATGTTTTCAGTTAAGATAAATGTACCCCAAAGTGTAAATCAATGATAGGACCATAAATTGGTGTCAGTGACATTTCCAGTGGAGCCATTAAGAAGTCTGTTTCTCAGCAGGTGACTCTTGTTGCTCCAATAGAGACACCTACTGGAGTTTATACCGATAACACTGTCCCCTGCCACAGCCTAAGCTAAGTGGGAAAGTGACTTTCAGCAGCCAGTAGGGGGAAAGGGAGTTTGCTTCAGTAGGCACTGAGGAATGAGAGAGTCTTGAAAAAGATTGGTTTGAGGATAAGGATCAAAGGAGAGAAGCAGAGGTCAGAGAAAAAGGCAACTGTGAAAGCTAGAGAATCAGAGGATGGGAGAAAAAGAAATTAAAATATTATGGCAAACACTTTAATGATCTCACTTGTAGATTTCAAAGGAGGAGAAGGATCAGACTTCCTTCAGTGCTGGGTCACTGCTGGAAGACTTCACTCAGATCTTCTGAAGATGCATTTTCTGTCCTGACAACTACTAAATGATTGTGCAGGCTGACTGGCAAACCTCATTCAATAGACCAATCTGCTATTGGGATTTTTCTGGCACCATTTTTTGAGTAGAAATTGGAAGAAAACTGGAAAGAGACAATAAAAGCAGATTCCTGTATTTCCCCACATCTCTCTTTCATATGAAACCCTGCTTTTCCCACCTTGTAATTCTGGTGCTGTCTAGGGAATATATATATCCATAATAGTAAATAGGTGTGGGAAAAGAGAGACCTGGCTGCAGAAAGGCAGGAGAGGATCCGCACAATAGCAGACATGAGAAAAAAATGAAAACAATGTAATTTTTAAGGGAAAATTCTGACACGGATGGATTTAGGATAGAAATTAGCAGACAGAGAAATGAACAGTAAGGGGCTGCATAAGGTTGAGCAAGATTTTGTCCCAAAATTTTCTTCAGACAGTAGGTAATTCTTCCAATGCTGTTTTAGTTTTAGCAAATTGTTTGAAAAAAAATGCAACAAATATCTTTCAGGTAAAAGCTTTAGTGAACCTGTATAGGTTGTTTTTGCATAACCTAAGCAGAAGTAGCAAGGCATATTTCTAAATGAGTGAAGAAGCTTGTTAAAAGCCTTTGGCAAGATTAACTTTGTGTGAGTCAGATTAGCATATTGAAAAGGCATAATCATATTCCCAAAAGGAGATGAAAATGCTCAGTTTTACAGAAAGCTTTGATTTTTGCTGTATTGTGATCAGCTGCATATTGTAGCCGTGTTGTACTGTGAGTATATTAATTGTGAATCCAATTCATATACAAATTCATATACAATTCATTACCTACGCCTTCTAGTGGCATAGGTAACCTGCGTATCATTCATAAAATCCTTTTTTTTCTTAGCAAATGTGAGACTAGTAGAATGCTTAAGGAGTGTTTCTATGCTGAGAGCACAGAATAGTGCACAAAATGCTTTAATGTGCACTGATCTGGATAGCTGTACTATTAAAAAGTTCTTTAGGCTTTAGTATGGCTCAAAGTGGGTGGTAAATATCAGTGAGCATGTGCTTCTGAATGTGTGTTTGTGCAGAATGAAAGGAAAAAAACAGGTACACAGAAGGCAAATTGCTGGTGTAGAGCATGTTAAGGAGTTAAGGAGTTGTGTCTGTTGAGTAACCGTACTGAATTCATGTTTTGGATCCTGAAAATACTAATCACTGCTTCTGATAACATACACATTTTCCTTAGATCAAAACTGCATTAGACTCCTAAAAGCTGTAGGAGATTCCTGCATCTCACTCACTGACAGCTGTGTGGTCAGAACCTGAGCCAACAGGGGATCAACAAACTAATAAGAAAGTCTTTTGATGGAGGTGGCAGAGCTGAACGCCCACATCAGCAGAAGCCTGAGGCAGGTGCCTGTTAGTCGAGTGTACAGAGAACATCTACTTCAAAAACAAGGCATGCCATGAGTGAGCTAAATTATAAATTGCTTCAAAATTGGCTTTTCTTACCAACCTTTTCTCCTTGCCTGCTTTCTTCTCCTCTCCACTCCCCCATGCATTGTATTTATTTGGATAGGGGATTCATGTCAGTACTTGACCAGTGGTATTAAATATATTTAATAAATTTAATGTATTTAATACCGTATAATTTCACCGTATTAGAAAAAGATGACAAAGGGAATGGTGGCTTTTTTTTGGCTTCTCTAATTTTAATAAGCAGGCTAACTGCTTCCCTACTTGTCATTGACGCTGAAGATCTCAAATGCTACTTACACTGCAGAAAACCAAATCTTGTTCTGTACAAACTGGAGAGTGAAGAATGCCATCAGTATTGGTAGGAACTTAAAGAGAGCTGTGGATCCAGCCTTTTGGGGATGTGAGCCACCTATTCACTGGTTAGGCTAATGGAATTAAACCAGAGGAATATTAAACTATGACTATTGCAATAATGAATAATATTGCATATCCAAATCATACAGTTCACTGTTTTGCTTTCTTGTTAGATAGCTGCTTGTTCTTCAATACAACTCAGCTAGGGTGCTCTTTGCCAAGGTTGTATTGTATCAAACGCTCTGCTGTACTCATCATTTTGGCTTATGACTAATAATTCCTCAGGGAGACCTTTTTCAGTTACCACCCTGCTTGCATGAGCATGTAGCTTGAATGCTGACCAACCTTTCTTGTCCAGTTACCTTTATTCCAGACGTAAAAGCATTTTCCAAATAAGAAGCTAAGTAGTGAGTATTGTTCAGGATCTGCTGGTTTCCTTCAGCAATGTCCTTCACCTAACAGTGATGTGAAGTCTTTCACAGAGGGCTGCTTCTAGAGATATCACACAGAGGAGAAGGAAGACTTCAGTTCTTGACTGGGTGGGGATAAAAATACCCAGCTGCAACGTGTATATACTGCAACATGTATTTTTAAAATGCTGAGGTCTAGTTTATGTATTCTTATGCCCTATAATACCTGCCTGATGGCTGCTCCATTATTTGGAATGTGTTAAATGTCACTCTATTCCTAGTAAACATATCAAACATTACACTGGGGCTAGATCTGACAGTAACAATGCCCTTTATTTTGTATAATCTTGAAAAGTGAATTGCATATTTTTCAGTCTTCGTCTTCTGAGATCATGGCTTCAATTTCTTGCTTTCAGACTACATAATTGCCTGTTATTGTTTCATGAGGGCAGGAAGAGGGTGTAATTGAATAAATACTCTCAGACTAAGATTTGTGTCCATCATTATGTATTTAAAATTACATGGTTGTAGTAAGCCTGTGCTTGTGCAGAGGGGTCCAACAGTGCTCACCCCCTGTCTCCATTCTGGCCAGTTGCCACTATCCTCTCTGGCTACAGCCAGTGGGCCAGAGGAGCACCTTGGAGCAAGGGAGATGGAAAAGCTCAAGAAGAAGGCTGAAACGCACACTGTCATTGATTTTCCATTCTTGTGTCATCTTCAGCAGGCCTATAAATTTACATATACATGAGTTTACTTCAAATTCTAGCCCCGGAGGAAGGGAATGTGGGATTAATGTTCATGAAGAAAGAGCTTGCCTGTTTCCAAGAGCTAACATGAAGCCAGGCTCCCGGAGTAACCCTTCAGGATGTTGCTTGTGCAGAGGCTGGGCTCTCCCAGACAGTGATGCCTGCAGCACAGTTTGTGGAGTGCTGGCATCACCAGCCACCTTCTCCCTCATTTAGTGTCTTATTTAGAATGCCTTGGAGCTCTGGCACAGAACCACAGCACTCCCCACTTCTTGGATGACAGAAGGTCAGGACCATGTAGAAAGCCAATGACATTCAGAAACCCCCCCAGTTTTCTCTCTAAATTCAGCTGTTCTGGACCCCCTGAACCAGCAGGCATGAAAGCCACCCAGCACCCAAGTCAGGAAGGCTACTTACTGCTCTCTTGGAGAACATCAATGCAGCTGAAAATATGTCCCTTCCTCCCTTAATCCTGCCTCCCCCTTTTTTTCCTGATTCTGTGTCAGGGAATCAAAATGCCAGGCAGAATATTCAGCAGCTAATAGGTGGAAGGATCAGCAAAATAAAATAACTAGGATCAGTGAGAGCAAGCTAACCTTATTCTGTGAGGAAACATGTGAGTAGATGTATTAGTAGACAAAATAATGTTTGGTTTTGGATTAGGTGTACTGCCCTGAACTCACTGCAATCATTTAGGTGGAAAACAGTATAGAATTTAAAAAACAGGCTGGTGGCAGGAGGGAGATTTTGTTTTCTCCCAGGCCAAACTAGGAAATTTGTATGTACCTTCCTACATAAAGCTCCCTTCCTGTGACTGGGAAAGTAGCCAAATGAAAATGTTTCATGGCCGATACAATAAAATAGTGGCTACTAGCTAAATTTCACCAAATACCAGTGGGTACCAATGGACATCAATCCACAAAAATTACTTGTTCAAAGACAATCATAAATTAATTTGATAATTCTGCTGCATGCTTCTCCTCTTTGATCAAAAGAGCACACCCCTCAAGATCTCATGGCTTAAAAGTGAGTCAGCGACACAAAAAGCTTTATTTTACCATGTAAAAAAATACCTTGGGATCCATTCTAGGAGGTAAACAAATAAAAAGGCAATGATCTCATGAATCTTTTTTTGAATTAAATATATATTTTAAAAATTAAATTGAAGGAATAAAGAAGTTGCATAGACTATTACTAATATGACCAATGAAATTATGAAAGTCTGGAAGGGGAAAGGAGAGCTGATTTTCACGTGGATGGACATCTCTAGTTCTATCGGCCCAGAGAGGCTGTTTACTTTCAAAATGCTGTTCAGTGAGACAAATGGGGTGTTTGATAAAGAAAGGGCACTGTCACAGATGATTACACAGCCAATCTGAGGCTACTGAGCCACTCTGCTTTTCCCTTGTAAGACAGGGTTACAGATTTTTTTTGGTGAGGAGGCTGCACAGCTGAGAGCAAGAGTGAAGCCAGACATGGGCAGAAGGAAGGTGTTGGCATGGAGCTGCCATAGGTCTTCCAGGTTTATCAACATGCCACTGGATGTTAAACAACAAGAACCTGTAGCTTTTGCCTTGAGAGAGAAAGACCAAGAGTAAGCTCTTCAGAAGAGTCTGAACAGTTGTATTTCTACACAGCACTGCAGTGTAAAAATACCCAAAGTACCACAAGGACTAGATGTAGTTAAGCCATATGTATGAGGGTCTACCTGCATCTGGCCTCCCACATCAGCCAAGACAGAAGTCCACAGTGTATAAGGCTTTTCGCCTCTCCCAGTCTCTGAAACAGCTTGGGATCTCTAGACAGTGATGCACATTGGGATCCAAAGGAGAAGCCTGACAGATGGCTTGGGAGACTTCAAGCTAGTTCTCAAAAGCAACTGCGGAATTGAGGAGCTGGTGGGACTTGAGTTTACTTGGGAAATGGGATTTTAAATCTCCTGAATTGCCACATTGCTTCCAAATGTTTGCCTCAAATCTAGTTCTGTCAAGGATACAGTGTGAGCTAAGAAACATTGAGTTTAACTGTGTAGGTATAAAACCATTTCCAGTTTGTACAGTTATTTAGTTTACAAGGGAAGGTGCTGTATGTTTGACTGTTTGCTTCGTAAAGAGAGCTTGTGGATCTGAACTCAAGTATGGCATTTTGAGGTCAGAGTTTCTGAACTGCATAAGCAGAAGGACTTAGTGACAGATAGTGCAGAATGAAAGGTTGCAAAGCAAGCTAATTTGGCAAAGACACAGAGGTTTTAGAAAAAAATCTGCAGAAGTGGAGTTTTCAGGTTACTCGGGTCAGCCAGAACTCAGATTACTTTTATTTGGAATTTTGTTTCCATGCACAAAGCTAGGAATACCAGAACACATGAAGAGGGCATTAAAAAGTGGAAGCAAAGGTAGGTCCTGGTTTCAGCTGGGAAAGAGATAATTTTCTTTCGAGTGATTGCTGTGAAAGGATTGTCAATAATACCAATTGGTTTTAAGCTGTTTCTAAGTGATGTTTACTTCCAGCTTCCCACAGATGCATAGACAGAACGATGGAATGGCCAATAAAATATTCCATACCATAGATGTCATGCTCAGTATAGAAATGAGGGTTGGTCGGGGGGGGTAGTAATCCACAATCACTGCTTGGGACAGTGCCAATTCACCAGGTGGTGAGAGTGACCTGTAGTAGTATTGTTATTGTTATTTTTCCTTTAATGTTATTGTTTTTATTAATCTGTCTTATCTCAACCCACAATGTTGTTTTGTCCCTTTCTCCTTTATTTTCCTCTTCTCCCCACCATTCTTGTGGGGAGAGAAGGGGAGGGTAGTGGGGGAGCAGCTGTGTGGTCTGGTTGCTGGCTGGGATTAAACTGTGACAGCTGGATCCATCTGAACCAAAGTGAAACAACTAAACCAAAAAGTTGACAGCAGTTAGTTGTCTTTGAGCTGGGGACAAGGTAAGCGCCACCCACAGCTACTTGACATGGATAAAAAGAAATATCCTAGAGATATGTTTGAGAAAATAATCTTTCTATCCCAGAAGGTATATGATAAGATTTATCACTGCACTGGAGCAGAGTCAGCCTAACAAGTCAATTTTCAGGAAATACGTCAGTGGAAAGATACTCTGAGAAAGAACACACACAGGAGGAACTCAGCAACCACTGCAACAAATATCCATGCACTACAGTAGAAAGTTTAATAGCTAAAATGCATGAAAGAAAATGTCTGGGTGTTGAGAAGAGTCTCTGTTATATGATATGTTCCTAAAACATGGGCTCATAAATAAGTGGGACCCCAGGAAGAAGGCTGAGGACAGATCCTCCCAGTGGGGAGCAGCACCATGCCAGAAATATTCTGAGAAATATTACTAGGAAAATGCTTGGAAATGCCACAGGGGCAGCAGTACACCACTGCTGAACATCCCAGCCAGGGGAAAGATGCCGAGGACCCACTGGTGAGCAGATGTGGCTACTGCTAAGCAAGAGGAGCAGGCAGCTTGTGCTAGGCTGTTATTCTGGGGATGCCTGAGGAAGTGCTGCTGCTGCTGGGGATGGAGAGTGAGTCCTGAGTTCGTGTGGTAGAGGCTACACAGGGATCAGGTGGCTCCTCTGTGCCATCGTCTGGCTTATCTTCTCATCCTGGATATATATATATATCCAGTGCTATGTTCTTTTGCCCAGCTACTTATATGACTGTTTTTAAATGAGTCCCATTGTCTGACTCAATTCTTTCTGGAGTACCGTGTTGCCACAAAACCTGCTTTTCAAGGCCCAGGATGGTATTCCAGGCAGTGACATTGGGTACGGCAGAGGTTTCCAACCATCTGGTGCTTCCTTCTACCTTTTTAATGACATAACACTTACCCTCACGGGTTTGAGGGCATGTCGGGTAGTCAATTTGCCAAGCCTCCCCCCATACCTATATTTTAACCATCGTCCTCCATACCACAGAGGTTTTAACCATTTAGCTTGCTTGATTTTGGCGCATGTGGAAATCAGTGGAAGGAGTTTTCACTTTCCATAACTGCAGGTTATACTCTTATCTGTTTGAAAACAGTTACATCTGATTCTAATTTACATAGAAGCCCTTTTACACGCAGTGTAAAGGGACCTTAAAGGGTGTCACATTCACAGACACTTCAACGACTGTTTATGTTGCCAGAGTACCAAACACAGCCATGGCAGCCTTCATGAAAGCGGAAGTGGGGCATGGTTCCTCGAAAAATGAACTTCATTTGGGCAGATCTACATCCAGCTTTGAGAGGGAGAAGGGCACCTGGACAGCCAAGGATGAAAAGTACCACCATACAGAGCAGTGCCCATGAGGCTCAGTCCTTTATCACACAGCCGTCCTCTCTTTCCCTCTTTCTCTCCTGCTCACACATCTGTTGCAGCACTGAGCTCTTGCCTCTAAATAACAGAAAGAGAGGGAGAAAAAAATGATTTCATCATGATTTCATGTGATTCCCTGGGTAGGTAAAAATAAAGTTGTTAAACTGGTGACCGTGCATGCATCTCACAGCAGTGACAGCACCAACTCCTCTGTGCTTTTCTTATATAGAAGAGCTAAAAATAGCCAATATGAGATTTTATAAGACTGTGTTCCCCCGGTGACAAAGAAATGACCTGGCAACATCCATGCCAGTGCCAGATCAGGATATGGCATGGAAGAAATTACATCAGGAACAACTAGAAATGATAGGGGGCTTTTCAACAAAATCTTCTGAGGAGAAGATTTCACTGGGAAGAGCAGGAGACTGATGGGTCTCAGAGTGGTTAGTGTGAGACCAGGACCAAGAGGAGATGGTATGCAATCAATATCCCATGGTGAGAGCAGGCACGTCCCTTTCCTCCCTCCCATATGCAAGAGGGAAGCTTTCTTATTTATTCTGAATTCTGAATCTGGGATCCAAGGGACTTCTCCGGTTTCAATGTCAATGAATATCCTCAGATAGCACTAATGATCACTCTCACTATCTCATCTTTCTTCCTGCTCCCCCACAGTACTCCAAACATATCTGCAGACATATCTTTGCTTTTGGTTTTACACTAGGATCAAAATCTCTGCATTTGTTGTGAAACAGAATTATCACACTCTGGCCAATGCTAATGAGAATGAAAAGATGATGATCAAGAGGTCTGTGTAAACTCAACGTAAAATTATTTTTCAAAGCACACTTCAGTAGTGTAAGGACTGAAGGAGGTAGTAAAAACCACACATAACAAATAAAGGGCTTCTCTCTGACCAGAATCACATCTCTGCACCCTTTTTGTCCTCATAAGAGTTTCACAAGACTGGCTGGGAAAAAACCTAAGCCAAGCAGACTTTCAATCAAGTGAAATCTGCTAATAGATTGATCTTGCAAAAGCACTTTGCGATTGCTATTGCTTTTCTAGCCCACAGTCATGAGTAATCCCTCATTTCCTTCCTTCATTCTTCCACAGGATATTACAAGGCAGAGCAGATTGCCAAGAGAGCAAATGAAGGGATGGCACCAAAAGCAGCTGTCAAGTTTGGATCCCTTAGATAGGAACAGTCTGATCAGCAGCAAGGCCCAAAGAAATATTTGGCTTTGAGTCATTTTCTCAGGCACCATGGGGAAGAGAAAGTGCAAGGGGGGAGAGCAGTGAGAGCGAGCTATAGATTATTTTGCTGCCTGTTTAATTTTGTTCTGCATAGGCATCTGTTTAATTGTGAAGAATAGTTTTTCTGTGTCCACCACATAAAGGAGTTGCCCAATATGATAAACACAAATCAGATATTTACCAAATGCTCAAAGGATACCACTTATTGAGAAGACTACTTTGCTATGAGTATCCTTCATAATTTCAATGCACAACTAACTGAAAAGTAGAATTATTTCCATGACAGATGAAAGCAGGGGCATGTAAAGACTGAATCAGCCTCTACATCATGGAAATTTTGCCACTTGGTTCAGGAATGGACTTCCTAATTTGTTTGAGTGATCTTCACCTCTATGATTTGTTTGTTCCCTCCAGTTATTACCTTTGATATCTGTTTTTTATTTTAAAAGGGCCTCAAGGGATTAATATGGTCTCATTGTTGCCCAAGGTCTTGGTGGTCTTGTACACAGTTAAATACAGACAGAAGAGACACTTTCAATGATCTTTCTAACAGCAATACAAGCTGTTTTGATGCCTGTATGACACTAAGCGTGTGGAGTGGCAACCTTCCAGTTTCTGCAGGACTTGGCAGCTAGTATAGCTCCTTAATAGAACAGCAACATATTTCAGATTTGCAGTTTCTAAATGTCACTCCTTTATTGTTGATTTATAAAGAGCTTTTCTTGCCAGACCCAACCAGAGAAATATATATACACATGAAATAGATATTATATACTCCAAAAATAATGCTTCTTTTCCTTGATTGAATCAAAAATTATGGTAAAGCATTGTAAATTTTGTCGCCTTTAAACCATTTTATGAAGTAAATCAAATGGTTGAATTTCCCTGAAAGAGATGTCTTTGAATTTTATGCAGAACATTGCACCGTGCACTGAAGAATAAGGATGAAGGGCTGCTAATTTACAGATACTTTTGACCATGTATTTAATTTCTGCAGAAGACAGTCATCTCACTGTCTAATTTGATAAGTTTGAATTAATAATGCACCTGTACTGTTTACTGAAAGGTATGCTTCAGATTTATCTTCTACCATTTTACTTGAACACAATACCCTAAAGCCCCACATAAAATGGAAAAAATATCTAGTAATAACAGTACCACAAATGAGATTTTAATTCGACAGAGCCAGGAAAGAGGGTTCTCCTGAAGAAAGAGACAGCATTCGGTGGTCACCCTGAAGAAATCAATATTTGAGGGTCAAAGGTCAAAATTTAGGGAAAAGCAATATGTGTTTTCTGTGTGTTTAGTACAGTAGTGGCCCCCCGTGTTGGTACAAACATGAGGGAGTTTTGGAGGCTTCCCAGGCTCCTGGCCTGCAGGTAAGAAACCTCCAGGGCTGCATGAGTCACTGTGGTCAGCATCATGCACTTTGCACTGGGCTCCATTATAAAAAACTCCCACTTCTAAAATAGCTGCCAGTGATGCTCAGCAGATTTGCATGTTTCATGATTTGTCAGGCCCCAATTGAGCTGAGAGCTTCACCTTTGCCTCAACAGACACTAACACCATCTATTTTTCCAGACGGAGCAATGTTGGGGTTGCATCATGCGTTGCTCACCCTGCCCGCTCGCAGGGTTTCAACTCCTCCAGGTGAATGGGAGGCTGAGTCTGTTGCTGTCAGCTTTCTGCTGCCTCCTGCTTTTCCCTACCCGGAAAATGGTGAAATAAATAACCCTTAGTGCAGGTGTAAAGACTAAGCCACGGGAATCACAGCAGCATCTGAACTTTGCTGCCTTGACAGAATGCAGAACCCAGAGAGGCTGTGAGGACACGTGAGACTTTTATTACTGGGAGAGCATTAAATGTTTGGGAAGCTCTGGCACATTTTGGGGGGATGCATCTCCTGGAATACTGTCCGTATGTGGCTGAATGTGTTTTGAAGAGTAATTCTTCTATGTACAGCCATGCTGCTTACTTTCAGGGAAAGCATCAAGGTAAAAGAAACTTTTACAGAAAGCTCTTGAACACAGTAAATGAATTTTTTTAAACACTTACATTAAATTAATTTTTTAAAAAAAGAAGATAGATGCCAGCTACTTAAAATATACCAGCTAAAACTAATTTCATATTTCAGATATAGTCCAAAAGCTAGACCAGAATATGAATGGGCTTGAAAGAATGTACTGTAACCAGCATTTTCCAATAGCTTTATTTTTGTATTTATTTATTTTTGAAATGGCAGAAATTAGGTGGTATTGAACTTTGAAGGAGGAGGTAGATATTTGCTAGTATCCTCCAGGGACTTTTAAGGTGCTATAGATGGAGGTTTTATATTTATATCATGTAAGTAATGTCTTGAGAATCATATGGGGGATGTGGTGAGAAAGTAAAAATCTGCCGATTTAAACAGCACTGCAAATGTGGCCATTTTTTTTTCTGAAACAAAAGAACAGAACCCATCACCAGCTTGCGAAGTAGATTCACACCCTGTAAGGACCTGCCACAGCAGGGACGTTCTGGGCAGGACCATGCTGTTATCTAACAGGGACAACAGTCCTGCACACATGTGATTTGGTCATTCACAGACAGATACCACCCTCATGTAATGGGCAGATTGGCCTGTAGTTTGAGATTATCTTTATCTAATTAAAGAGAACTCTTTGCTCAAAGCTTTTGCTTTTCCTATCAAGCAAAGCTTATTTTTTTTCTGTACTGAAGAAGAGGTTTGAGCTTTTCAGAGAACAATCATGTTGAAATGGCTGCGAAGTTCCTCAGCTTGGCTCAGTTGTCTTGCACTGTTACAGGCATCAGGTATTTGTCTTAATGCACAGTGTGCTCCTTCTCTGCACAGCAGCCCTGTGCAAGCAGAGCAAATAGCAACTTAGACATTTTTTCCACAGACAGAGATCTCATCCACAGCTGGACCTGACTCCTTTCCAAGCAAATTAACTGGAGAAGACAGGGGTGCAATCCCCTTCTAAGGGGATGAGTCTAAGAAGTGGTGTGGTTTCACACCCTACCCCTGTATTCAGAGACAGGGCAGAGACAAGGCTTTATTTAAGTACACTGTCCTCCCTGTCCCCCATCTATCTGCCCAAAAGTGACAGTGATTCCTATAAGTTTTGTGCTAGTTCTTGCTCAGTCAGGTATTTCAAGAATGTCAGAGTGTGTCACCAATGCTCCCAGTGCTGGAGCAGCACGTATCACCTGGGGGCACTGGGGCTCCCCAGTAAAGCACATGTCCTCAGATTCTCCTGCATCAGGCTCTGCTAGCAGCATGCCATGCTGGGACCATACAGGTCCAGGAGATGTCTGGCACATTTGCTTAGATGAAGACAGCAAGACAGACCAGCATTTTTCTGGTGGCACCGTATTATCCTTCCTGCCTGGGAGAACAGATAGAGTGTCCCAAATTTCTGCATGAGAATAACCACTTGCTAGGATGTGGCACCCATGTCGCAGTGCCTGTTTGTCACTGTTAGGCCCCAAGTTTGCTATTGCTTTGTTGACAGCCTACCCTACCTCCTATTGCTTAACAGAAGATCAGTTTTTGGCAGCCATCAAGGTGGATCTTGCAGTTCTATATGGCATATATCAAATATATAATTGAGCTCAGCTGTAGACTTACTTGACATAGCTTCCCAACTGCCCATGGATGGCTTTATGTAGAGCTGTTTGGGGCTCTCAGCATTGTAGGCATCCTGTAGGCATCCTTCAAACAAATTTACCTGCAGAAAAGGATATTTTGCATGATTGCCTGGACAGTAGTGTCATAGGTGAAACGACTAGGCAGATAGGCTATATAGAGTCCAAAACCTTTGAAATCAGTGGAATTGGACCCAGCAGGACAGAGCATCTCAAAGGATGCCCCTTTGGCCAGACAGGCCTCTTCAGGAAAGTAGGTTCACAGGGAATGATGGTGTAAATGTACTTATCTGCTGGAAAGGTTGAACAACACTGACAAAGGTCATAATATAGAGGAATAAGTGGTCACAGCTGTTGCTTTGTCCTACAGCTCCAGCAAGTGTTATCCCTCTCATGATGTGACACTGCACTCTTCATTTCTGCCACACAATACAATGTTGAACACTATTTCTACTTTGTACAGAATATCTATGTCAAAAGACTAGAATAGGAGGTTTTAATCAAGTGAATGTATGGTAAATACACAAAATATTTAGATGAAGTTTAAATACAGTGTATTAAATGGCTTCATAAGACCAGAAAAACACTTTTACAAGTATTATTATACCTTTTAGCCACAATTCAGAGTATTGAACAATTCTTGGATAAAATTCTGTAGGTGGTATTGAAGTTTCACAATAAAGTATTCTGAATTAAAGGAAGCAGAGAGGCTGCTGAGAGGCCTAGAGATGGTTAATTTAGATGCAGAGCTTTGTCTGAGTACAAGGTTGAATTTAAAGATGTAAACAGATTAATTGCCAATGTGACATAAACCCATATATAATAATTGGATATGATATTTTAAGATCTACTTTTGGATAATAAGTATGTTTTCAGAAAAGCAGCAATACAGAACAGCAGTGAATGTCTTTCCACTCTGGTGCACTACAATGCTATTATAATTTCCTGCATTTTTTAATGAAGTTCAACTGCATTATCTAGAGTAACTATTTGTGTGTGTTTGATTAAATTTATAAATAGACCATCAGAAAATAAAATTATAGGAAATAATGGGCAACACAACAAAAATGAAAAGATGAAGGACTTTTTAGGATGACTAAGGATACAATGTAGTGGGTGAAGTAAAAATAAAAGTGAAAACAAGGAATTGGTAAAACTCTTCTTCAGAGGCGCTTAATTAAAATTTCTCTATCTAAATGGCTGCTGGGTAAAAGACTTAAGTTTGGGGTTTGCCATATCACAATGGGATTTTTTCCTCTGAATTCTGGTTATTTGTAATTGTAATATGTGTAATCAAATTTATTCTGGCAATAGCAATGTATTAAATGTGCTTTTTCAAATGCGAACCTCTAACTCTTGTTAGCTTTTGCAGTTACATGGCCAAATGGCAACATGAGCACTGACATGACTACTGTACTGTGGCAATCACAAAGGTGAGCTAGGAACTAATAAAAAATTGCTCCATCTTCAGTTCTTGTGAGAAACTACTAACTGTCTGTATGGATTTTAAGTAGGACACCCAAACAGGAAGTGCTGAAACATCTCCAAGGTGTGAATAAGATGTAGTTCTGTGAGGAATAGAGAGGAATTAATTAAATTAAACTAAATGAGAGGGAAGTTAGCAGCTAAGATTGTCAGAAGCAGATTGGGTCAGATCATTTTGTTTTACTCCAGAAAAAGAAGACTAAGAAGATTGATTGATTATTTTCTTCTTTTTTTTCTTGTATTATTTTTTCTCATGTCAAATGGCCAAACCAGGAAAGCCTAATCCAAAATTGAAAAGGAAACCTCAGAAAACATATTTTGTTTACAGAAGGAAAAAGGAATTGAGATTTTGGTCTGATGATTTTTAGAATGACTCTGTCTACTATTGGTTTCATTTTTTTCATTTTTTAAAATTGATTAAAATCTAGAGGCCCTGCCTTATTTTCTGCTTAATTCTTCCAGCAATAGATTTTCATTTGGAAAGACAAAGTTGTCAAAATGTAACCGTAGGAGTTTCCTTGATTCAGTTGCCTTTAGTCTACACTTGAAATGCTGTGCTCCCTGCTGCTGGGAGAAAGAAGTTCCCTTTCACACTGACACACTGCAAAAACATCCTTACTTACCCTGCTGTACCTGCACTGGTTTCCACGGGGCTTGGAACCTGTGTTTCGAATGCTGAAACGTTCATGTACATTTGTTCTTCAATTAAATGGAATACATACCCAAAGATTTTTCAAAAAATAAAGCGTTTTCAGTCCCTTCAGCTTACAGCACCATTAGCAGGCAGTGCAGTGCAATATGAACAGATGAGCAGGCTGGAGCAGTCAGAGCTGAGGCCTCAAACACATTGCGGGGGATTCTGCAGAGTGGATTTGGTTTTGCTCCCCCTGTGCTGCATGACTATAGTTTGTGTGTAGTAGAAGGTGTCTGAGGGGAAGCTGAAGAGACTGCCGTTCTCCAACAGGAAAGGCAGTAGCTGCAAAGGGGCACGGCGAAAGAGAAGAGGGTGAGACAAACCCTTCAAAAGAGTTCATTAGCAGAGGGATGGCAGCAGGGCAGAAAGATGGGAAAAGATACTGATGAGGGGATGCTTCAGTGGAAGAAACAAGAGCCATTCTCAAAGAGTTGAGGTCTGGTAGCTGACAGCATGTGTGAAGGTGCAGACACCTTTACATAGCACAAGAAAAATTCAGGGTTATCACAAGAAGGCTCAACCTGGTTGGAGAGCACTGCGCTGCTGCATGCATGTTCCACACGTCATAAAATTGTATGGCAGTGCATTCACTTGCTGATTCAGAGCCTCTTATTCCTACGAGGTCTTGGTGTTTATTAGGTGGATATCTATAGCAAGTCTTCATCCAAAAGAAATTCAGATTCTGTATATTGACAGCATACTGTGATGCAAACCAACATGCAGTAAGTGAGGACTGGGGGAACTCACCTCACAACTGCTCTGAACTAAACCATAATTGTAGACATCCTTTAACAACTTGACTGAGGCCTGGTCACACCTTGTCATGGAATTTCTGTGGGAACTTGTTCTGGAGTCTTTATTAGGAGACAAATCACAAATACAGCATTTATAATTTGGTTTGGATGATATCCTATGTTATTATCAGTTCTTCCTCGCCTGCTGTAGCAATGTAAAAGGTATTTGCTTTAAGTAGCTGTAATGCTTTTGGAAGACATTTGGTCAGCAATGCTGGAGTCTGGGTTTTCCTATGTCTCAGCAAGGTTTACACAATACACACACGTTACTGATAAGTCCCTGAAGATGGAAGGATCACGTCTTATGAAAAGGAGTAATCCACATTTCTCGTCCATCAATTTTGTCTTGTCAATACTGCACAAGAACAAGTATATTTTATCACAAGGATCTTACTATATATTTTTCTGTTTGTTTGGGAAATAAATGCACACATTATTTGTGTTTTATATAAACTGCTGAAAAACTATCAGATTAAAATGACTTTCTGTGCTGTACAACTGAGTGCTACTGATGATCTAGGTGTGACAGCTTCTAGATACCAATCTCTTTGCCATCTGGTCTCTTAGAAGAGCAAAAATCCTGCATTTGCTTTGAAAGCAGCTCTGCCATATGGCAGCATAGTACCTATTTAAAATCTCAAGGCTGAAGTATATCATTTAGTCTTCATGAGTGTTCTTGAAACTCTTTGCAGAAATCTGGCATTGGAATAACATCCGCACTGCCCATCTAGATGTGAGCCATGGGGTTTTTTCAATATTCTGATCCTCCTCTTCTCTAGCAGATACTTTCTGCATATTCATTCACCAAACATACATAAGATTACATGTTCTCATGAATGTATTTGACCTTTAAGTTGCTGAACACTATGTGTGTTCAGTAACTAATGCACTGTAATTCCTTTGTAGACAGAGTTTTGGTTTGGCCTGCAGTCAAAGCACCTGGCTTAATTCTAACACCTTAGCTTGACAAGATGTAATTGTATTAGTTTCTCAGTTTTTGTGAATACACTTCAATTAGACCCAAATAATGCTCAAATTTCAAACAGCTAAGTCCCCAGCTGCGATCTCCTGTATCATCCTGAGGATTAATCTTAGACAGAACGTCAGCTACTAGTCAACACTAAAGATAAAATTACTTGTAATTTTTCCGGACTGCTAAATTAATATAGTGTTAGCCTTGATGAACTGCAACAGAAATATATTTTTATATGATACTGTAAATTGTCTGCAATACTTCTGTAACAAAAGTTCACTACTTCTGCAGAGGCATAATAAAGCCAGAAGCACGCAAGTGTGAAGTGAGGAGCCAAAGGGCAGCAAATGTCACTGATGACTAGGGCCTTTAAAGAAGGCATTTTCAAACTTCTTGTGAGCCCCAGCGTTTACCTTTGATATCTCTTGCTGGACTTCTAACCTACTTTTGCAGAACCTGGGACGAGGTGGCTCTCAGAAGCGCAGAACAAACTCTGCTCCCGTTGTGATGAAAGAGTGAAGCATGGCACCCATATGCTGTCAGAGCTATCCGGCCTGCACGGAAATGCTAGAAAATGTGCTAGTATGAGAATAATTAAACGGATGAATCTGGTTTAGATAAAAGCAGGAACTTTCCCAACACTAATCTGTTCCAGACTGCAAGGAAGCTTTCAATGGCTTTTGCCACCTTTGAATTCTCAGGAGAGCATTGTAAAATCAGAACCAACGAATGACAGAGAAATACAGGACAAACTTTCACACTGGGTTAACATTAGCTGCCAGGTTCAAAGGCCTCAGGACCACAACTGCACTGGATGCCAGACATGTCTATATGTCTGCCTGCACAGGACTTGTATAGGGGTTCTATCACTGGTAAAGGAGTTAAGTAGGAATTGTATCACTAGTAAATGGTAAATAAAAAACATTAGCAGCTGCAGTCACACAAGCAGCCTGTAATATCTGAGCAGCTCTGACCTATACCACATGTTGTGAACTTTCTTTTAACCCTTACATTTAAAATGCTGGAAGCAGAAGGGAATTCCGTAAGTCACATTTCAATGGCATGCCTGGCTGCTCTGTCAGGAAGGCGATGGGGAGAAGCATCCCCAAAATTTGTCTGCTGCTTTCCCTCTGAGACGGCAGGTGCCATGCCAGGGAGAGACAGAAGGAAGGAGTGCGATGGGGCATGTGCACGATGTCTGGAGTTTTAGTTTTGGTTGGAAGGGGCCTTTAAAGGTCATCTATGAAATAAATATAATGAAAATGACTTCTTGCTCTGAGTTATATTTATTTGCATGCTTCTCATTTTGCATATACAGTCATGCCTGCCTCCACTACTAAAAAGCAATTGGAATTCCACATTATAAAGTAACACATCAGTGGCCATCATCATACATTTTACTAAGAGGCAATCTACCTCTCCACTCTCAGGCTATTGATAAGTCCTGGTAAAGGGCTTGAAATGGCCCTGTTACCTAAAAGAGGCCTCTTCCTCTATCCTAAATATATGTTCATCCAGTTGGTGTGGGCATGAAGTCCCTGAATTTGCTACTGTAATATTATAGATGAGGATATATATAGTTGTATAGGATATACACGTATCTTTAAGGCATGTATAGATATATGTGGATATATATATATATAGGTATTATAGTATAGATTAAGGCAACATCTGGTTGCCTTAAGAACCATGGAAAAATCTATTTTGGGCACGCTATGGGTAAGATTGCATCTGTGCATTCCCACCACCTACCGCCTCCAGCACTGAGCATGCACTTGTTCAAGAGGCTTAGAAGGCTGAAGCAAATTTAGAGCTCCCTGTAACTGCTTCTGGCACAGCACATCTGGTCTGGATTTAATTTTTGTAGTCTGTGCATCTTTTAACGAAAGCTTTGGATAAAAACTAAAGTGTAAGAATTCATTGTTTCACCTGTATCTGAACACAAAATTATAATTTGCCTTCATAGTGCTGCACAACCAGTAACTTTTTCTTGGGTAACAGCTTAATGTATAGAATGTTTTATGAATATACAGAAGCAGTTTTAAAACTGTTATTGCTCATGTCTGAGGCTACAGTAAGTGTTTATACCAGCTGCAGAGCTGTCTGCAGTTTCATTTCCCTAATAACTATACAGTATGAACTTCCAATACAATCTAAGCAGACCACTAATAATAAAATCTCATTTACTTGTGGTATCAGCTACACTATAATTTTTCTAAATTATTCTTCTTAATTGTCTAGCTTTCTACCATGAGCTCTGTTAATCTGCTTCCAGATCTTCATTTAGCTTCAGCACTAGTCCACTCTTCATACAAATGCAACACTGTAATGCATCTGAGAACCCAACATATTCCACAGAAACATATGCAAAAAAAAAAAAAAAGATTTTTTTTTTAATCAAAATGTCTTAAACGACTTTAGTTAAGTGTTTACGGTTTAGTAACAATCAGGTTCACAACTGTTTCAAACAAGACTGCAATCACTTCATACCAGTGTGTTACAGGAATGGATTAGGAGACACATCATGGCTTGAATAAGTTGTCATTTAAATGGATCAAGCAATCAAAAGCAGCAGAGGAAAATACCACAGCAAACTGAGATCATTTGTTACTGATAAATTAGGGGCAAAGGCAAGACAATAGTCAAGGTGTCCGGGGCCTCACTTTGGCCCTTGTTTCTTGATCACTTTGCTCCATCCTGGACATGTAAATTTTGTCCCTAGCCATGCAGTATTTATTTCCAGTGCACAAACAACATTTGGTTCACTTCCAGCAACAAACTTTCTTATACTTAATCAACCAGTTTATTAGAGCATGAAGGAAAATTGGTCATGACTTCAGTTCCTGTACCGCTGGAATTAACAGGCTGGCTGCTGCCAGCACTAAACTTGGAAGTGCTAATGGTAATTAAAATCTATTTTCAAATACATCTGACGGTTTTAAGGTGGAGAAGTACTTGTTACTCATGTGAATTTTGAGACTGTATTAAAGAAAAAAAGTGCTAATTTCTTCAGGAAGATGTCAGCTATAGGAAAGAAATAATTATTAATGAATTATTAATGCTGTGTGATATAGCATTTGTTCTCCTTTAGTGAGTTTATGGCTATGTATGTCCTCCAAACTTTTGAGTAAGAGCAGCTTGAAACTAGAATTTACAAGTATTGCTATTTTTGGTTAACTTTTTTGTTGTTATATTGTTGTTGTAACATAAAGATATGGCAAAATATTGCTAATATTGAAGCTGACATAAACTATCGGTAGCTTTACTATCATTTGACAAAAGTCCACGTAAGCCCATTCAGTCAATTTTCCCTCAGACGCATTTGGGTAAAATACCTTATATTAACCAAGTACTCTAACACCTAGCTTAAATGGGCTGTGTTCCAAAAGGTAATCTTCTTAATTATTCAACATATTCACACCATACAGTGCGGAAAATAAAGGAAGGATAATCATATTTTGTTTCCCACTTCATTTTGTAACCCTGCTTCCTGGTTAATTCAATCTATTGGATCAGTGGGAGGGATATGGGATAGATTAAAAAAATGTTGACTGTCAGAGAACCAGGGGATTTGAATTAATGTTCTTTTGCACAGAATGGAAGCATACGGGCCACAGAGTGCAGCTCTCCTTGGAAAATTACTGTCAAAACAGTACCATCTCTATTAACACAGCTGATGACTTGTGAAGCAGAAATCAGATTTTACTTGAGTTAACCTTCAAAAAGCAGAGTGACTGCTTACTAATACTCTCTCTTGCCTCACCAACAACATTGCCTATCATCGGCAGCTTATTACCCCTCACACCTGTACAACTCCACAAGTGCTACTATAGGATGTGACACTCTATAGACCCCCTCACGAAAATGTAAAGGAGGCAAAGTTAAGTTCATCCAGCCTGGTAATTGCTATCAAGATCCCTTTTTCCTCCTGTAAAAAGGGAAAGTACATTTGATAGAATACCTTTCATATAAATAATGTAGGTTTCACAGTATGAGCTTACTGCTCAATTTGCCTGCATTTCAGCAGATTTCCAAGGCTGAAGTTCTGTCTTCATGTATAATCAGATACAGACATTTCCTTTAAATATTTTTCCACAGATGTTCTAGTTTGCTTCCCCACCAATTTCCACAGGAAATAGTGAGGATGTCTTATCTGTCATTTCTTTACATGCAAGCAATGAAATGTTTTATCTGAAGAGAATGTTAAAGGCTCAATGTTAAGCTCGAAGATGAGGCTGAAGCTAAAGCTTTATCTACATTAAGTAAGATTGCCTCCAATAAGCAACCTCTTGTTTCTGCAGAAGCCCATGCCTGCCTCAGCATGTGTCAGGAAGGAGAGTCATGAGGAATTCTGCTGAAACAAGATACTATTGACTTACACTGTTAAAAAATGACAAATTTTGGTCTTCTTTATATATGCTGGATGGTGTCCAATGAAACAGAGACTTAAAACTTATTAAAAATAAATGCGTGGATTTATTAAGGTCCTTAGAGAAAAGTAATATAATTAAAAAAAACCAATAAAACTGGTACTGCTTCGTCAAGAGAAATTGTTAACTTTCTGATACTTTTACTAATACAAAATGTATTCATCCCGCATAAAGACTGAAGCAGGGCTCCTACATAAATAATGTGACCAGTGCAGATTGCTGTGATGAAGAACATCAGGATACTGGTGGAATGAGCACCTTCAAGTATAGTCAAAATCAGTTGATTCTTGAACATGTCTATTACAACTCAAGATCCCTGCTGCATAGGCTTTTACTTTCCATATGCAACAGAATTTACATGATTCAAGTTTTCGAGCCACTAGAGATTTTGAGTGCTGAAAATAAGAAACATTTAAGAAACCCGTTTTACAGAGGACAGATCTGAAAAAGCGTGCTATTGAAAGGTGTCTTGACTGATATGTTTGTTTTTGCTTCTGTATGTGCAGGCAAATGTTTAGGTTGTGCATATGGTGCACATAAATGTACCCTTAAGTAAGGAAGTTGCATGAGTGGTTGGGTTTCAGTTTGAGTAAAGGGTTTGTCCTACATTCAGGATAATCCTATTCCATAATGCTGCTACCATTAGGATATGCATTCTGTGGCTGTCTTTGGGAAATATATGAAGAATATACTTTTTGAGTTCCATGTATTCACTATGTATTTCTGCAGCCCTTTAAAAAAAGATGCCTTGTTCTTCTCAGCTAAAAAAAAGGAACAATTTGCTCAAAATTTACTGTCTTTTACATTTGCTTTCTCTAAAAAACCTGAGGAAGAACGTTGGAGTTTCCCCTTGCTGTTAAATATAAAAGCTTCAAGGTTTCTTTGAAAAAGAAAACTGATGAGCTCAGTTTAGAGCATGTAATTGCTGCCTTTACTACCACAGGAGTCAATACAATGCCAGTAGCACAGACAGGGCAGTTACTTAATAAGGACCAAGTACATGGTTGTTGTGTCAGAGATGGTAATTAAGCATACTCATACTAAAATTTAATGAAGCATTTATTATTATATTGTTGTTTACCTTGTTACTTGAGTAACTCCATTTATAAATTTTACAGCAAATTTTCAGTTAAATGCTGGAGCTTTGACTAAAGTCACCTGGGAATCCAATGCAATGTGAAAAATTTGTGCAAATCAGACACATTTCATTGGGCACTTCAACCTTTTTTTTAATAAATAGACAGCATTACAATTTTGCAACACACGGTATGGAATGAAAGCTACCATTCAGACACTTCAGTTCCTAATTACCAGAAGATAAATGCACATAAAATTATTAAGCAAAAGAATCAGAAACACCATCAAAAGCAATAAATGTTCCATAGGAAATGAATTTGGTAAATTTTAAGGGCATTATAATTAATCACTATGACTTGTTCATGAATTATAACTTGTTCTGCACTTGGTTACAATTATTTTGATGTAATGCTTTTTATCAGTGAATAAAGCTATTCAATTCCATTTAACTATCTAAAGCAATTTGCAAAATCTAAACTCTCAAATATCTCTCCTGTTTGTTTCTTTCAGTTCATTTCTCCCATCCAGATTTTTATGAGTCACTGAATTATTTCTAAATCTCAAACACATTTGGGTGACTGTCTTACAAAACAACTGTAAAAAGAGGGACTCATACTGGATTATTAAACTGATGACTGTAAATCTCTGTATAAAAGCCTTTTTATAACTTATTTATGCACGACTTTCTCAAATTGTTGCTGAGGGGCTGGTATTGACTTACAAAGGGAAGGTACTCTTCAGTCCCTGTTGCTGCAGAACTTGCCTTCCAAAGGCCTCAGAATGATTGAGCTGTTAATAAATGGAGAATATGTTTGTCGTAAGGAAATTACTTCTTGCCTACAAAACAACATTACAATCCTGTCATGAACACAGTAACTGAAAATGCAATTTTTTTAAAGGTTTTTGAAGCTGGAAATGCCTTTTGGCTTTCATTTACTTTTTTGCCAACAGGAAGGGAAAAATAGGGGAGTGGAAAGGTCTGGAAACAGCATAATTAGGTCTGTTAAAGAGATGTGAAACATTGCTTTGGGGGAAAAAAACATGCTATTTGCAACAGAAAAATGTGTAACAGGTAATAGAAGATCAGTTAAAGGGAAAATGAGCTTTTGCCTGCACACTGGGATAGAGGGAACAGAGGTATCGGCACAGAAGTGCCTTTTCAGTCTTCCAGTCAAACACTTAACTGGGAGTGTCAAACTCTACCACGGAAAATAGAACCACATGGGACACATTTTCTTAACATACTCACAGAACATACAAAATGCTTTGGTGATTAATATGGAACTAAACTGTGTGTGAATGCAGCTTGTGCCACCAGTCACAAGTGATAAACCTCATGAGGAAGATGTAGACAAGCCGGTGCTAGGAGTTTTTCTTCCTTCATCCCAGGCAAAGTCAGGGGAAGGAAATCATTGCAGCGTCTGTAGGACCTGCCCAATAACCCAAGACAGTTTGTCAAAAGAATACCCACTGGATTTACAAAGAGGAGGCTGGCAGGATCTTCACAATGTGAAGACGGTTCTCCCCACCGTCCTGAGTGGAGAAATCATCCTTCCTCCTAACACAACATCAGAATGGCTGAATTGGGCGACGGCAGTGTAAGGACATTGTCACACCTCCGGCTAACACCCCCTTTGGCTGCTGGGGCTCAGGGGCTTCCTCTCCTTTCACGTAACCACCTCAATGGGGCCGAGAAGCAACAGGGAAAATTCACAGATCAAATGGCTGCAATTCAGCCTCACGAGGTAAAGTACTACAACCAGGAAAGAAAACCCCGTACATAAGAAAGCCATGAAACCGCTGCAGGTTTCGTGGGCTGCCTCAGGAGACCGCAGGATTCGGGGAGGTAGCACGGCAAACGTGAACCTGGAAGGCAAACCCACTTGGCCACAGACTTTCCCACTAACACTGGGAATCCCATCGAGTGCTTGAAAATTCTTAAATTTGGCATATGCCTGTTTAAACACAAGATTAAAAAATACATCGCCAGTATCCACCTGTATCAAGGGCTGTGTACACCAGACCTCTTGTAGCATTGTCTTGAGCAGAGTATTGACTCTGAACTGGCTCTGAACTCCTATCACAACCACCTGACATTCAATTCCACATCTTGTGTCTCATCTGGGAATAAATACCTTGTTTTGACAGGCTGTACAGCTTCCAATTTTAAAACTTCCCTTTTCTTCTGGCAACTGCTCCACTTCCTCAACTCCTTTCACTTTTTCATTATTTTTAATAGTAGAGATACTGAACTACTAAGAAACTGAATTTTCAATTACTGTTTGGTAACAACTCTAGTGATTTTGAGACACAGGTGCCATTCTAGCTGTACCTGTGACTCTTTGCATTTGGTACTGTTAACATCCACAATTACTGCTAATTAACTGCAGTTTAAATCAGTAGCCTCTTCTTTAGATTGTGGCAGCAAGGGACACATATTTTTGTTTTATACATCTCTGCGATCCAAGACAGGTATTTGGAAAAATCTTCCTCCCAAGAGTCATTTAAGTTGGAAAGGACCTTTAAGATCATCAAGTCCAACCATTAACTAAACACTGCCAATTCCACCACTAAACCATGTCTCTAAGCACAAGACAAATAGATCTGTTCAAAAATTCAAACAGCACTGAAAAGGCAAAAATCAGTATCTGAATAAGTGGGCATATCTGAATTCTAAAATAAATTAAAAATTTCAGGGAGTTAATAACTTGTATGAAATAACCACTTTTTTCCTACTTCACTGAAATAAAACCAGACACTGGAAAAACTGCAAACACTGTATAGCTAAAACGTGACTGTGAAAAGAAAAACAGAAAACCCAGTGTACATATTAAGTGATTGCCATATGTTTATTCATTAGCTTAACCCTTTCAAAACAGCTCACCCACTTACTGGAATGTACAAGACTGTCAAACTCCAACATCCTTTTATAATCTCCTGTGTTTTCCTAGGCAGAGACCACAGCCCTCAAAAAGTAAAGTAACAATGAGAAAAAGGGTGCAAGGGAGTAAGACTGGGGCAGCCTCACAAGGCGGTACGAGGCTGAGGGTGACCCTGGCACAGGCAGTACCCTCACTGACAAGGGTGCAGTCGCGCTCTGTCTGGAGATGGCAGGCAGAGATGGGTGCTCGTAACAGAGCCCACCCACAGCCCTAGACATGGTATGTGACGAACTGGTCCAGGGTCCTTCCAGGCAGTCCAGTCAGCAGCAGCAGGAGACAGGCCTGGAGACAGTTCTGGAGAGAAGGTTACAATGCAGTGTGAAGGTCCATGTGGGTGACAGGTACACCTGCAGATACTGTTCAGGGCAGGACTGGGGCTGCTCTGGGAGATTCAGGCCAATCAGTGCCATCATGGTCCTGACAAAGTATTATTTACATACAACATACTTCAGTAAAACGTACAGGCATTTATATTAAACTAAGTGCTGATGGTATTAAAAGCCTTATCAAAGACAGTAGCACTGTTTCTGGATTTTGGCCTGTTTATTACTGTTGTTTTTTTGCAACTTGCACTTCTTTTTCATAATGTGAAATAATCTGAGCAATTATGAGGCTATTAATAAAGAGGAAAACCAAGCCTGCCAACCATATAAGTAAAAAAGTGTTATATCCTTTGAACTCCAGAAAATATGCAGGAGCAAGCCACAGGCCTTGTCCAACAAACCAGAGAAAGAGAAGCAGCATGCCACGACGCCAGGGCATCTTAAGACTGGGCATTATGAGGGGTAAAAGGCAGAGATACCACACAAAGTACTGGGATGTGCATACCTTGTTAAAACTCACAAAAATAGCAGTGTGTAGGAAACAACAGAAAGCAAGGTCTCTGTAAAATGCTATGGACACAGCCAGGAGCAAAATCAGCTGGGGGAGGAAAGCTGCAAGCCCAAGTGCAAAACTCCATTTGCTCTCTGCAGTTAAGTACAACATATAGAAATAGGGAGAGAAGTTGTGACGGATATCCCTCCTGGTCAGGTGGTAGAGGTAGGCATGCTCCAAAAAATCCCAGCCGTAGAGGTGGTAAAATGCAACAGTCAATGCAGCCAGCACAGATCCAGCAACTGTTCCAAAAAGCAGCACATCGCGGTTCGGAATCTTTACAAAAAGGTGCCAGAGGCAGCCTACAAATGTAAATTTTGCTTTTTTGTCACACCCCGTACCTACTGCCCCTTCCCTGCTGCACCGTTTGCTCTGCAGGTGGAGTGCTATGGGCAGCGCGTATGTCAGTGGGTATATTTTCATGTGCACAGCCAGCCCATAGCAGGCTGCGGCCTTCCCTATGCTCCCCCCCTCCACTAAGTACAGGGTGGAGAGCACCAACAGCACCACCAGGGCCTCCGCGTTGCCCCGGCTGGAGACGGCCATGGGCAGCGGGTTCAGGAGCCAGGCGGCGGCGCAGCACCCGCAGGCCTGACCGGCGGCGACCCCTCGGCGCCGCAGGGCCCGGGAGGCGACGACAGCAGCCGCCAGGGCCCCCCCC
>VXAK01011481.1:0-25879 GCA_013399435.1 Arenaria interpres | reverse complement strand
CTTCAGGCGGGAGTGGCGGAGGAAGGGCGGGGCGCGGGGCCCGCTCGCTGGGGGATGGTTCCCGCAGAGCGCCCCGGCGGTCGGGGCTGCGGGACTGCGTGTCCGCCCCCGCCCCTGAGGCAGCGGGGCACGGGCAGGGGGAGCGGTGCCGGGCTGCCCCGCCGCGGTAACGCGTGTGCGGACAGGAGGCGGCGCGTGGAGCTGTGCGCCCTTGCCGCGTTGGAGTTGGGGCGTTGTTACTGTGGTGGTTTATATTTATGCCGATAGACCGCGGTGCCCAGCCGCAGTAAGCGCGGTCCCGCAGCGCTGGCTGGGAGCCTTGCTAGAGGAGGGGCGCCTTTGTCAAGGTGTAGAAAGAGCTGCTGGGCCTCGCCACCCGCACCGCTGCTGCGCCTTCACCCTCTCGAGGGTAGGGAGCAGCCTGCAGCGTGGCTCTGTGAGGCTGTACGGGCAGAGAGGCAACATATGCAATAGCAGTTAAGTAAGAAGAAGGGGGAAAAATAACATCTGTTATTTACCTTCTGCAAATGGCTGTTTTGCCTAGACCTATGAGCCTTCTCTAAAGCACTTGGGTAAGCTTCCTTCCACAGTAATTTTCTCATTTACTTATATCAGAAAGTGCCATAAAAACCAGACCTTAGAAAGAGTTCTTTACAATAAAGAAATTAATTCCCTGTATTTTGAGGGGTTTTGTATGTTTTTCAAATAGTTTCCCTGACTAGACATTTGCTATAGATTGTATCTCACATTTGAATTGTGGCTCACTGAAGAACAGGTATTTATTACTTACCAATATTATGGGTTTCGTATTAGAACTGAGTAGGGTTTTTTCTAGAGACACTTTATTAATAAAAAAAAAAAAATGTGCATTTGCTTGTTTAGTAGTTAATTGCAACTGCATTCTTTTTGCTGAATGGTTTCATTTGGGAACGTTTTGGGAGCTACTGCTTTGCTGGCTCACTTTGCTTAAAGAAAAGAATCTGCTTTTTCTCTCATCTGGGGACGCTCATCAGAGAACTGGGAGCCGACTTTTTTGCATTTGGCACAGAAGTCTTGGAGGGTGTCCTAACTGTTAGGCTACTCAGGGGACAAAAGATATTTCTGTTTGTGTGCACACAACTATCCATTTTTGTCTGTTAAGACTGTTTTATTTTGCATAATAATACAATGACGTATAGGCTATCAGTTGGGAAAAGCATAGTAACTAGTTAAGCTGGAGAATCAGGTTTTCCTCTGTCTGTATAGGTCACCAGATATTTACATATTATACAGTAAACTGGCCATCTTCAACAGGAAAGCTCAAGAGACTTCTCCATTAAGTCACCATATAACATCAGGTCCTAAAAGTGATGGTTAGAGTATTTTTGGGATAGGGCATGAGGATGGTTTTGCTCCTTTGTAAATAGTTGCTTACTACTGCTGTTGTACTTTAGAACAGGAAAGATGTGTAAACATTGTTTTATCTCCTTCTTATGTATCTCGTACTATAATGGTTAGGATACTTTTATAGAAGGCTATGTCACCTTATCCTTTGATGTACTTTGATAGCCCAAGATACCCTCTGGAAATCCTAGAAGACAGAAACTTAATAAAATCCCTGGGACTGAAATTTCTTGATATTCCGTGGAACTACAAGTCTAAACAAAAGAATGTATGCACATGCTCCTAAGATTTTTGTTTCAGGAAGGTTATTGCTCGCAAAGAACTGTTCTTGGCATCTGTCTATTTCTCCTAGGATTGTTTGTGATTCTTCTGTTGCTTCTTTGGATGGAATATATTTTATTATTTCAGATCCTTTGAATCAACTGTTTATTGTCAGAACAGAATGCATTGCAGTTTATTTGCTGAAGTGTCTAAGTTTAGTGATTTTGTTTTAATAATACTAGTTAAATAAATAAACAGGAGTTTGCAGGTGCCAACTGTTTTTTGTCTGTTTCTGACAGTGTTTTTTCAGACAAGTCTTTTATTCTCATCTGAAGTTAATAGAAATTGTGAAGCTGTCCGAAGTGACTGTTTATCTGGATTCTAAAGAGGAAAAGGTAGGTAATTTAATTCTAAAGGGTTGTGAAGTTAATAAAACAGAAAAGCTACCATAGCTATTGTTTTATATACTGTGACTGTATGATATTGCTTAGGCTGGAAAAAGGATTGATTTTCCTTATCAATAATTTAACATCTTGAAAATAAGCTTGAAGCTCTTCAGAGAACTAAGGTTTGGCTCAAAAATGGGTTTGGCTTCAGATTTGATACCAGCTTGCTTAACCTGATTTGTCATGTACTGTAGACTTCAATGCAGGAAGGAGAGCAGTCTTATTAAAGTTATAAATCTGTTATTCCTGAAAAATGCTGCTTTTATTTATACAAGCCACCAGGAGCCACTTTTAGAAAATGCTAGGAGATAAAAACTAATAGAACTGCTGGGACTGAAGCTGATTGATTCTGGTGCACATGAGGATACAAATAGTACGAAGAAAAGTGTGGAGTCAGCCATAACTGTGCATAAAATATTAACTAAATAGCAATGCATATATACATATATATATGCACATGTGTATAAACATTCTTTCCCATTACTTACCATGCATTTTGTTTACACAGTCTTGAAGATGGTGCCATCTGATCTTTTATAAAGTAGGGTTGCATTATGTATGTGCTTCTGTTGTGTACCCATGAGAGGGGATGATAAGCCTGTCCTCAAATGTTAACTTCTCTTGTCTTCTCTCGTCTTCATCTTCTGTAATGGAGACTGCTTCATCAGCACTGGGATGTATATTCCAGAAACTACCTCACATGCCTTGTCATTGCTTAAGATTTACACAGCAGTAGTAGCAGTGCAAGGACAATGAAACTGGGGCCTTGTTATGCAAAGTGCTCTATCATATAATGGAAGTTTTTACCATCTGAAAACCAAGGCGCAACTGGCGGATGACAGCTGATGAGTGAGGTAGAGGGTGGCAGGTTGGTTCCTGGTCAATCAGGAGCAGTCATTACAGTGGGTCATGTACTTGCCTTTTGGGGGTTTACTAACCACACTATGGTAGAAGATTAGATTTGAGGAGGGGTAAGCTGAGGCTGCTTTCATTGATGAACAAAGATGAACACATGATTAAAAACTAGATCTGATGGATACAGTGTGGCTAAATATTGGAGGAACTAACAGATTACATTTGAGAAGTTGGAAGAGAATAAGGAGGCTAGTGAAGGGGTGTCAAGAAGTTGACAATGAATTAGAAGATGATTCTGGTAGCAGTGCTTTGAAGTAACATAAGGGAGATACAGTGGTTGGTAGCAGTGTAAGGAAAGAGAGAAAAAATGTTGGATTGAAGTGAGGGCCTTACTAAGTTTCAGGTGGCCTGGGAGGCTAAAGGAGCTTAAATATCTGAGAAGTTACAGAAGAAGGATTACTTCTATGAAGGCTTCATAGGAGCAGGCAGTAGGAAGATCCTTTCCCATGCGATAGTTTAGCTCATTCTACTGAGATCTCAGGGGGAGTTCTTGTGCAAGTCTCTTCTGCGGTTACCTAATCGTTAATGGTTAGCTATACTTTGAGATTTCGTTATTGAGCTAAGAGATAAAATTTGATCATAATGACTACAAATTTTTATAATAAATTGTCTTATTGTACATCACTGGCTGGAGGAGCTGTTGGGGTCCAGCAGCACTCACCAGAGTGTGAGTCAAGTCCTGAACCCTGTCTGCTGCTTGGCCTCTGAGCAGTCCTTCCCCTCTGCTCTTGCTGTGTCCAGTAGTTTGTTCCTTCTGGGTTTTTTTAAATGTTTACAAATGGTTTGTTGTGATTCATTAATTGGATTCAAGGTGGAGAGGAAAGAAATGAGGCTGAGCTTAGAAAATTATATTTTTTAGTCTCCCACAGTATCTTTCTGGAGAAACTGGCTGCCTGTGGAAGTACTCTCAGCTGCGTTAAAAACTGGCTGGAGGGCCGGGCCCAGAGAGTGGTGGTGAATGGAGTTAAATCAAGTCGGCGGCCAGTCACAAGTGGTGTCCACCAGGGCTTGGTATTGGGGCTGATTTTCTTTAACATCTTTATCAATGATCTGGACATGGGGATCGAATGCACCCTCAGTAAGTTTGCAAATGACACCAAGTTACCTGGGTGTGTAGACCTCCTTGAGGGTAGAAAGGCTTTGCAGAGGCATCTGGACAGGCTGGATTGATGGGCTGAGGCCGATGGGATGAGGTTCAACAAGGCCAAATGCTGGGTCCTGCACTTGGGTCACAACAACCCCAGGCAGCACTACAGGCTTGGGGAAGAGAGGCTGGAGAGCTGCCCAGTAGAAAAGGACCTGGGGGTATTGGTTGACTGTCGGCTGAACATGAGCCAGCGGTGTGCCTAGGTGGCCAAGAGGGCCAACAGCATCCTGGCCTGAATCAGGAACAGCGTGGCGAGTAGGACTCGGGAGGTGATTGTCCCATTCTACTCAGCACTGGTGAGGCCCCACCTTGAGTACTGTGTTCAGTTTTGGGCCCCTTACCACAAAAAAGACATTGAGGTGCTGGAGCGGGTCCAGAGATGGGCAACAAAGCTGGTGAGGGGTCTGGAGAGTAAGTCTTATGAGGAGAGGCTGAGGGAGCCTGGGTTATTCAGCCTGGAGAAAAGGAGGCTGGGAGGAGACCTTCTCACTCTCCACAACTACCTGAAAAAAGGTTGTAGAGAGGCGGGGGTTGGTCTCTTCTTCCAAGTAACAGGCAATAGGACAAGAGGAAATGGCCTCAAGTTGCTCCAGGGGAGGTTTAGGATGGATATTAGGAAAAATTTTTACAGTGAAAGGGTTATCAAGCATTGGAATGGGCTGCCCAGGGAAGGGGTTGAGGCACCATCCCTGGAGGTATTCAAAAGACGGGTTGACATAGTGCTTAGTGACATGGTTTAGTGATGGTTTTTTATCAAAGTTAGGTTGATGGTTGGACTAGATAATCTTAAAGGTCCCTTCCAACCTGGACAATTCTATGATTCTATGTTCTGTGACATAAGTCTTTATGTGTAGAAGGTAGAAGGAAAGCTGAGTACTTAAGATATATAGGAAGGAAGATCTTGGACAATAGCTGATGTATGGACTTCAGACTTCTGAAAGGGGAGACTACTGTACTGTAATTTTTTAGAGTTCCCATTTAATATATTGCATTTTGAACCCAGAATGTTTCCTTACATGAGAAATACTCCTACCTAATATATTTATAAAGTGTCAGAAAATTTTTTATAAAGTGATTAGTACAATCTGTTTTTTGCAGCACATGAAATTTGATAGAAAAAGTGACTAACACTTATGTTAGATATTTTGGGCTTGATAAAATAAATTGTTTTTGCAAATATGATTGATGCCTTTCAAATATTTGTGGTGTGTTGAACTTTAAATATTATTGGCAGAAGGAAAGTATGGTTAAGATTATGTAACAAAGTGTTCATTCCTGCTTTAATACTGAAATGAACAATACAGGAGGTTTTGCAAAAATAAGATGGAAAAACACAGTAGAACTCTCCACAGAAGAAAATCACTATTATAAATATAAGGCCATTACTACGCCCTTAAGCTTTTTCTGTTAATGTGTTTACTTAACACGGCTTGATAAATCTATACCTTTATTCATACATTATACTAAAAATGTGGATATTCAGAGAATGTGATCAGACTTATAAAAGATTTTTTTTTTTTCCCACTACATTATGGTTTTGCACAATATGGTTTACGTGGCGTTTGCCGAGTTCTGCTTGGAGTGGTTATGCTGATTGTGTGTCAGTGTGCTAGGTAAAATGCTAGCCCTTCAGGGAAAATAAGTATTGGATAAAAATTAATCTGTAGGGAAACCTGTTCAAAATCAGCATTTTGGAAAAAAGACTATGGCTGAGAAAACACATGTGGCAAGTTACTCAGCAAGAGTTAGTCCACTCAAGTATGATGCTGGCCTAGGGAGAGATTCCAGAAAGTATTGCCTGTTTTGATTTAAGGCAGTGGTGTATCTGATGTGCGATATGGTAAAGGGAGTTACCTGCTTCTAGGTTGGGAAACGCCCAACTCTCTCACTGCCTGACTTGAAATGCCAAACGGAAGTGCTTTACGCCTTTTTACATTACTGCTAACACTAGCTAGCAGGGCAGGCAGCTTGGTGGATTAAGATTCCAGAAATGGGAGTATGCAACAAAGAAATGAGTTGAATTTCCTTTGCTTTTTTTATCTATTTACTTCTGCTAGCAAAAAAATGCATAGAGTGAGCTGATAAAAGCCCAGGCAGGAGAGAAACTGGAGCCATGACAAACTATGGATTTAGGAGGTTATTGGAAGATGGAGTGTTCCTGGCACAGGACTGCTGATTTTGAGCATTTTACAGAGCCCAAAGACACACACAGAAAGTATGAGTTTCTAGCACCTGTAAAAGGCTAAGTCTAATTGTGTTAAGCATAATTTCTTGCCAATTTTTGAAGGTGTAAGTGAAGCAATAGGTATTGAGAACTGATGAAGTCTCTGTTAGAGGATTTTATGGACATGTGTATATGTATTTATACCCTAAAACTATAGATCTAATTATATTTACTATATATATATAAATTTTTTACATGTATGTCTGATAAGCATACTTAAAGAGTCTTTCTGAATGTCCACATTTTAAAATTTCTTTAGATACCTCTCTTTCTGCCTGAAATGTGAAGTAGTGGAGCCTGAGAATGTGAATGTATGGGATCCATCCTCTGTTAAAGTGATCACATTTGTGACCCTTTATATAAGTGATGAGATTAGATTTTGCATATCAGCATGTGAAATGCCCTTGACTCAAGAGCCATTACCCATCCATGCAGCCAGCCATAAGTGTCCTAAACAGCATTCAGTCACGATACTTGATTTTTAGGTGATTAAAGAAAACATTTTGTGTATTTTTAGTTTATAAACAGTTAATTCAGTGTTTTCCAACTCTTTGGAGAAGAAACAAAACTTGGAATCTATTTGTTTCAGTCTTCTCATACAATTCTTCTTTTATCAAATATAAAGGACAGCCTGTAGTTAGAAGCTTGGGAGGCAGGGAAATCTATCTTCTGAGCCTAAGTTAGACCACCACCTTCTACATCAGTGAGACCTCCACTAATACCCCATTCCCAACATCATATTGAGGTAGATGGATGAGACACAAAACCGTATTCTCAACCTCTGGTCTTGTTTTTCAGATTGACAATTAGACATCAAATATAGAAAGCAAACTACATTGACCTCTGGCATGGAGCTTGGTTTTTTTCCTAGCACTACTTTCAGAACAGATGGGACATAGACACGAAGAGGCATAAGAGGTAATCATCAATAATTTGTTTAGAAATAGGTTTGAATTACTTTGTCTTAGCGGCCAAAATAAATAAGTTCTTTTAAGTGCAGAATTCTGGGCCGTGACTCAAGTTACAGGAGCCATGGTTGAGGCCAGAAGTTTATCACCATCCCTTGAAACAACACAAGTTGGCACTGGAACACAAACCACTTCCATGGGTAGCTAAACTATGGATGGAAACTTGGAAACATGGCCTCTTCTAGCTTAGGTGACAGTTGGGATCCATGGGATCCAAGAACATAAGAGTTTTGATCAAACCTTTTCCTGAGGAAGCAGCAGCCATAGCTTCTCTTAGTCTTTCCCATCCCCTTCCATGGACTTCATTTTCTAGTTAAGATGCTGTTTGTGCTGCTGCTTCTCCTGTAGTAGGGAAATTCTATTTTACCTGAATACCAATTTTTATAAGGTTGGTGGGAATTTAATCTCTGAATATTGTCCAATATTGTACTACTGCAGTAGCAGTGGAGAGACAACCCTGGGTTTTATGGACAACAAAAGGAGGGCTAAGGAGAATCTTCACCCGTTATTGAATGTTGGGGGAAACAGTGACAAAGGATGAGGAAAAGGCTGAGGTACTTAGTGCCTTCTTTGCCTCAGTCTTTAATAGTAAGATCCATTCTGCAGGTACCTAGCCCCTCTGAGCTGGAAGTGGGGGGCAACAGATAGTGCAGTTATGTTATTTTATGTAGCCCTAAAAGGTTTCTAAAATTACTTAATAAAATCAATGATGCAGTATCCTGCTTTTGTCTTCATAGTCAAAACTAATCAATGGATCAGAGAAGTTAATATCTTAATTTCTTTTATATTGTGTGACCAAAAAAGCTCTTATGAAGAGCTGCCTTTCCAACAGTAAACATCTTAATGTTTCTTCCATCAATAATCCTGATGACATTGTTGCACTTACTTTCAATACCAGGTACAAACATTAAAAACTCTAAAAAAAGCCTCTTAGCCTTCTGCCTTCTTTCTTCTTGATGGTGTTTTGATCTGGTCACAGTGAAAACAAAGGGAAGATAGGGCATAGCTTAGAGTGGATGTAGGCATCAGTGGGAGCTCCTGCTTGCCTTTGAATGATTTTAGCTTTCTTTGTGGAAATCTTACATGCTTGCCTGAGGAGATCTTTTCCTACCACCTACATTTTTGTGCTGACATAATGCCTTGGGGACCTGTTCACAGAAATAAAAAAGAAGACTGAAGCATTAAGTTATGAGAAATTCAGGCCTGTAAGCACTGTTTTGGACAACAAATAAAAATTGGCTTTTATTAAACCATGGGGATTCCTTTTACCCCATAGTAATATGGTGCAGCCTAATTATTTTTCCCAGCTGTGGCTGTACAACTGATCAGAAGCAGCTGTTAGAAAAGGCAGTGCCCAGCTGCTAAGGCTAACTGTGCTGGAAGTGCTCCAGGGCTGCTGTTTGTGAGCATCTACCGTTAAGTAAGTAAGCCTGTGTGTAGAGCTTAGGATTTTTCCTGTGGGAATGGTGAAAGAGAAGAGGGAGCAGCTCTGTCTGTTTGGTTTCCTGTTCTTGAATGGGGATGTCTAGAAGAAAGTGCAGGTGAGGTTTCCTAGTTCCCTTTGTCTGGAAAGAATGAATAGCTGTAGGAGAGAGGAGCAGCTGTTAGGGAGTGCTAGTCTGTAGAGACATGGGTAATATTCTGGTCTTCCCAAGGCTGTTTTTGCACTTTGCTTCCAAGTGTGTCTAAGTTCCACCTACCTAAGTAGAAAAGGTTTCTGGGTTGAAAAAATAAGTAATATGTTAGCTTTGTTCATAAGAGTGCTGTGGATAATGATTGATACTACTAGGTGGGTATATATTGTGTGTGTAAAAATCTGAATCAAGATTATTTGGATTTCTGAGTCCTCCAAAAGTTTTGAAAAACCTAGTTGTTCTGTATTGCATAAAACTGCAAATACTCCCTCTGGAAAGGGAATGAAACATTCTTTTAGCTACCTGCAGTGCTTTTGGTCTTAACCAATAAAGGGCTTCCCTGTTCATGATTAGTGATCGTGAAAAGATAGAGTTCAGGGTCATGGATAATACGTGCAAAACAACAAGTAGGATTGCAATCTTGGACCTCAGGAGGGGTAACTTTGACCTCTTCAAGAAACTGCTTAGAGAAATCTCATGGGTTAGAGCTCTGTAAGGTAGGAGAGCTGGTTCAAGGCTCAAGAGAGCTGGTTGATACTCAAATATCGCTTTCTCTAAGCTCAGGATTGGTGCAACCCTAAGAGAAAGAAATCAGGCAAGGGAAGCAGGACACCTGCATGGTTGAGCAGGGAGCTTCTGAAAAAGCTCAAGTGGAAGAAGGAAGTTTATGCAGAAGAAGGGAGTGACCACTTGGGAAGATTACAAGAGTGCCATCAGAGCATGCAGGGATGAAATGAGGAAAGCCAGGGCCTCCTTAGAATTAAATCTGACAAGGGGCATCAAGATCAACAGGAAGGGTTTCTTCAGGTATATCGAAGGCAAAAGGAAAACTAGAGAAAATGTGGGCCCACCGTTGAATGAGACGAGTGCCATGGTGACAGAGGATGCAGAGAAGGCAGAGGATGCTGCTCAGGCCAGCCCTCAGGATTCCCAGACTTTGGAGGTAACAGAGAAAGCCTGGATGAAGAAAGACTTTCCCTTGGTTGAGGAAGATAAAGTTAGAGATAAATTAATTAAACTGGATATCCACAACTCCAGGGATCCAGATGGGATGCATCTGTTGAGTGCTGAGGGAGCTGGCAGAAGTCACTGCTGGGCCACTTATAAGTGAGGGGATCTGATCAATGCCTATAAATACATAAAGGGTGGGTGTCAAGAGAATGGGGCCAGTCTTTTTTCAGTGGTGCCCAGTGACAGGACAAGAGGTAACAGACACAAATATGAGGAGGAACTTCTTTACTTTGAGGGTGGCAGAGCACTGAACAGACTGCCCAGAGGTTGCACAGGAACCTGCTTTGGCAGGGGAGTTGGACTTAGATGATCTCCAGAGGTCCTTTCCAGCCCCTATCATTCTGTGATTCCATGAATGATTAAAAACTGGTTAAATATCTTTAGGAATTAAGTGGTGTATTACTATTACTGTTGTACTGTTGTTAAACTTGTTCCCTCTTCTATTTTCTAGGGATGGCATGGTCTTCTAAATACTTTTTGGGAAAGAATCCTCAATTTTCCTAAAAAGTTTTAAGTGCATTTGTAGGAAAATGAGCATCTCTGTCTTTTTAATGCTGCTTTTTTTTTTTTTTTTTTAATAGGTTGGCAGGGAGATCTCCTTGAAAAGTGTCCCTGAGTAATAACTCTACCTTACTATTCCTTTTGCAGGATCCTATTCTGTTGTGCATAGTGGCTAGGATGCTATTGTATGTGGCTAGGATGCTATTGTATGTGGCACTACAGAACCATAAGCTAAAGAGAGACTGCCCTAGAGGCTTAGCTGTAGATGATGTAACCTTCAGTAGCTATCTGTGGAAATTCACTTTTTTTATTCTTTTCCAGTGACTGGTGTTTTCTTTCTCCTAACTATTTATTTAGCTGCTCTTCATTCAAACTCTGACAGTTACTTGGCTGGATTAGTTGCTTATGCACACTTTCTGTTTGAGCTCTGCTTCTTGCTGTGCTAAGGATCTCAGATGATGGTGCTTCTACAGAGTAAAATTACCTGGTAGCAAAGTTCATATTTTCTTTGGTGCTGTCTTTAGCAGTTACAGGTCTGTTCCTACTTCTGTCGCCTCCTTGGTATATAAGATGATACTATCCCCCAACCTTATGTACATGTGTCTCTTAACTCAGCCTTCAGAGCTTATTCATTCACTGTTGATTCAAAGTGACAGCTGTGCCACCAATCTGTCATTTTTCCCACATTTGGTGTGCTGGAGTACGTTCTCCTTCCTGCATTCGCTCACGGATGCTGTCTGGCTCCTTGTGCTCTGCAGGTCTGCTGCACCTGGATCAAAAGTTGATGGCAGAGTCCATTGGTATGAGCGCTCAGTGTTTCAATGGTAAAACTCCTATCGTAGGAAAGTAAACCCATAGTAGAGGGTTCAGGTAAGCCATGTTTGTGGACTTGGGACGAGTCATATGTAGTGCTACTATATCTGCAGCGTAACTGGCAACAGGCATGCCACTTGTTTCAGTATTGTTTGGCTTTCTTCATTCTGGTTACTGCTGAATTTCAATATTTGTCCTTGCTGACAGCCACATTGCTGAGTTTGACAGGTTGTTGCCAGAATTTGAGTCTGCTGACATAAACTTTGCATATGCGCAAGTAGAGATTCAACCAATGATTATCCTGTGTCAGAGTAGATCCTGCTGTGTTTGTGCCTTGTAGAAGATTAGGAAAGACTGCCTCTTGAGAGAAAGAAGACAGCTATATCTGATATTTATTTGAGGGATCTTTCAGAGAGTTGATTGTGCCAAAATATACAGAACAAAACTGTCCCCTGTGTAAGGTATACATTAGGTTGAAATATTGATGTGATTAAAAGTAACAGTAGTTTTCCTTATTTAGACTGCTTTTTATTTGTGCAAACTGTAAGGTAATTATTTCTGTAGAAATAACAAGTCAGTCAGCACTTGATACTTACCAAGGAGCTGTGCTTTTCAAGAATGATAGAAATCTTCAGAGTTCCTTGAACAACCCAGACTGTTACCGTGCAAAATTAGCATTATGTTGAACTATGTGTCATGCTTCTAAAAATGCATAAATTACTTGCAATGAATCTTACTATTTAAGTGCTTTCTGGGATAACTGTATATTTCCTGAGAATGAGAAGAAAAGTTTTCTACTTCCAGTATAAATCATGCTGTAGTAATTTTTGACTAACTTTTCAACTGCCTCTGTTTTATGTGAAACTCCTTCATCGGTGAACCTGTGGGCTTCTTCAGGAGGACTGCTCTGTCAGGTTTTAATTCCTGTTAAAATCATTAGTATCTTTAAAAGATGCATCACTTCTTCATATCAAAGGGCTAGAAAAATCAAGAACATTTTTTCTGGTCTTGTGTTGTATTATTTGAGTTCCTGAAAAAACTGAACCGAACTTGCCCAGGGGACATTGCTATGCTCCTCCTGTAGTCCATCAACACCAGAAAGATTCATGTATTTGGTGTTTCTTTTGATGTTCCTCTGAATTTGGAAGTTCGATCTTCAGTGATCAAGAGTACCTCAAGTACCACGTTGAGATTTGAGTTCAATGTATCCTTTGATGTCCTATGAAGGCAAAACTTTGTGTGTATTTTGTGATTGGAATAAATCAGTCTATCTACCTGACCTCTTGGAGAAATAAGAACTTTAAAAATGCATGATAGGAAGTAGTCTTTAAACCTAAGTCTAAAATATTTTGTCTGTTTCTCCTTACACCTTTCAGACTTGCCATGGTTGGGGCTTTTCATGTGACATAATAATCAGAGGGGCATTGTGCATTTCTATGTGAATGGTTTTAAAAAAGAAAACTAAGCAAGTTTTTACATAAACTAGTGGAAGTTCTAATAGATAGTTCTAGTCTAGATTATTGGTATTAATTTGTAGGCAAATATTAACACATTGTGTGTACTCATTCTCCAACCCTAACAATTTACAACCAAACACTGGTGAAACAAATGTTATAAACAATTTCTATTACCAGTGTAAATGCAGGTGTATGTATGTTTCATGCTAGTGACACTGTGGTACAAAGAGGATTAGACACCATATGGATTTGTCAGGTTATTTAAGAAAAAACATCACACTGAGTATGATGGATGCACTTACAATAGCATCTATAATAATCTCAGGAACAGATTAGTATGTGTGTTCTCACTTGGTCTTCATGATACTGATTTGGGGGTTACCAAAAAGCAATGGAGAAGGTGACAGAATGAGCTATTTCCTATAAAATGGGAAGTCAAGTTCAGAACTGAGATGTTTTCTGTTTCTTAAAATAGAAAGTGTTTTTTTAATGTATGTTAAGCCAGATACGTTAAGGTAGAGTGCGTTGCACATGTGATAGGTTTGCTTGCTTTAACATTCTTGGCTACTTTTGATTTTTTGGATATGAGAAATGAGGAATACTAGTGGCAGAGTTGGGGTAGTACGTGCTAATTCTGGCCTTAATTGCAGTGTAGTCCTTGCAGCAGAGGCAGCAAATGGGCCTCCATGTTCAGAACAAATCATGAGGCAGAAGTGAAATACAGTCAGTACATTTGTGTGAGGTGTTTACTTTGAGATAATATTTACTTATACAGTGGAGCACGCTCTTCTATTGTATGACAAAAACACACCCAGTAAGCATGCTCTGAAGGGTCCTTTATTTTCTAAAAGTAAATATTGTGTTGTATGTGGTGGAAGGGGAAAAAGGATGGATATCTAGGAGAAAAATGTGAGCAACAGTGCGAGGCAAAATCTTGATTATCAATCTTCCCAACTATTTCTGATTGCATTGATTTTTATTTTTTTAATACTCTCATGTACGTCATATCTTTGATTACATATCAACATATGTGCTGATGTTGCTACTGTAGTTCTCTGAAAGTCCAATGAATGATTACAACATGGATTATTCAGTTTTTCCATTGTGCTTTTTGCTTAAATGCATGTAAAATTGAAGGAAATCAAGTTAAACTTGGCAGGCGGTTGCTAGTTTGGATTGGTTCAAAGAAAACGATTAGAGAGAAGATTAAAAAATAGTAATCAGTAATGTTGGAAGTCTTTTTTTTTTTATGGTTAGCATAAAAAGACTTTGGGTCAGCATTAATAATTCCATGTGAGTGTCAGTTTTATTTGAATGTCGTTGAAGATTGTCTCCAACTTCTGTTCCCAGACTGATCCCTAGACAAATCTATTTGATAGTGATACTGAGTTAAAGATTAATAGCAGTAGAGAGGGAAATATGGCGGGCAGTGGGATGGGGGAAGGGTTAACTCAAATGTCTTACGTGCTTGACTTACTAGCTTTTAGGGGTTAATTTGTAACAAAGAATTTTATGAAGTATTGAATTTAATGAACTCTTAACTGTTCCCATAAAAACTTAAGCCTTCATTTTTTCAACCTTGCAGGATACCTTTAAAAGTTCAAATTTCCATAGGTGAAGAAATCATTCCTTGGTTCATCAGCACAAAATACGATTCACCACAATAATTTTTCGGTTTTCTTCTTAGAACAAGATATTGCAGGATATCAAGTTTTTGGGTGTGTAGACAGTGTGTAGTGAAATCTCAGTCAATAGTGCAGAACTGTGCCAGCTGACCTTATGAAGCTTTGAGAACTTAGTGGCATTTGGCGTGCTGTTGCTTTAGAAAGGGCTTAGAAATATTTATGCAGTATGGAACTGGATGACAGCGGCTTGGGTTTACCTTACAGAGTGTTTGCTGTGTAGCCTAAGCCATCTCTCTCTCTTCCCTCTGCAATTAGTGGAAAGAAGTAGTTACCTCGGAGAACTGGAGTGAGTGAGTCCACAAAAATGTGACTGACAGGAAAAGGTAGGTGAAAGAAATGCTATGTTTCTTTCGTATATTCTTACAGTGAATCATTAGGTATGAAAAATTCCTTTCTTGGGAGTTGCAAGGCATGGCACTGATAATTCTGTCCCACAAAATCTAATATGGTAGTACCTATCACCTATTTCTCCTGCTTAATTTAAAGCATTTTAATAGATAATGTTATATTAGAACTGGGTAGAAAAACCTACAATCAAATAACCTGTTGAAAGAAAGCAGGGATTACCAAAGAGGATCTTATCTTCCATGATGTTTCCAGGTATTTCTAGCATTCCAGTCATTAATGTGGTTTCTCTGTTCTTAGTCAGCTCTAAGAATTTCTTCAAATTATTAAACTGGAGATCTTAAATATGACCTATTATATATTTAGTAACAAATCTTACGGGAATGCTACTTTTGAATTAGATTTTAGCTGTGACCTGTGATCTTAGCTGAAAGTAATTAAAAAAAGATGCCATGTAGGATGAGACAAGCACATAAAGAACTTTGTTCAGGAGCAGTAGGAGGAAGGCTGTAGCAATTGTGTGTTGGCTTTACCACAGAACCATTAACAGCAGACCGACAGTGTTCAGCAGTCCAGATTATGAGCTAATGGTATAAGCTAAATTTACTCCTTTATAATAAGTGAAAATGAAGGGTCCAAAGGGTGGAAAAAGATTGTAACACGAGGCTAATGTACTGTTAGGTGCTGTTGCAAAGTTTTACTGGCTAAAGTCCCTGTACTGAGAGGTGGTAAGAGGGGGAAAAAATGTTGTTTGTGGATAGTAATAAAGTTTGTGCTGTTCTAGGTCTGCCAATCCACACAGAAAACCCCCTACTTTTCCCCCATACTCCCAACTTGCCTTTTTTTTTTTTTTTTTTTTTTTTAAATGTGGTCAGTTCTGAATGTATGTAGAAGAGATGTGAAGAATCCCTAACCAGTAAATTGTGTGGTACAAGATCCAAGCCAAAACTTTTGAACAGTGAAGTCTATCTGATATGTTTTGATTGTCCAGACAGGTAACTCTGAGACTTTTGTGAGTCTTTGAATTTTACTTCAGTGATCTGTGGTACATAATAATGCAGCTTTCCCTGTTCAGAGAGGGAAGACATCCTTTAAACTTTGCCTTTTGTTTCCAGGAAGAAACTCTTTATTCAGATAAACAGTTCTGTTTATTCTCTTAAATCACTTTTTACTTTGTTCTCACCCAGCCTCTTCAGCTTGTGAGCTGAGTTTGCTGGGAAATGTGAGATACAATCCTCCACCTAAGTATAGTAGAAGACTTGTAGGAGTCCACAACAGGTTGAAGACTTTGCTTCTTAACCCAGACAGTCCAAGCACGTAGAAAGTCACCCTTCTGTTTTCCTTGTTCTTAGACTTGTCGTATTTTTATCCATATGCCTAAATTGATTGTACAGCTGAGAAAGGTACCTCTATGGACAAGTGACTCTGGGGTTACTCAGCAGTGTATAACAGTATCTGTACTCCTTCAGATCCATGTGCAATCTGTCTCTCTGTCAGCGCCCAACCTGTAATGGTGCTTGGGGTTATTTCTCCCCAGGTGCAGCACTCTGCACTTGCTCTTGTTATATTTCATTAGGTTTCTCTCTGCCCATCTCTCCAGCCTGTCTAGGTCTTGCTGTATGGCCGCACAGCCTTCTGGGATGTCAGCCACCCTCCTAGTTTTGTGTCATCGGAAAACTTGCTGAGGGTACATTCCATCCCTTCGTCCAGGTCATTGATGAATATATTGAAGAGGACTGGACTTTGTACTGACCACTGGGGAACACCACTTGTTACAGACTTCCAGCTGGATTCTGTGCCCCTGATCATGTGTAATCATGCTGTAGAAATCAGGAGGTTTGATAACACATTAGAATTTAACCAAGACAACTGAGTCTGGGTTCATGGAAAGGAGAAACAAGTCTGAAGCAGATAATTGTTGCAGCAAGAGCTATCAAGAACTATTTTTACAAGACATTGAGCATGTACACTTCTAGAGAGCCAAGGTCTTCTTAATATGACAGCACTGGCCATACCACTGGTAGGAGGGGTACCTGCTTAAATTTGGAAATGAGAGTATCTGTACTAAACTAAAAAAAGTTATTTTAAGTGTGTAGCTCTTGCCTTTGTGATTTTTCAGTACTAGATGTGTTATTTTCACAAACTGTTCTAGTTCAGATTTTTTTCTCCCCCCATCTTTTTTTGAATGTGTGGGAAGGAGTCGCACATCTTCAATGCATCTTTAATATGATAGCCTGAAAATAATTATAAGTAGAATATTCACATTAACTATAATGAATCATAGAATCATAGAATGGTTAGAGTTGGAAAGGACCTTAAAGATCATCTAGTTCCAACCCCCCTGCCATGGGCAGGGACACCTCCCACTAGAGCAGGTTGCTCAAAGCCCCATCCAGCCTGGCCTTGAACACTTCCAGGGATGGGGCATCCACGACTTCTCTGGGCAACCTGTTCCAGTGCCTCACCACCCTCACAGTAAAGAATTTCTTCCTAATATCTAATCTAAATCTCCCCTCTTCCAATTTAAAACCGTTCCCCCTTGTCCTGTCACTACAATAAAGAAGCTGTTGTCTTAAATCTTGTTACTTTTGTACTGCTACATCACAAGATTTATATCACGCTCAGTGAGAGCTCAGAAAAAGTTGAAAGCACAGTCTTTTTTCAAAAGACCTTGCTTAACAGACCAAAAGTCAGTTGTTCAGACAACCCATGTGAAGTGACTGCATTTCTCCTTGTGCATGAACTGGAACAGGGGTGTGGGATAGAACAGTAACCAGTTTAGGCCTTAAGACTATGTCTATGTTAGGAAACTTAGCAGGGCTAGAGGTTGTGTTTCAGTGCTGTCCAGTGATTCCATATGCAGTGAGTTTCTTGGTGTGATTTTGACCTGAGGCACATTGCTTTTTCTGGCAGAGCCTCAAGGCTGTGGGCTAGCAGCCATTTCCAGTAGGCAAGAAGCCCCCCCCTTTTTAAGGGAGTGCAGGTTAGCTATGTGGATGCAAACGGTTGTGCCACACTTCCTTATAGTAAGTGGATGGAGAATAGCCCCTTCCATCAGCCCAGTAAGACAAAGGATGCAAGTGACAAAAATTGGAATTATTTTCAGCAATTGAAGTCTCAGCAGCGGCATCCTGGAGAAGTTGACTGATATCTTGAGTCCATAGCAGTATGCAAGTGCTGTAGGAAACAAACGTGGTTGAAGTTTGAGTTCTTCCAGAATAATAATGATCATGAAGCAGAATCTCTTTTTTTTTAATTTTTTAAAAATTTTTTAATTTTAATAATTTTTTTTTTTAAACTAAGTGGTCTGCAAATGGAGAATGGAGTGTTGTCTGTAGCTTCCAAACTCATACAGTTCAGGGAAGTCAGTGGAAATTGTGCCTGAAGTTGCTGAAACAACTTGAAAAGCAACTGTATAAACACCTTCACCTAGCACTGATATTGAAGTGCTGATTAGCGTTCAAAGTACTAGAAAATGACTTATTCCTTGGAGTTCTTATTTCCTCCACAAAGTATACTAATTGTCTGCACTTGAATTTAGTCAGAGCATCAGTATCTACTTTTCAATCTTATTAAAAGTCCAAAATTAAATGATGAAGAGAATTGTTAGATTAAAATATCAGGCATCCTTTTCCAGAATACTCTTCTCTTACTGGAACAGTGCTCACAAATCCTATGATAGGGTTTGTATTGAACACTGATTTTTTGATTTCCTGTAGAAATATAACTTTTCTGACAACCTACAGAAAATCCAGGTCTGTGTAGTTTGTGGAATGTGTGAAAGCCCTTGCCTTACATGCTGTCTGTCTCAAAATACAAAGCAAATGCAATTTTTGGCTTCAGAAATACATCTCTCTTTTGTTGCTCATGATGTTGCTTCTTGATGTTGATCATGTTTTCCTGTATTTGGGTCTTTTACAAGCCCTCCTTTGTAGTTTCTTTCTGCAATGCAAAATATACTTCTCTGATCCTAGGAATATCACACCTAGCTTTTTTTGAAAGATGAATGTCTCCAAAGAGAAATGTCTTTCTGCATGTCTTTCTCGTATTATGTCCCCACTGCCGCTTTGGCAGGAAAAATCCTGTTTTAGCTCCTTTTATTCTGTTTTTGGTCTAACTATATGTGACTTACTATGGGTCAGAAAGGTGTTTTTCCTACTGTCTCTCTCCTTTAAATTTGTGGTCCTAGTTTTGTTTCTAATCCTTCATCTGCTTGTTTCATACCTTCAAATTTCTTTGTCTTATTTTGCTCCCTATGCCAGAGTTTCTTAGTGCTATTCATCAAGTAAAACACCAAGTCTGGCTTTGCTGCCATTTGTGACCCAGGCTTATTGCATTCTTCTCTCCCATAATTATCTCCTGTATTCATATTAAATATTAGGAAAGGCTGAGGGACTTGGGTCTTTTTAGTCTAGAGAAGACTGAGGGGGGATCTGATCAACACCTACAAATACTTACAGAGTGGGTGCCAAGAGGATGGGGTCAGTCTTTATTGAGTGATGCCCAGTGACAGGACAAGAGGAAATGGGCACAAACTTGAATGTAAGAAGTTCCATCTAAGCACAAGGAGATAATTCTTTGCTTTGAGGGTGGCAGAGCACTGGAACAGGCTGTCCAGAGAGGTGGTGGAGTATCCTTCTCTGGAGACATTCAAAACTCGCCTGGGTATGTTCCTGTGCAACCTGCTCTAGGTGGACCTGCTTTGGCAGGGGGATTGGACTAGATGATCTCCAGAGGTCCCTTCCAACCCTGTGTGATTCTGGGATTCTGTCTCTGTTGTGTTACGTATCAGAAACAAGCTCCCTGGGTTCTTGGGATGCTGCTGGGATGAGGTTTCACAGAAGCCTTGTCAGGTGGGATTCCTCAAGGTCAGGAGACCAAAGCCCCTTTTCCTTAGTGTGCATGAGAGAGCTGTGGTTCCTAAGATCTTTGCTGTGAAGACGGGATTTTGTAAGGTCTGGAATTATGAGGCCTGTCCTTGCTTTTCAAGCATCTTGCTGAAGTCAGGAAGCTGTGGCTGTCTGAAGAAAGGCTTCTGGATTCTTCTGCACAAGGTGTGCCTTGCTTGGAATCCTATGCTGATGCTCTGTGTGCTCCTGAGCTCCTGTCTGTCTGGATTGGCTGAAGACTGAGCTGGTTTGGCTGAGGGCCCCACCTTGGACAAAGTTCCAAGTTAACTTGAATTAGCAGTTATGGGATACACTAACAATATTTGAATGCACTTTTCCGGATGTTTTGTTCCAATATAAATGAAGACAAAATATAAGACAGGAAATAATAGAACTCCAAACTTTTCATCTTAATCTAGATTGGGGCAAAACAATTTAGAAAGAGTTTTATTTATTTATTAATTAAATAAAATGGGATATTGATAGAGTTTAAAAACATGTGAGAAGAAATATGCATTTGCGGAGTTCTTTGGAATGTGTACTTGCAGAGCTATGAATGCAGATGTGATGGCTTGATCATTTCCCTGCCTTATTCCCAGACCTGTTTAGACTGAATTATTCTTAATATTTTTGGCTATTTTCTCTATATTAATTCATTTTCACTGCTCCATTCTGATACACTTCCTACCCCTCCACACCTCCAGCAAACTTCTCAGCAATTCACATTTGGATCTTCTGTACAGGCATACTTAAGGAGGCAACTTCTCCTCTCCTTCTGGATAATGTGCTTGTTAACCATTTTTTACTTTTTTTTATTTCTGGAGAAAGTTGAATTAATGTATACATTTATACCTTAAACAGCAAAACCAGATTGCTTTCCCCAGCCCCCTACCCTCACCTCCCTGTTTCCTCTGGGAATATTAGTATAGTCTCTATTTACAATTAGCTGTCTAACTTTAAACAGCTTGGCCATAGAGCAGCAACCATGATGTTATAAGCATTGAACGCAATAAATATGAACAGTGAGCTTTTGGAGAACAGAACTTCATAGGGAACTTTATCTTTCATAAAAACAAATAGGTCAATAAGAGATAAACAATTGTTACATTTCTCTAAACAAAAAAATTTATTGAGTTGGTTGACTAGGACTTCGTTTTCTCATTATTCAAAGGCAATGTATTTTTATGTATGGAGATATAACAAAAACCAAGCAGAATGCTCATATCTTTTAAAGGTAATTTTTTCTTTCAGATATCATTATATCTTTGGCAAAGAAACTACTTGTCTGGCTTTCTTTTTTTCACTGCCTACAAAGGCCATTGAAAAGGTAGTGCTTACAAATATTATGCGTTGCTTATGGTATGTGATCCGGGAAAAGTTTGGAGACAGGAGAAAAAAAAGGTGACATTGTCATGGACATAAATGTCCTTATTTTATCCTTTTGCTTCTCTCTCAGTACTCTTCTCTGCATGAGCTCTAGTAATAGCAAACAGAAAAAACATTTACTGAAAAGATGCAGTTTTATTGCACCCTTTCTTTGGAATATATCTTTTTCAGTTAACTTAGTATGCCTGTATGTAAAATATTAAAAAAAATAATAATGCCGGATGGAGAGAAGGAAGACTAGGCAGAGGAAGGAAAGGTTTGTTGCTGTCTCAGCCCAGGAACACTGTAGATGAAGGTTGAAATTCAGGCCCCAGTGAGCAGGTTGGACTTTGAATTCACTACACAAGAAATGAGTTTTCCAGGTCAGTTAGTATCTCGCTTTCTGAAGCCACTGTGTTCCTAACAAGGGAAAACAACACAGGAAAGGAAGAGGGTAGTTTCTCGGCAACCCAGAACTGACTCATGCTGCCAGCATCGTAACTAGGAGTTAGAGCCCTCCAAGGCTCTGTAATGGAGGTGTTTCTCTGATAGTCATGACTACTTTCAATGTTTTCTCCATCTCTTTGAAAAATAAATCAGAAAGATACTATAATTTATCTGCTTTCCTGGATATAGCTTAGTTGCAGTATAGAAGGGTTAATAGAAAGAAATTATTTCCCACTTTGCCTTCCCGAAAGAGGCGTTTTTGCCGTAGACTCTAGAAAGTGAAATCCTTTGTTTAGAACAAGACACAGCCAGACAGACCTGGGACCCAACCCTTTTATTACATTGCAGTAGTATAAACAATAAGAATCATGTAAGATTGGTGCCTCAATGTGAACACAAAAGATTGTGTTGCTTAACGAGTGAATGGTGGAGATGCTTGATATTTTTCCCCCCAGTAATCTAATTTGATTTACATAGGTGAAATACTAAAGCTGTACAGTTAAAATGGATAATAATTATAAACCACAAAGCATTTGGTGACTAGAGCAACATTAACCTTCATGAGAGTAACGTAAATATATTTCTTGTAATTAAGCACAATTTAATTTAATTTAAAAAAAGTTAAATATATGAAAAAAAACTTACTATGCATTATGTCCCACTTATGATGCCCTAGAAAGCTCCTTTTTCTGTTCCCTTTTTTGCTGCTTCACATGTTTAATTGTAATGTTTTAGGTACTGTTCCAAGAAAATCTGCAAAAAGTGCCTGAAGTGGAGCAAGTCAGACTTTACTATGCGCTCAGATTCCATTGTTGGTACGGCTGCTTTACTTGGCTTGGACATCAGTGTTGCATTTGTTTATTTATTATTTATTTATTTTTAAAGGGAAGAGATACCACCTCTTAAATGTCCTGTTGGAACTTTTGAAGATCATACCTGATTTCTTGCCTCTTAATTATGGTGCTATTTTTTTTCTTGAGGTGGTTTCTGTAATGCTGATTTAGAGATGTTTTAGAGCTACTTGGCTTCCACTATGAAAATAAATTAATAATGTCTTTTTTGGCAAGGGAGCTGGGCAAAGAAGGATCTTGAAATATTGCAGTAAAGATAGTGCGTTGAAATAGTGAAACTCCTCGCTTCCTGGTACTGATGGATGAATGTATGAATATTTGATATGAGTAAATATTGTGACAGTATTCTCACTTTTAGGACGTAGGACAGTGATGGTTTGGAAGGAAGGGCCTGTAAGGATGTCCTCTGTTACTTTACTAAACTTTTGCTGCTGACTTTATCTCATATCTCTGGAGTTGTAGGGCTTACTTTTAGAGGATTTTGTCCCAGAATGAATACTGCAGCATAACTCTGGCTGCTTTGACATGTGGAATCATTGCCTCAAAGCAGTCTCCTCTCCTCATCCATAGACTGCACTACTGAGTGGCAATTCTTTCCTTTTCTGCAGGCTGCAGGAAGGAGGAATCAGTATTGTGTATGAGGTGGAGGAAGTATGACTTCTGCTCATTCCCTCTGAACCGCTCGCATGGAGAAGTTACCTAGGTAGCATTGTCCAAGTGCTGGGAAGGGAAATGGAGAGAGGCCAGGATGAAGAGGACTACTGTAGATGCAGCACTAGTATCCTGTGATGTCAGCTTTATTACCTGGTAATGTTTGGAATTGAAACATTTTCATGTTACCGTTAAATTGGCCATCATAATTTCAAGGTCATGACTTTACCCTCTTTGTGCTCCAATGAATGAATGCTGGCCTCCCATTGTCACAGGTGCCTGCACACAAATTATTGGGATATTGTGTGTACCCTTAGGGATGAGGCTGGGAAGGACAAGTAATTGAAGCTGTATTGTGACCGGCAAAGTGATGTAAGCAACTATAATGTTAGGAACAATTTATCATTTAATTGGCTAAAAAAGTGGTTAGGCAGGGATGTGTACTGACGATTCCATATGTGCTTCCTGAATGTGACTCTCATACTTGATGAATCTTGCTGTGAAAAGTGACTGTTGCTTTGCAAGGTACTATCAGTCTAGATTGCAGGGTTGGTTCCATATTTAAGGTCCTTCCTTTTAATGTGTGTGCAAAGTTTGGAGACGTTTTAGGAGAATTAAAAATACTTCCACTTATGAGAATTGAAATGGTAACATGGCCATAGAAATAATCTCCAAACAACTAAGAAATGAAACATGAAGTCAACTAAGAAGAACTCTGGAGTGAATCTGTGGGCCTAGTTATTGGTCACTTCTGAACATCTACTGCACGCCAAAATAACTGTCTTGATTGCTGCTTTTCCCTAGGTGAGCTTTTGGTCTAAGGTGAATTAACTGAGCTAAAGCCAGATTTCACTGTTTATTCTTCCGCTATTAAATTGTTTGAAACAATCTGAGCCAATATGAAACCACTTTCTCTGATGAATGTGTGCTAGGTATAACTGCATTATAACTACATAAAATTATCCATTGCATATATTACATAGCCACGGTCATGAATGTAGAACAAGTAGTACCATGAGGGAAAGCACACAAGTTTTAGATATTCTTTGCTTTAGCATCCTGTAGCACTATCAGATGAGCAAATGCTGCATAGAACGGAGTGTGAAAGAGACTATGAACATTGCTTTGAATTCATGACTGTAAATTTCAGTACCCTCTGCCATATAAAGGCCATTTACTTAGGCTTTTGCAGTCCCTATTGTGGCTTTTTGTGCCTTTAGAGAAATCCCTGAAACTTATTGTCGGTTACACTAATAAATTTGGTTTTCATATTTGGCAACCTGCCTTGTCCTTACTAGCTAAACTTATTCCTAGATAGAAAGCCATGCTCTTCCTGGTTGAAACTTGCTCAGAACTTGTTCCCTCATTATTTGTAGTCAGGAAGGAAATGATACTAATTAATTTTAAGGGCAGGTTGTCCTTGCCCAACAAGAGTGGATTCTTTTTGCTCTGTAGCCGTAATGCTCTTTGCTTTTTTTTGTCCAGTCCTTGAGTATTTTGGTTCCCTATAACTCCCTGAACCTTACCTTCATTCTCTTTTCTTTGTTGAGGTGAATAGCCAAGTCCATTCTTCTTTTCTATAGTGATCAGATTTTTTTTTCTTCTGTGTACTTGGATTTAGTTTTCCTTTAGTTAATTTTATCCTGATAGTCTAACCAATTTGCAGACAAAATGGGATCAATTCTTGCTTTCTAAATTATCCTCCTTGCTGCTTCTTTCTCATCTTAGTGCATCCTCTTCCTTTGCATTGGAGCTGCACAAGTTTCAGTTGGTATACAGAGTCATTGAGATTGTGGAGTCTGATTTCAGTCTGCTTACTTATTTAATAAGTAGTGCTGTCCTCGTTCACTGTGGAACATTTTTTAGTCTGGATGTATTCATGCTACCTTTCCTGCCTTGACTGTCATGACCTCTTTATTCACTTGTCTCCATCTCTCTCTCTCCTGTTACCCAAAGGACCGTGGCTAAATATCTTTCTCTCCTCCCATACAAGACAAGTCTTTATATTCCAGGCATAGCAAAACTTCACTTTCTTTAGCCCCAGTTTATTTTACTGGTCCTTTCTGTCTTGATGCTCTTGGGAAAAAAAAAAAAAAGCTTTAAAAAAATTGCTGTCTTAGAGGGAAAATATTTTTTTCATGCTAAGAATTTTATCGGTTGAATACCTTGTCAGACCTCACTGTCTTCTTGTAGTACTGAAGGAGAAGCTAGTGACAAAGCCAACAGCATATATGTTTCTGTTTAGCAGTTTCTTATATTAACTAGAGAACGATACTGTGCACAGTAACAAAGATCGGACATTTTGGGAAGAGCACACAAAATTAGATTTCTTTTTCTACATGTCTTGCCTCTTAATTGCCTTCTCCTTCTAGTTTTACTGCATTGCCTGGCTATTTCCGGCTATGAGCTCTAGGTCAGGGTTACTTAGTTTTCCTTGCTTGCAAAGTGGCTTGATATTATAGTATAGTTTAAGTAAAGATGTGTTTCTCACTCATTGACTCCCAAATATTGGAAATTGAGGCAAGTTTTGTGACATCAAAGTTTTTGCAAGACTTTTCTTGACTGTCTAAACTGTTCTGCCTGACTACTCTGAATATCTAGATTTACTGTTGTTTGGACTCTTCTTCCTAAATTCTTGTTATGATTTTAGAGAGAATACAGCCAAGATTTTTTTCATAAATATAATTTGCTTTCTTGGCCAGTTGTTTTGAAATATGCATCTGCACTTTGGATGGTTAAGGAAGTTTCCTTTAACATTTGAGAAATTGTATAAATTTGAATGTCTGCTAATAATTGTGTAGTCTGAAGGGAAAAACCTTTGTGATAAGTGGTGAGTTCTGGGAAAGTCTCAAATTTATGCTGTGGTTTTAAAAAAACCAACCAACC
>VXAK01011480.1:573-41080 GCA_013399435.1 Arenaria interpres | reverse complement strand
CACATCTGTTCATTACTCGTGCTGCAACAGGGTTACCCAAGGAAGTTGATGCTCCAGAGAACAGCAGGCCTTTTATACCTCCTTAGGAAAGTATGCAAAAACCACTTGCATTTACCACTGAGTTCAGGATGAATAGCAGTAAGAACACTGATAATAATTATATTTGGACATTAAGTTCTTGTATCGGAGTGTGGACCTACTCAGAAACTAGGATAAAAATACTGTGTATGGTTTATTTTTGGACTTGACTATTCATTCTGGGCAGACTTATATCAGAGATATTCTTGAAATCAACAAGAGCGGGGGGGAACGGGGAGGGGGGGGAGGAGCAGATAGTATGGAGAGAAAGCCCTAAATAAGGAATTGCTTGAGAATGGACAAACCTTACTTATATTCATGGTCTCATTCCAGATTTCTAAGATACCCATGGCCACATTACTCTAAATGCTGACCTCCCTTTTCCAGTATAATAATTTCCTACCTTTTTTTTTTTTTTTTTACCCCTAGCAATTTGGTTTTATTTAGAATGGAGGAACTTGGACGAGGCAATGCCCCCTCTTATGGATCTGCTAAGTAGCAGCGAATAGTGTGGATTTCCAGTTTGGATACTGTTATTGTAATTAGCTCATGAAGGACATGAGTTAGATTCACACAATTGCTTAAATTACTGTGTCACTGGATTTGCTCCATTTATGTATTCAAGAATCTGCCTATTATTCTGAACATGCCATTTTCAAACTATTCTAACAGTAAAAGCAATAATTGTAAAACCTGGAAACATAAGGTGCTAAATTCTAGCTTGCATATATATTTGTCTAGATCAGATAACATTATGAGGGCATGGCAGGCTAATTTCTCACTGGGATTTTATCAGAAATACTCTGGAGGAAAATTAGGTTGTGGGCTAATAATTAATGTAGCTTCATACTATTAAGTTAACTAGGACTTGCAGAACAACCGGAAAGGAACATCTGTAGGACAACAGCTCAAAACTATTACTGTTAAAATCATGAAAACTTATTAACTAGAAGTTCAAGTATCTCCTGCTCCAGGAACACTCAGTAGCATGAAGCAGCATGTAAAGAAAGGAATTTTAGATGTTAAAATATGGCATCAAACTTACCTCACATACTCTTTTTTTTAACCTAAAAAGATGTATTTCCACAAATTCAGGGATTATAGTAGGTAGATGTTGCTTATGTTCTATCAAATATATTTTTGTAACTCTTATTTATGAAATTATTTATGAATGGAAAGTGTGCACGAAGGAACTGCAGGATCAAACTAAAAACAGTGGATACACCATCATATCTGTAAAGCTCCAAATCTTACCCAGAGGGCTCCACTTACACTTATTATTACACTATTAGATGGGAAACCTAAATTTACTGGACAATTCCTTCCTACTAAAGATTCTGGCCTATAACTACAGGAGTTACATGCTTCACAGGTAACTGTCCTGGTTCATAATTTGATAGTAATCATATATAGCCTCCAGGGGAACCTTTAGGTCAAAATCAGTATAGTCTGCTCTGGCATCATCTTGTCACCTGACGAATACAGAAGAACCAGGACAGACACCAGATGAAACTGGTGAAGAGAGAAGCAGCAATGGGACTTCACACCCTTCCCACTAAGTAGGTCAACAGGGAAAGGAACACAGTCATTTTCTTTTGCCCTTTAGAGGTGTGTGCCAGGGAATGCTTTCATGCCACCATTGCACTAAAGGATCATTTTCCTCCTGCCATGATAAGGATACAGAAAATTGCTCAATCTTTTAAGAGGAGACCAATTCTGACAGATTCAAGTTCATGACATGTACCAGAAGTATATCAGAGTATTCAGATACAAGGCAAAAGTTTTGATTCCACTCTTTTCCACATGCATGCAAACACAAATCCTGGAAGATTGTATGGGGGTTTTTAACCAATGTTGATGGTCTTGTGTATCAGAGAAAATGTAAGCAATTCTAACAAGGAGAACCATGTTGACAGAAATGAGAATCTATTCAATCTTATTCCTAGTGGCTTCAAGATGAGATTCACATGGGTTCTAGTTGCCTAGAAGTTTTACATGCCACATGTACTGATCCACGAGGGAAAGATTATAAAACAAACTGTTCCTAAATAAATTATATACTAATAAAAGTTCATTAAACCTCTTTATTTCAGAGATGTTGTTGTATGATCTCAGGGGTGTATTAAGCACAAAGTTAACACAGAAAAAAATGTTCACAGCTTGAATAAACACACAGAATTAACCAACCTTGGCAGGGTGCAACAAGAGTTATTACTATACAAGGCTGGAGAAAAATAAATTCTTGAGATTATAGAATAAAATAAATATTCTTTGTGGCTAATTTTGAACTAGCAAGCAGTTTATAAAGAATCTTATGACAGCCTTTATTTTCTTGTGAGGTAAACATACAGTTTTATTGTTGTCAGTATGATATTTACCAAGGAAACCTTTTCCAGAATGAAAATGCCCTTTCTAGAGGGATGCCACTGAGAAAGAAATTGGGCTGGGGTTCAGGGCCAAGGAATTGAGAAATTAAAATAGGTATCACAAAGGCAACACAAAAATTGCTGTAATGCTGTTGTATATATGGAGATACTAGATTACTCTCTTGAAGGAGACCTGCATTTCAGGACATTAAGGATCATTTACAGTAATGCTTGTGAAAGATAAGGTAAAATTAACAAAATAAATTAATATACCCCTTATGTCAGACCTAACCTGTTGAATGAATCATCCAGCCTGTTGTCTTGTCTTCTGAGAAAACAGGGAATAGTGTTCTGGAAATCAAACGCTACCAGCGTTTCTCCTCATGTTCAGGCAGAGCTGTCACAACCAGGTGAGGGAAGGAACTGCAGCCAGAAGCACCCTTTCTCTGCTTCTGCATCAGGGCAGGTAAAGCTGTAAGATATAAACTGTCGTAGCCTCATTAGTACAGCTCAACACAGAGCTCCCAAAAGTGGCACCTCATCCCTGTAGCCCAAGTAAATAGTTTCCATACAGACATCAGATAGGATCTGCAGAGAGTTGGTGTTCTTTTGTACACTGGATACAGAGTAACTCCTGAAAAAATCCCTAGTTAAAGTTAGCTCATTTCTACCCTACTCCTATCCCAGGACAGTAAAAAAACCTCATCAACCCTTTATTTTACAGAAATCTTATGGTTCTCAGCTGCAGTTTAATATAGCAAATTTCCTCATATCTGTGTGTAAGTGTGGGAACTCTCATGGTATTAGGTCATTGCTTAACTATTGCAGAATACAAACAGGGGTGGGAGTTTTCATATGGAGACCAAAACTAAACCACTTGTTGTTTGTGAACATAATCATCATTCATACGAGATCCTGAAAACTTTAGCTCTTTTAAAAATTTGGCACTATACCTGAGTCAAAGCTCTGTGTCTGAAATTAGAATGTGGAAATCCCAATCCAAATGTTAACCTCAGCATGGAAGCCTTGGGTTTAAAGTCTTACTGAATGCGTTGCTAAACTCAGTGTTAAGTGGATCTAAGGGTGCAGGTATTCAGAACTTTTTTAATCCAACACAGATTAATTTCTTTTCTATATTGAAGTCAAAAGCTTCACCAAATTGTTCAGGATTAGACCTGTGTAGCTAATTAGTTGGAACTGGAACCTTTAGTAATCAGCAGCTAACTTGCTCTGTGGGATACAAAGCTAAGTATATAATTTATTTAGGAACAGATTATCACATTTCCCATGTGGATCTGTATAAACAGCACATAAAGCTATTAGACATCTGAATCCACTAGAAATCAAGGTGAAAATGGACTCTCATTTCTGTCATCATAATTCTCTGAACCCATTGACTAGAAGGGTCTAATGCTAAGGGATTCCATGAGGTTTGACCTGGACATGAGCTATAAATCCCTCTGTACTAAGAGAAAGGGCCTAATCTACCTAGGCCCTTAGATCTCTTTACTTGACTCTCAGCACTTAACACTCTCCCCAGGAACACAGTAGTGCTTCACACAAGGGATTGTTGATGTGCCAGTTGTGAAAGCATCCTCTGCACTAACAGCGCTGTGAACATTTGGCCCTCTTCTCTGCACCACCATCTCAAAATACTATGAAATGGGATTAATTGATGAATATTACACACAGCCACTAGATTAGCAATATAGCAGTTTCTATCCACAAGTAAAAATAGTAACTTGAAGCTAAACTGAAGCTATTCCCTAAACAAAGAGGAAAATATCATGGTCTGTTGGCTGTGTTGTCATGCCATTGTCCTTCTAATCTGATAAACATCCACTATCTTAGGTAAAATAATTTTAGATCATTATAGTTATAAAATAAATAGGTAAATAGTACTTACAGGAAGAGACTCCCTTCTGATTAAAATGACCTTTACAAGGCAAATTCATGTTCAGCAATGTTCATAAGGAGTTTTAATAAGGTAAAAGCCAAGAGAACATCTAAAAATCCAGCACATCTTTTACTAGGACAGGCTTGTCATCCTTCCTGTGATGCACACTTCAGGCAGCCATCTTCAGATATTCTGGGAAAATATTTGAAAGTAAATTCTTCCATTTTTCCCCTTCCTGAAAGAAAATAAAGAATGCTGAGTATCTCCAGACATTCCCTAAAGTACAGAATGGGTATTTGAGAATTAATGCAGTGCTGATGAGGGTGCTCTAGAGACCAAGATTCTCTCTTTATCCATAGTCACGCAGCATGAAAAGCAACAAGTTAAAATCCTGGGCAGTCCTGTCTCTATGCTGACCTGAAAAAAGAGAAGGTTCTGCAATTATTTCTTGTATTCTATGATGAATAATAATATGCTTGTAAAACTCCCTTAGCACTTTTGTAAAAGAACTGCACTCAGAGATACCACCATTTCTGACAGTACTGAAATCAAGTAAACAAACTAAAGCTATTTTATTCCTGAATGAGTTCACTTTCTTGGGAGTCATCAACACCGTGACTTCAAAACCAGCCCAGGTTCATCCACTTCAACAAGTTCAAGCTCAATTTTAAGCAAAATTTCTTTTCCAATTTAGGAATGAGCCAAGTGAATCTCACAAAGTTTGGCTTGACCTTCAGGCTGTCTTCATAATTCAGACGAACAGATACGCATTATTTATCAATACAAATATTTGCCAAAACCATGAAGTTTACCAATTTAGTCACCACCAAGAATTTTCAAATGGAAGGTGTTAAGACAGACCTACAATGGTTCTTCTGACAAAATGGCTGGATTACATTAAATAATGCAGCCTAAGAAAAGACATCTGAATGATGTAAATGTACATGTATTATACCTGGAGCTGAATTCTATACTCAGACTCTTTGGTACAAAGTTATTTACATACAAAAAGTTTAACTGTTTCAGGAAATGTCTAGTGCTCCTCCCTCTTTTCTGCAAGGTGGAATTGATAAATTTCTGGTGCCCATGTACGCACAGATATACGAACCCCCATATACCCCTGCGTATTCCACCTATGATCCTAACTCACTATTCTCTGAGGGTTTCTTTTGTGCATCCATGGAGTTATTAAATGACAGAGCGTGGCACATGAATCACCTGTGGGAACAAAAACATAACACAGAAAAAATACAACATCATGCCTTAAATAATCTTTGCTTTCTTTTGCACATATGGCATAAATTCCAACTGTGATTTAAACAATACGAACTCTTTCTGTGAAACATATTTTAAATTCTTAGTTTGCATATTACTCTTGTTGGCAGTGGCAAAGGGAAAAACAAGGGTTAGCTGAAAATCATTCTAAAGGTGCCTAGAGAAGCCCAATATAAATCTGGAATATCTAAAGGTAAAAACTACCATTTCAATGATCAAAAAGCAAGTAGATCCCGATAATAGCTTTCTCTGAATACAGTCAAAACAAATCCCCTGTTTTATCCACAAATAAAGAGTTTTTCTCATTGCTTGCATATGTAAGAGTCCATTACCTATCTTTAGCTAGGAAAACAGATAAATGAGCAACTACCAGCTTTATGGGATAAAGTCATGGTTCAGCAGAGTGGGAGTTCTAAATGAGTGTTATTTTACATTTGAGAAAATGCCTGACAGATCACAGGGGTTTTAATGCAGTTTTGGAACTTTCTTTATATTAACAACGTACCCTGTCAAACTAGTAGAAAAAAAAAAAACAAACAAAAAACTGGCATAAAAATGCCCATTATCTAGGGAAATCATGATTGGTTTTCATATCAGCTTTCCTTCTTGAAATACCCAAATGAACAAAGTAGATAATTGCAAAGTTCACTGTGTAGCAATTATATTCTGACTATAGCAATTAAGATGCTGACAAACTAAAGACCCACTATATGCAAAAATAGGCTGATCTTTATTTACAGGTGACAAGAAAGCTAACGTTTAACAGATTTTTATGCCATCCTTAATTCATTCTACTGAGGTTTACATGTTTTGTTTGTGGCATTTCAGCACTTTGTACTCACTACATTAAGACTCTGGTTCAACAAGGTAAACAAACATGTATTTTACTGAAAGGAAGTGATCAGTTCCATTGCTTTTTGTGAACCATTCTTTTTTATTTCTGCACACCCTGATGCTCCTTGCTGAACTGTGCTGTAATTAACTTTTAATGTATATGGATTTTAGTATCTTCCTTTTAGTCTCTCTCACAGAATGGGAATTTGTCTATAATTGTTTTTATGCGACTCTGTGTAACTTAAATCATTCTTACCATGCATTTCCATCTCCTGTCATAGTTGTGTTATTTGCCCAGGCATAGCCAAAGCAGTCCAGTTTCCACTGGGCCACAATATACAAAGTGGCATTTGGTGGGGTTTTGTTCCAGCAGGATTGTTCGTTCCAGTCTTGTATTAAATCCAGAGTTCTGCCTCTTACTTCATCTCGCTGTTTTGATGATGATGAGAAAAATGTTAATCCTTTTAAAAAATAAAAGATTACTTCGCTTTGAAAAAATCAGAAAGATGACAGGACAAAGATACCTACTTTCTATTTTAAATTTAGCATCAAAATATGTCATCAGTCAGCTGCAATTTTCTGTCTTCTGCAGCTTTTGCTAAGAAACTAATATTTATTAAATCTTTGCCGTTGTCATTAAACTACAAACTTTGTCACTTCTTTTGAAAAGACACTTTCCTGGTTTTCAGCAACTTTCCTCATTTTCAAGGAACTACTCATTGGATCTTTGCTACCTTTCTTCCTATGTGTTGCTGGGGCAGCATAAAGAAATAAAATACAGAAAACATAATATATCCTACATTAACAGAAAAAAAGAATCAGTAAAAGATACAAACTAATTCTCAGGCTCTACATTGTGAAAAACTCCAAACAATTCTCGGGTGCAATTCTCTGCCCCTGACTATTCTGGCAGAACTGAGAGGTATTTACCAGGCTGGAGTCTACTCACTGAAAAGTCTGTAAAAATACATTCATTATATCTGTGAACCTCATGGTAAAACAATGCCAAACACAGTCCAAAGGGCAGGATTTAGAAACAACATCTTCTAAATAAGGTGCTGAATGTGAACACACGTGCCCTGTTTTCCTAACAGCACATATCAGAAAATCCTGGGAAGAAAACCTACCTTAGAAAAGCATAATATATGTGCCAAATTTTCATCCTTGCCAGTAATCAGAAGTTCCTGTTTTGCAAAAGTATACAGTTCTTTTAGTAAGCTTTTTTTTTTTCCTCTTCTAAAATGACCAGCAGTTAATACTATTCTGCCTACTGCCTGTTTTCCATAATTAAACTCCCCTTTCATCTCTCTGGCAAAATGTAATACCCTAAGGAAATAAATCATGTAATGGTTGGGCTCTCTCCACTCTTACCTGTCATCTTCAAATCCTTCCTCAGTTACAGCAGGTCTTCTTCCTTTTAGGACAGTCTTCTAATAAAACTTTTTTAAAATGGTAAATCTTCATTTCATATTATTCATACCCACAGTGCTACTAATGCTTCATTTGATGCATTGGCGACACTGGAAATCTCAACTTTTACTTCCATGCCCTCTTTGATAGCATTATTTTTGCAATGAATTGACAAGTAATGACAAGCGCAGGTAACATTTAGTTGTTTTATTAAATCATCACGGGTGCTATTACCCTCTGTTTATAAGTAGCTTAACTAAGCAGTACAATAGTCAAGTATCACATTCAAGCAAAGAATAAGCACCACATCAATTTTCAATTTTTTCTGACTGTTTATGGTGAACTTATATAGAATAAGTCATAAGGGGATGTTTTACACACCTTTGACATTTCAAGGGACCTCAACAAAAAATAACTACCAATAGCTATCTGCATACTAAAAAAAGCAGATGAAGACAGTTGAAATCTTTACCTGATAAAGTTCATCCTGACCCAAAGGATACTCTTAAGATCTGTTATATGTGCAAAAGAATACTTTTACTACCCGAACAGCAAATCAGGAGGAAGCAAAAATACAGCTGTACAGACTAAACCAAACAGACTGAAATGCCACAGTGAAAATCTGCTAATGCTTTGAGACTTTTCCCAAGCAACTATACTATAGCTTTGTGAAACCAGCATGGCAGGGTAACAGAACCAGCAATACAGGCTAGGATATGCAAACAGAAAATGAGCAGCAACTTTCGGGAAACTGTAGAATTCTCCTCTTAGTGTGATCATATTTTAAAATACAATATATGTTGCTTACATGGGAAGTGAGAGTATTAGTGGCAATGCCAGCTGTCTTTGAAATCTACTAATGAAAAGAACTGGAATCATAATTAGAAACAACTCAGGGACAAGAGACCCTGTGGATCTGCTCTATGATACCGCATTCACAATAGATCTGTGAGAAGTGGATGCTCTCAGTAAGTAGGTCTACTAGGAATGACAACTGCATATTCTTTTTTACCAGATGGATATTATTTTCATGCAGTTAAGGAATAGATACAGCTTAAGCGAGGCACATTAAGCTGCATCAGGGCTGCTTTATCATATACTATGATTGGACCAGTGGAAGTCACTCCTGCGTGAAAAAAAGGTGAGTACTACCAACGGAAAGAGCGGTCTTGCCTACCTATAGCAAGGCACTTTCTGTCTGCAGTTCTGCTCAGGATTAGGATTTTAAAAACAAAACAAACAAAAAATAATAAGAAGAAAAGGAATACTTTCATAGCAAGCATCAGCATAATTCCTGTATTAAAGAAATATTTTGTTTTGCTCTTGTGTTCAATATTGTGAGCCTGTCCTCTGCGATTCACTTTTTGGCTTTGCCTTGAGTAATGAATGACTTGGGTATCACAGCTACTAGCACTCTTACAAATATTTGAAGACTGGTAGACCAGCCTGGAGAAGAGAAGGCTCCAGGGGGACCTGACAGCAGCCCTCCAGTACCTGAAGGGGGCCTACAGGAGAGATGGAGAGGGACTCTTTATCAGGGAATGCAGTGATAGGACGAGGGGTAATGGTTTTAAATTGAAAGAGGGGAGACTTAGACCAGATACCAGAAAGAATTTCTTTACTGTAAGGGTGGTGAGACACTGGAACAGGTTACCCAGAGAAGTTGTGGATGCCCCATCTCTGGAAGTGTTCAAGAAGACCAAGCTGGATGGGGCTTTTGAGAAACCTGGTCTAGCAGGAGGTGTCCCTGCCCATGGCAAGAGGGCTGGAACTAGATGATCTTTAAGGTCCCTTCCAACTCTAACCATTCTATGATCCTACAATTCCCAGTACGTCTTTTTTGAAGGGACTCACAGATTTGTCTTCCTTAGCTACAAAGTTGCTCAAAGATAGCACTTTTGACAGATAGGTTTTAGTAAGTTTGACTTGCTGACTCAAAAATAAACCACCTTAGCTTCACAGCACAGTTCATTCACAGAAGCAACTGGCTCCCACCTGCTTACTCTGCCCTCGACAGAAACAGCCAACCATAAAATCACACATCATTTATGGGATCTGTATTGCCTCTGCTACAGAGCAGGTGGTAGAATTTCTAGGGCACAGCACACTTGGCGTTTGTTTTACTTTAACTTGCACGTTTACATAACCTGAGGGCACAGCCCTTTTCCTGGTGAAGACGCAAGTGCCAACTTTGTTGCCAAAATGTACAAAGGCACTCCTCCAAAGGTACTCCTCGGTCCAGTCTGTCAAGTGCCTACAGTCTAGCATGTCTTTTTTTAACCCAGAATTTGATTCTTTCTCCAGATCTCTTGGTTGAAATTGATTTATGATTCCAAACATTAGAGATTTCTCACATGCCAATAGTATTCTGCTGTAGTGTTGTCTGCTACAGCATTTGTATGGTAGCCTAAGGATCTCGGTAAGGCAAAATTTATGACGGTGAGGTAGTATTAAATAAAATAATTGGACCATACCTGAAAGAAAGAAAGAAGTTTTTTTAAAGAGAAAAATGCCTGTGAAAGAGTTTATGTGTCTATGTCTAGTTTCTCAACCATTCCCCAATCTAATAAAATATGTTAATTGTCCCTGCAAACTTTAATGTATACAAACAGTAATTTGTACATTGGAGTTGATGTTTTTCAATTTCAGCCCCTATCACATAGTATCCACAATGATACTTCATTGCTTTGGTGTTTTGTTTTCCTCTTCTAGCTTGTGGCTATGTTATCCTCTTGTAGTTCACTTTCTATTTAAGACACTATCTAATTCACAGACACAGAGAGATCACAAAAAGACATATGTGCTGAGATACAACCTGGAGAGTAAAATAATGACCAAAAAATAGGTTCCCTGGGAGAGCACTTCTTGTACAGTTTTAGAAGAACAAGATGCAGTATTATAGAAAGTATTGAAGGGAATACCACACGATCCCAGAGCATTTACTGATGTACAGAAACAAACAGAGAGAAGCAGAGCAATGATGTGGTGAACCTTTTAAAAGAAATCATGGATCCAGATATCACAGAAATAAATTCCAACTGTGGTCATGAACACAAGGAATGAAAATACAGATTGACTGTAGAGAATGAACTGGTACGAAAAGGAGAGCGGGCAGTAATTCCAAAGATGATGTATTCAGATATTCAACAGAGAGGAGGGAATTCATTATGGACAACTCTATATTCACTACATGAGGAGCGCTGTATGGGCCAAGTATGATTGGAGAAAAGAATAAATCCTCAGAAATCTTGAGTCTGAACCAAGTACAAGAGTAAATTAACAGAAGTCTGTTTTTTAGTGATGCTCTTAGTACAACCTGGTAGCAACTGGCAATCCAATTATAATCAACACAAGCATAATCATAAGTCAATATTATGACTTAGCTAGGGCTACAAGAAGCATATCTTACTTCAACTCATCCAAGGATAATTGTTGCAATAGTAATAGTGGTATCTCCAAAATTCTAGTTTATTTTACTCTTTAAAAGATGAAACCTTTGGCAGCATACTATGGACAGAAACACATTTGAAAGAGAAATTGTGGCTTCCTCATGTAATGACAGACGGATCAGGAATATTATTTTCATCTAGACTCTCATTCCGGTTTCACATTTTACAAAGCTGCTGAAAGAATCACATTCCAGCTCTGAAGCCTTTGCGTCACCAAAACTCCCACTGTTGGCTGAAGGATTTTTAGCGAATCACAAATGCAAGACTCAGACCAAAAGAGACCAAGTACTTCTTAAAAGAAAAGTATTCTGTAAAGTGATAACATAGAAATCCTCCTTCACTATTTTTCTGATTACCTAGAATACTGTGCTATAATGCCAAAAAAATATTTTAAGTCCATGCAGATATTTGGCAGAGCAGCATATAATGTTTGGAAGAACATAATTTCTACAAATTAAAGCGGTTTCATTAAGTATCTTCAGCTGCTAGACAGGAAGTCAGACTAACAAAACAGCCTTTCTGTGAAACAGTTACTAGAGGCATTTTTCAGGATCAAATTAGCTTTTCACCCTGAAGGCTTCCTACTGATTTTCTTAAGAGCTCATTTTTCAAAATGTAGTTGTGTATCATACTGATACCTGTTTATTTTAATTGATTTGGCTGGAAGTTTGGTTTAGCATCTTAATGAAACTGTATTCATTGTAGGCTTCCAGTTGTGTTCATGTGCTGTATATATATAGCCCTTCATTCTTATTTCTCTTATCCACTTTCTCCTTCCTCAATTTGCACTGTTTGCTTGAAGCAGCCACTCCTTGCAGCTAAACTGAAGTTCTGGATGACATTCAAAGTTTGTATATAAATGGGAGTGTTGTTTTGCTCACAAAATACAAAACTACTCATTACCTCTCACAGGACACTCACAAGACAAGCACCTACAATAGAAGACTTGAGATAATGAAGTTTAACAATCTTTTCATTCTCAATCGGAAACTATTACTTTGAATACAAGATGAACTGTAGGCATCAAAAGCCTTTGAGGGTGGTGAGGCACTGGAACAGGTTGCCCAGGGAAGTTGTGGATGCCCCATCCCTGGAAGCGTTCAAGGCCAGGCTGGATGGGGCTTTGAGCAATCTGGTCTAGTGAGAGGTGTCCCTGCCCATGGCAGGGGGGGTGGAACTAGATGATCTTTAAGGCCCCTTCCAACCCAAACCACTCTATGATTCTATGATTCTTAGTTACTCATGTGGCATCTGCTGCTGTAATATCACCTCAAAAATCTGCAAGTAGTTGTCTTTACAACCTCTGAGGTTAAAATGTCCTATTGAACATAATCTTAAAGTGAGGGAATTCACTTGCAGAGGAGCTAAATGACTTTCTGCAGTCATACAGGAAGCTGTAACAAGACAGACCTATGTCTCAGAAAGTTTATCTTTCACGTAGGATGGCAGTACCCCAGCCACGCAGCCACTCACCTGGTTTAGTTACTGATCACAGGGAGCATAAAACATGAAGTACAATGGGAACATGAACAGGACTCAGACGCTAATCCAGTTTTAGTTTATGACCATGAAGACAGAGAACAAACTGAGATTAACAATTCCCCTTTAGTTTCTAACCTTGCAAAATCAAGCTACTAAATTCTGAATACACTGAAAAGTTTCTGTGAAATAAAAAGCACAGCTGTGAAGGTGTTTACAGCTTAAATAAAACGACAAATTCAGGAAATTACTTCAGCCTCTGGGCATTGGCTTTCAAGGACTCCAAGTCAAGCCATTTTTGTGTATCTCTAATGTGCCCTATACGGGAGAATCCAATGTAGCACTAACTATTTAAAGGACAATATCCTCTTTTTTCCCCCCAAAGGAAAAAGAAAAAAAACAAACATCAAGAAACCACCTGGGGTACAGAGTGAGCAGACTGCAGTGATTTTCTCAGACCATTGCACCACTCAAACATTTATTCACCTCTGAAGAGGAGCTGACTGCCTTTCAAAATTACTTCCTCTGGTCTTCTAATCAATCCCTTGCAAACAGGAATGGAAGAACAGAATCTGTACTAAAAAGTTATAGTGATTCATATTTTCTCTCTGCCTGTGTGAGAAGAGGACATGAAGGCTGGTGGTCTGGGTCCCAGTCCTCCATGTGTACCCCAAAAATCAGATTTGGCAGGCAAGCAGATGGTATGTGATTTAACCAGTTACGGTGAGGAGGAAAGAGTGCATGCAAGGATAATGCATCAGCCCAAATTTCTGCTGGTGCAACAAAGAATCAGACCTTGGGTGAAAGGATAACAAAAGAACTGTTTGTCCATCAACAGTGGTAAAACAGATTCATAGCAAAATTCACATGGTACATTTAGCAGAGACATGAATCTACACTGCATTCACAGTAAAAATAAAAAAGAAATCTTTTGCATTCAGAGGGAATTTGTCCTCACATGAAAGAGGAAAATGTGCTCAGATATTCCCTAACACTCTAGATATTGGTCCTAAGAGAGTAAAAATATGCTAGATTGTTCTTTGAGAAAGAAACGTTTCCATATATACGTAAACTCTACATGAACTTTTCTGCTATGGGAAAATGTTACTTTCTCCAATAAAACAACTCACCGTCTCCTTCTCATCTATATACACATACATATATTTCCACGCTTTTCCTTCCATCTTGTGATAGTCCAGACAGTTTCCACATATAGCCCACTAGACACTGTAAATCTCAGTTAGGACTGTTTTTTTAAATGATATATTTGTTTCTGGATTATCCCCAGTGTCCAACTGGATTCCCCTCCAGGACCACTGCAATACACATGAATTGATATGATAGAACACGTGATCTTTATACAAGTAAGAAGTTTTCAGAATTTTTCATGCAATAAGAACAATAACAAAATATTTTATATTACAGGAGCATCTCAAAACGTGCTTCAACCATCAGGCACTGACAGTGAAATAAAAACGATGGATCATGCCAGAAGACTCACAAGGGCAACAAAAAACAATGCTGTGTGGATGGAACAGATCTGGAAGAGAAAATGGGTGTACCAGATAACAGAAAGCCAGCAATTAATTAAGAAACATTAGAGTATAAAAGCTGCCCAGTCATTATCAGATTTTCCCTGTTAGCCTGAGAATAGTAAATTTTAATAAAGCATATTAAATGCTATTTTCTTTCTGCTGTTTAAGATTATGTAGCTGCTGACCTTTTTAGCATGTTACAAAAGGTAACAACAAGCCCTTTTGTGACAAAAGGACCAGGCTTGTAGCCACTGCAGAAAAGCCATATGTTACAGATTAATTTAGAAAACTGTCTAGTGGTTGTAGATGCCTACGTTTGTTAAAACTGACATATTGATGAGACTACACAAATCTGTATTTCCAATACTGAATCCTAAGTAATACGTTATTTTGTTAAAAAATTCACTTAATTACACGTTATTATTACTGATGCTGAATTCACTTTCATATCCATATCATGAAAGAAATGTGATTTGCCTAGTGTTCACAAGTTAATTCTGCTGTGTTTTCTAGCTATAGATTAATTACTCTTACATCAGCGTTAGGCAGCATTTTTTGTGATAGAGCACTCTTCATTACAAGATACAAAAGGAAGTGTGAGAGATACAGGTGTAGATTTTAATTCAAAGTACACTGGTTTATTCCATGAACAGAATACCAATTTAAGTTATTTTCAAGGTGAGATCATTATGTATTCCCAGCAATCCAGTCAAGATAAAATCTGATTTATACATGACATTAGTAAGGGTACTATAAGGGCAAACTTTACAGAAACTACTTATTTACGTTTACAGTTACAGCTTACTATTGAGCTCTTGTCCTTTTCTCAGCAGGTTTGTGACACAAACTCGAGAAGCTTTTTATAATATGCAGGAACTCCATCATCTTCAGAAACTGGAAAGCAATGTTGTCTACACTGCCAATAAATGCAGCTGAAGAAGTGACCCTGTAAAGAGAAAGATAACAACATGGTATGCTCAGGAAAATGTGACTATTTCAATAAAGCTGACAAACCAGAAACAAAGTGAGTTAAGGTTTTTTCCAAAGGATTGACTGAAATGTTCTATTTGAACTCCCTCATATAAAGAAAACTATTTGAGAACTAACAGATACAAATGGTCAAACTAACTGGTAAAGATGTCAAGATGTTTATTCAGCAGTCATAACATTGATAAGGCTTAAAATCAGTAAGCTGAAACAGAAATCTAACTGGATTACCACTCAGCACATCAAAAACAGGCAGAGAATTCAAGCTTTTGAATCTGTCTCCTGAGATGAACTTAAGATTGATTAGTTTTCACAGCAAAGCCAATGTAAAAAAGATTAAAAATTTTTGTGGAGAGGTAGGTAGCAGGGACAAATCCCTAGTAAAAAGCAGCATTTAATCTTCTTTTTAAATAGAAATTGTTTACTTATTACTTAAAAAAAAAAAATTACTTGCTTACTTTGCTTGTATTGTTGCATTACAAAACAATGAATAAATCAATGTCTCTCTTATGCTACTTTTGTTTCTCTACACCTTAATCCTTTAAACTCAGCCTGCCAGATGTCACATATATTCTTTAAGCATAGAAAACCACTGTCCAGAGTTTTTTATGTTTTGATAGATGGACAGACTATATATATCACATGACTGCAGAGCCACACAAGTATCCATTTTTTTGGTCACAGCTGCTGAGTGCTTTTAAAGTTGGGAAAAAACCAAAACAAGTTATAAGGAAATACTACTAAGAAAGAGCCCTCTATATTCACTCTGATTTTCACTGAAGTTTTCTGGAGAGACATACACAAGTTCTTTTTTGGCTTCCTCTCTACAAAGATTCATGCAGTTAAATATTACTAACATGAATCTTCAAGAAGACTGAATTTCAAAATCACGTGGGTGTGTAATTGCAGGTATTGAGTTTTGCATTTATTCACATAAATATATTACAGTAGAAATTATAACTCCTATACTTAGTCAAGTAACTGTAAACTAATCAGAGTTAGAAGATCACTTGCATCTTATGAAATTTTCCCCAAGAATCAATGTCAGCACAAGGCCTACATAGCTCCTAAACTCCACTACTGCCTATGTAAGGACAATCCCTTATGTAAGGTAATACTATTTTTGTCATATATTTCATTTTTTGGTAAAGAACTGCCTAAAAGACGACTGAAGATGAAACTGAAAATAAAAAAAAAAGTAATTTTAAAGATAAAGGACTCCATATCTTGGAAGAAAATGATATATAAACAACTGGTAGTATGTAAAAATTATACCTTTTTTAATCTGTCCTCAAAATGGACTGAATCCTTTAGGCTGTGTATGGAGTCATCCATTTCTATGCTATAGATTCTATCAATCAAGCCTTTTCGTACTTCATTGGATTTCAGTAATTTTCAGGAAAATTTTTGTCTTTGTCAGAAAGATACAAATACATTCTGTAATCGAACCTTAAACCCACATATATTACCACTTCTAAATCCTTTTCTGCTATTTGTAATCAAACTCCATTTTTATTCCTTCCATTACCTAAAATCTGGTGAAAATGTTAAACAAATACAAGTAATCAGTTGAACAATATTATCTATTGTGGGCTTCCAAAATGAGTCAATGCCTGCTGAAAATTTAAGTTAATTATGTGGGGAGGCTTCACAGTATCTCAAATATTCCAGTTTAGTACGGACTACCACTGATTATAGTTGTAAATATAATTGATTGTGTTCCTGTTATACGCAGTGTTGCAAGTAGAGAGATGTTACACATTGCAGGTCATGATATGACACATTTTGAGCAACAACAGCCTCAGCTACCTTATCTATAAAACAGTCTTCATTCCAGGTTACTCTTCAAACTTTTTTATGAGACTATGTGCAAAATCTGTCAAAATTGCATTTTGTGAAATGGGAATGATCCCTCTCTGTTGTAGGACTGAGATCATCAACACATTGACAATTACAAGATCCTCCTTTGTCATTCCTGATTGATGCTAAAGTATTACCTGGTTTTGAATTTATTGTACATTTTGAAAAGGTGCAGAGGATATCACTAAGAGGTCACCAATAATTGTTGTGGGGTATGGCAATAGAAAAAATAAAAGCACCACAAAGAGGAAAAGAGTTGACATAAAAATGCAAATACAATATCAATATTGGAGATCCATAAAGAGTCATTAATGTTCTTTTCTCCTCCCATTGTACAGCAAGCTGGTTTGATTTCAGTAATAGTTTATCAAACTTACTAAGTGCCATCAGAAATAAGTCCTGATAGATGACTCATGGGTTCAGAGAGTTAAACAGGAGTATTAGTTATGATATATAGTTTGTGCATAAAAATATAATTGAAAGGGCTTATCTGAGAATGGGTCTTAACTGTGCACAAAAATAATTTTAAAAAAGCTTCTAGCACTCTGGAACAGTGATTTTGCAAATGCAGACCCCTATCTGTCTAACAACAAAAAAAACGAACTTTTTTTTACTAATGAGAATTAATTTCTTGCAAGATAATGGAACCATTTTCTTTGGAGAATCATTTCCTGCATGTAACGAGATGAGTTGAACTTCAGATGAAATTGATAATATATGATTTTGTATTCAGACTGCTAATCAAAATGAAGAGGAAAAAAGTAAGGAAGAAAGAGTGAAGATTTTAAATTTTCACATACAGCTACCATCAAAGAGGTTTAAGTTTGAAAGCTCTAGTTTCATTTTGTTCAGTATCTTCACAGAAAAGCCAGAATAGAATGAATATATAAATCAGAGAAGAAAACAATACACCTCACAATGACCTCCAATTCAGATGTTCAGTTGATTTCAAAAGACCGCATACTGTGAAAATTGGTATTTCCAAATAAACTCACACGTGAGCATTCCCATTGCATATATTAATGTTCAAAATTTCTTTTAAAAAACAAGTAAACAACATTTCTTAAATAAAAAAAGAAAAAAATTATGCAAACATTTTTTAACAATATCTTTTCCTTCAACTATACCTAAAAGTTAACAAAAAGTGAGGGGGTTTTTGCAACATCAAGCTCAAAAAGATTGCCAGTACAACCAGAATTGAACTACACTAAATGAAATGAAGATTTGTCTGGCTGTGCCATGTTCATACTGTGCTTCAGGCCTCCAACCTGCCATCTTTTTGTAACAGTCATAAGCCTTTTATCTTACAGAACATTGTAAGACAGGTAACCGCAGGGCTGGCTGTGTTTTTAAACAGATGCAAGTGAAGCGTGCTGCATAGGATGTGCACTGCCCCAGGAGGAGCTCAGGGAGGGATCATGCATGACTTAGATGCAAGTCTTTCCCTCTTCTCCCCTTTCTGGCAGAGACATAGGATTAAACTCAACTATAGTTAGTTTTAAGAAATTATGCCATTCTTGCAGCAAGCCAGATGCTTACTTTTCCCCCCTACACTTTGCTTACTTGCAGACATACTCCACAGTAGGTATGTCTACTCAGTAAAGAAGTAAAGGTCCAAGCATTTTCTCAGGTTCAGACTCTTTTTGTGTACAAAATTTCATGTTTAAATGTACTGAGAAACAGTAAAAATACGGTATAGGCTTACACATAAGCAGATACTCCAATCAAAAACTCTTCCTAAGCACTGTGAGGATGATCTACACCTGACCTGCAATATCCCAGTTGAAACCAGGACACTTGGTCAGTTAATGTGAACAGAAAGTACATAGACCACAGGAAATTTTATGTGTAACTTACTCTTGACACTGCAGTTCATCATCATAGCATTTTCTTTCGCAGATCTTTGGACTAAAAGGGTTTTGTTTTACAGAAATAGTGGAAAATTTAGTGATAAAAATATTTTTGATTAAACTGTGCTAATTTTCCAAAACTGACACTTCTTTATGTATTCACTTTTGTCCAGTTTTAACGAACATTCATCTTGAAAGCATATGAGTGTATTAAGATCTAGAATGTTATTCATCTAGCCTGAATTCCAAATTTATTTGTTTACATTCATATTTTACTATCTAATTTTGAATTTTTTAAAATACATCATTAAATATTTACTTGGACACAGAAAAGCTTGTATTTTGAATTCCTGATCTGAATAAGGGCTCCTAACAGTCTTCAAGATTTGCGCACCTAGGCTTGTTTATTCTGATCAATTGGAAAATCTGTTAAAAGAGCCTATTTCCTGACATTTTTTAAGCAAGAAAGCCTTGGAAAACAATCTGCCCCTAACTCCCCATCACAATGTAGCGTATCCCCCATGTAATGACTTCTGATGTATGGAAAGTAACTCTGTATCTTGGTGTGCCATTAACCTCTGTCAAATACATGGGTATTAGGATTACATGCCAATTGATGCAGTTGTTTTAGCTACAGTCCAGTAACATTGAGTTAGAGTGCTCCGGAACTGTGTGCTTGTGGAGCCAATTCTGATACTGCTGACAGCAGATGCTTCAATAGAAATTCCTAATAATCTGGCAATATCAGAACTCATGGCCAAATAAACTCTAGAAAGAGAACACAATGCAGAAAGCTACACCAAATAGAACTAATTTAATCTTTCTTCTAAAGAATAATCATGAGAAAACTGGCCTTTGATGTCGAGAATTCCCCAATAATAATCTGTACTCAATACTGGAGAGATATATGGGTCAGGTCTAATAATTTCTTCTTGCTATGAATATAAAAAAAGAACAGTTTCACACTGTGTAAAATTATGGTCTAAAGCTTCACAAGTGGTCTGGAAGACACACAGTCAGTGAACTATTAAACAGTGCAAAACATGAAATCAGATAATCAAAGATTACGCTGTAATGCATCCCAGATTCAGTAATCATACTAGACAAATTTTCATTAACTGTGGGAGGCTATATAAAACACAAGAATGTACTACTTTTCAGATATAATGCATTTAATTTTATCCAGAGAGAAAAAAATATCCTTCTCTTTCTGACCACTGAAACAAAACACATCTCAGCATTCTTTCAAAATTTATTGTCATTTTTGGATGTCTATAAAGAATTCTGTGAATATAATTCTGGATGGAAACCTCAGACTCAGAATCCCAAAATATTTTAAGTATATAGATTCCATTATGTAAAAGCTAATATGTCAAATTTTGCCTTTTTTTTCCCCACATTTCCAAATTTCCATTCCCCAAATTTGGAAAGGGCAAATCTCAAAGTTAACTTTTTCCTCAAAGAGAATTCAATCACAGTTAATAGCTAACCAAGATTCTTGGACAAGTTATGGTGATATTTAGATAGGTATCCAGTGCAACAGTGAAGGTTGAAGTATTGGAGTGATTCTTGGCTCAAATAATAAAAAACCCAAGTAGAGTTATTCACCTCACAGCAAGGAGTGAGGGCAGGAAAGGAAATACTCATTACAGTGAATTGCACAGAATTACCCAGAGATACCGATGCCTGTACAGCAGCAGTCAAATATGACCCTATTATGAGGGACATATCATGAGTATAAGACCCATCAGAGGTAACAGTTGATCACCTTTTCTAGATCACTATCAGAGATTTTACACTGAGCTGTCTAAAAGGTGCCCTCTAACTCACAGCATAATAGAACTGAAACAAAGGAAACATCAGAATAAACTGTCTCAGAAAGTCAACCAGAAACACTCTTTCTGGGAACCATGACTAAAGAAGGACATCTGAAAAATTAAAGAAATTAAAGTCTACTGTTGTGTTACCAACAATGAAATTCAGTAAAGTGCTCATCTTCATTTCCCCTGGAAAGTTCACTAGAAAAAATGGACTCACAGAAAGAAGATGGTTTTTATTCTTTGTCCTACTGACAGAATAAATTGTTTCATTCTTCAAAACTATTCAATCAGACAAACAGGCTGAGAACCTTAGAAAACAAAAATTTGATATTTTTCTTCAACCAGGTATTTTATACCCATATACAGAGCCATGTTCTGTACTTACAAGCTTTAGTGTGATTTTGCATTCTGTAACCTGGAAGAAAATCAGGCTAAACCATTACAGTGAAAATTACAACAAATTTGATCACTCATTTTGATTTGTCAATATTTAACGTAGTTCTTGCAAAATATACTAATACAAGAAGTGATGAAGTGTGGTGTTGTTTCTTGCATTTCCTGTAACATGGGAGGTTTTATTAATCATAGAATCATTAGGTTGGATGGAATCTAAAGAATTCGTGTAGTCCAACCTCCTGCTCAAAGCTAAGACAGACCAGATTGCCTGGGGCTTTGTCCAGATGAGTCTTGAAAATCTCCAAGAACACAGATTCCACAACCTCTCTGGCAAACCCATTCCAATGATTAGTTATCCCATAATGATCTTTTTTCCATATACCTAATCCAAGCCGCTCCTGTTTCCACCTATGAGCACTGTCTCATTCTCTACCACTACACACCTCAGTTAAGAACCTCTGTTTTCCTAGCAACTTCTTAGGTATTAAAATTCTTATTTGACCGTTAATAGATGCAAAATCTGTATTTGCTCCGGCTGCAAACAGAGTAATGGGCAATATCTATATATGGGCAAAGTTACATTGCATTAAATTTTACATTCTTACCCACTGATTTTTCTAAATATTTTGCAAAATCATGTTTATATTTTATGAATAATTTTTAAAGTTACAGGCTTTAAAAAAAAAAATAAATATGGAGGGACAGCAAAATACCATTTAGTTTGAGTGACAGATCACAACTAAAGACTAGAAGTTAAACTACTTTCAGTTTTCTCATTACACTTTCCCCAACCTGGTGTCACTATTCCTACTCATATGACAACAGCAGTAGCTGGGAAGAAAGAAAATATATCTTTAGATCTGGAACCAAAAGCAGGACCCTGGCAGAGCCTTGGCTTAAATAATGCCCCAGTAATTAACAAGACAAAAAGACATAAACTATATGAAAAATAGTAGACAGATGGTCTTCCAAAAGGAACTTTCACAAACATTTTCAATTAGTTATCAGAGAGGGATTATCTCAAAGCATCCATTCTGGGTACATTCCTTTTTCCATTACATTGTAAAGAACATCTCACAAGCATAGTTACTTCTGGAGCAGCAGAGCACATTGGAGGTAGATGTAAGCTTTGCCATCATTGCATACTGTGCTGCTGTTTTACTATTTACATGCTTAGAAATTTAATGCACTTACATTCCCCTGGCCAATTTCTCTGAGTTTATGAATTCTTTCTCCGTTAATATTTTCTCCTTGTTTTAGTGACAGAAAAGCATCCTTGAGCCTGCAGGTAAAACTGAATCAAAGTTTTAAAATGTCAGAGCTCCGATAAAAGCCTGGTTCTTTAGCAACTATTAAATAATTAAGAGGTTGCAGCAGCAGTTTGAAATAGCCCTTGTCAATGCTTGATAATTTATTTTCATTTTGAAACCATAAATCATGGGCAACCCGCATTTCTAGTGTCATTGGAGGACATACTGTAAAGTTCTAAGGCTGTTTTGAGGAAAAGACAAAGAAAATGCACTGCATTCATCAAGAAGTAAAAGAAAAATCCTTCTATTTTAAAATTAGAATCTACAGCTAAAGTTCATTTCCATTTCATGCATCCTCCTTTACATTTTCCTACTATAATGAAAATGAATCTACTTTCTTCTCATCAAACACAAACAGACTGAGACTGAAGAAAAAGCATGTCTTGGTTTATCACCCCATACTCTTCCAAATCTATTCTTAGTTATTGCAGCCCAACTCCTGTGAAACTAGTGAATTTCTGTCCTTGATAAGGGAAGGACAATGGATCATTTTGATACGTCTGTGTAGGCTCTGTGAGATAATAAGATGTGAGCCAGCAGAGGAGCAAGCATGAGTTTGACAAATGCAAGCACACATGAATCTTCAAGAATAATGGGACCTGCAAAGCTCTTTGGGGGAATTAATCCTTTTCCATTCTGGTCCCTATAAAAATTCTCAACGTTCCAGTGTTTTCTCAAGTTACTGAGGACAGCTCCTCAGTAGTGGGTAGGGGACGTCATTTGTGCATGTCATCAAAATAACTAACTGCACATTCAATTAGCCATAGAATTCTACATGAAATAGCCTGCATATTTGTAAGGTGCCAGTTTTGAAGGAAGCCAGGAAACCTCCACAGAAGTCAGCAGGGGATCCTTCTCATGGCAGATGGCTCCACCCAATGATCCTCTGCCATTTTTCACCAACTCAGGTCAATACAGACAACCTTCCCTTGTAGGAGTACATTCGAATTAAAAACAATACACTGGGCCTCCTAGAGACCCAACAGTTTACATTAGTCGCCTTATGGCATCAGGAATGGGAAAGAGCTGTCAGCAGCTCAATTTTTCCTGTTCACAAAACAGAACTTTTTTTCAGCTTTTGAGAATTTTGAATTCTGATGCATAAAAGATGCGAAAAGATGCATAAGATTGATGCTTCCACTATTCTGGAGTCCCTCTTTCAGACCACTAATTCTTATCTCATTAAAATTTTCATTATTGCATTGAATTTTTCATCACTTCACAATTCATCTGCTACATGCCACCTTTCCCAGCTAAACACTTCACATGGCAAAATACCAAATACATTCCTGAAGACCTTGTAAGATAGATCTGCTGTAGTCTCCTTGTTTATAAAAGAGTCAGAATGGACAAGGTTATCAGGCTGTTCTATCACAATCTGTCTTAATTAGCTGTTGTTGTTCCTTTGTTACTTTCCTTTATGTTTTTGCTTATTTTTTTGGTTGGTAAGTTCACAATACTTGCATACTATTAGTTCAGACTCATGGGTATACAGTTCTCCATAAGTTTTTAGGCTGGGCTATTGGTGGTTATTTTTAAATATAGATGTTACCTACAGTATTCTCCAATTTTTATACATCACTCCAGTCTTAACAGACTAGGTACAAGATCCTTGCTAGTAGCAATTTCACATGCCAGTTTTTCCACTGTTACAGGCTGAAATGTAAGTATGTTGAGTATAACAGCTTTTAAGGTATGTTACAAAGCTCTTTCATAAAACTTTTTTCCCCAAAGACAGCCATAGTAAAGTTGTCATATATGGAAATGGGAGATGGTTTTGGTTAATTGTTGAGAAGTTGCTTTGTTAGCTGAGAGATTGTCCTTAACTTTGTTGAAGCGTGACATTTTGTCTTGCATAGAAACATGGTGAGCTTATGGGAGAAGTTTCTGAAGCACGGGAAAGATTTCCATTTTCTCTCACACATATACAGTTATTGACAAATACGGAAACAGAAAAAAAAAAAGTAAAAAAGCATAGGTTTGCTTCACTGACAGTAACTCCACTTAGTTGTAGTATACTACAGTTCATTCCAGAGCAAAGGATATAATAAACTTTCACCTAAAACTTGCAGCCATTTTTCTCACATAATTTATTTCCTTATGATATAAAGCTGTAATTTGTTTGAGAAGCAGAATCCAATTATTCCCTAATTAAGAAAAATCCATGTCCTTTGTTTAACTGGAAGGGATCCAGACTCAAGTAGTTGAATGTTCTTTTTTGTCACCATTAACAAAAAAGAATTCTTGATGTTTTCAGGAAATTGCATCAATTATTTCTTCCACATTCAATTCCTGGAAGATGACTCTTATCTCAGACCTGGGTAGACTGAGTATCAGGGAAAGTTTTATAGCATTCTACTAGACTCAAGCTATAGTCTCTATACATCATACGTATTCCAATTTGCATATCTAGGAGTTTCACTTTTTAAATAAACAGTTGCAGAGAGATCCTTGAACAGTCTGCATAAGTTTGACCTGATCTCAGCGGAGGCTGGGACTTATGTCTTGCTATTAAAATTCTGACCTGAGCATGCACACTGGAAAACAGGTATACTATGTCATTTGCATGTAAAAGTGCAGGTATGCTTTTGAAATTCTGTGAGTCTTAACTGCAGCTTGTTGGGAATGTATAATTTCTTTCTATAAAAAGAAACATGGGATAGTGAATTGGGACTTCAGAATATCTGGTAGACATTATTATTTATAAGGCTTAAAAGCAAGGACTCCTTCTTTCCCCAATCTTATACTACCCATGATAAATTTGTCTTCAGTTTCCTTACAAAGGGTTCCCAGATTATATAGGGATCAGTGTCTTGCAAAACTATGTCATAATCTTGCACAATTTCTGTTTTATGATAAAAGAGGGTGGGTGGGAAGAAATTCATTAGATGAGGGAGGAAAAAAAACATCATTCAAAATTCAGAACAGCTAAATAGGTCATTCAAGTCTTATAAAACTCTCCAGTATCCAGGAGCAGGTGATGACATTCTGTACTCTTCATTTCTGTTCCCAACTACCAATGCTGGCATTTTTGCAGAGATTATAGATGTCATGAACACTGGATTATCACTAGCACACTTGATGCTCTATGGGGTAACCCTTAAATACATTATCAAGTGTACAAAGGCAAAAATGTGTATGAGAATATACAGAACAGCTCCACAGCCTTAAAATATCTGCATTTCAAGCCACTCAAATACAGTGGCTCAAACACCACTTAGAATCCTTTAAATAATACTGAAGGTAATGACTAGTCCTCTCACTGTGGCAACAACCACTTCTGTGATCTCACTTCTGTATTAGCCCATACTGGCTAATGTGTCATCGTCGCTTCAGTTAACCAGTCAAGGAACTAATTAAAAAGCTTCCTCTCTTATATTCTGCAGAAGGTAACCTAATCAGCTGATTTCATTAGCACTCACAAAAGTATGGTAGCACATTCCCTGTAACCACATCTGAAGCCATAAAAAAGTTGTCTATAATGGGGGGATGGTTGTGGACATACAATGAAACTTTTCTCCGCTGATCCCAAAAGTATTTATTGAGCCTTCTATTCTTTTCTTAAATGTTCAGAGGCCTGAAGTCCACGTCCTCACCTTTCCTGTACCCTCAAAGATCAGCACAGATTCTAATGTTCTCAGCCAGCGAAGGACCTGCCTTAAACATTTTACAACTTGTCCTGGTTTGAGGTAAAACAGAACTAATTCTAATTTCAGTAAATTAATGTTAAAACCCAAAACTAATGGCATATTTTTCAGACAGCGTCCACTTCTAGCAGATAGTCTAAAGTTCATAATGAAAACCAAGGAATGGAATGCAGAGAGGCTCTTGCTTATACTTACTGCTATAGCAACCGAGGTCAGCTAACTTTGTTATGTACCAAGTTGGAGGGTTGGAAGCAGAAGAACATACAGGGGTCACACCTGTGGGGAGGAGGGGACAGGACACGTGACCCAAAACTGACCAACAGGGTATTACATCCCATCTGCATCACGTTCAGTATAAAAGCTGAGGGATCAAAGGGGTCAGTCTCTTTCTTCAATGGCCAGCATCCCAGGAGGACTCACCTGTTCGACTTTCTTTGATCCCGATCTGTGCGTTCCCGACTCCAGCTTTGGAATCCAGTTCCCATCACTGCTGAGTCCAGCCTGGGACCTTTCCAGTGTCTGCCAGTAATCGGATTGTCATCCTGGGAGGTCGATTTTGGTTCTGTATAAATCTCATTATTTTCTTAATAATATTATTTTCTTTTTAGTATTAATATTTCATTAAAGTAGTTTTAATTTTCTTTTCAACCCATAAGTGTCTCCCTTATTTTCTCTCCCTTCTCTTCTGGGAAGGGAGAGAGAGATTAAAAGAGAGCATCTGTCATTTGTTTAGTGGTCAGCCCAGCCTGAACTACGACACAAGTCTACCAAAACCACAGCCTATTAAATTACCCATCAGGATTCTGTGGGCTGCAATGAAGACACCAGTTCTCATGTCTTCTTCCAAGACAGCTTCTATGGCACTATCACACAATACATTTCCAGGTTATTTAGGAAAGGGCATATTATATAGCAGAAGTAATTTTCTCTTTCAGTGCCCCACATGCTCAGCTCTCTTGTGAAGATTTTATGTCCACTATCTATGGAAACTGAGGTGTGAAGCAAAAACCTCTGTTTGGAGCTACTAAATCATATGTGGCTGGCAACTGTGGGATTTGTTGTATTTACAGGCACCTAGAAATTTTATCAGATTGATGAATATATTGACAATTTCTTTCAGAAGTATCATTATGTAAAAGTCATTGAAAGAGAAATTAGAACTCGAGAACAGACACATACGACGAACATTTTTCTGAAAATGCCTGTTAATCTTCAGGATGCAATAAAAAGTGGTAAGATGTGATTTGCGAAACAGAATAGATAATAGTGGACAACACCAACAAAATAGGAGGCTGCGAAGTGATAACCATTTTAATGCTATTGAAAGTTTCCTAGGTTTTAAGGATTCCTAGGTTTTAAGGATTGAAAGCAAAACCAAAGCCTAATAAAAATCTGACTTTAATTAACAATCTGCTTGACAACTTTGCATTGGGACACACGGAGTACAACTTGGAGTAAACATTATTCTTTTTGAAGGTTTAGAGAATAGCAAGATAAGTGAAGTTCTCTGAACAGGACATAGAAAGACCGCCTGAAATTAGGAGGAATACCCCTCAAGCCTGCAAGCTCTGCAATGAGTAGGTAGAAATGAGATGGCGACAACCCCTATACACCCAATTTGCTGTAAATCTTCTTTCCTTATCCCAAGCAAAGCACATTAGAGGCAGGAGGACTGCACTCTCCCTATCTACTTTCAGAGCAATTCTACACTTAAGACACCAGCAGGAATGATTATGCTTAATGCTTGACAGTTTACAGAGAAAGAAAAGAGAAGGTTGTTTTTTTTTTTTTCTTGAGCACAGCTCTCGATGCCTCTTGTACACAGGGACAGGCAAGACGGCCTGAAGTAATTAATGTCGCTGCATTTAAAGACTGCTGTATTATTACCACTCTTACAGTGAGAGTTCTGAAACTTCTTCTTGCTCAAAGGCTTTATTAGATCTAGAAAGGACTGAGCACGGCAGGAATCTGGCCAATAGCCAGGAGGTTTAAAGTGCTGTTTCAGTTCTAAACTCTAGCCTTTAGCTTTGCTTGCCGCAATGCTGTAAAATCTGCTTTAGCTGTGAAGTAACTTTCAACATGTGAACTTTTACGCTGGAACCACGAGGTGGCACCACAAGAAGTCACAACACCTGTTTCATTATCAGCAACTACGATCTCGCTCATTTATGTAATTAATAAAGCAATCTAGTAGGGCTGTTTCTTTTCAGGCAGTACTATAGAGATTACAAATGGATTTCTGCTCAGTGACTCTTCTATTCCTATAAAGCTGAGAAGCCAGTGTTTAGACTGATCCATTTCAAACAGCTGTTTAATATTGTGCTGAAACAGACACAACATAGATCAATATTTTAAGAGGTGATCAGTGACCATAGGTATCCAATTCCAAGGTAATTTTAATCACATTTAGGAACTCACATTTCACAGGCTGGCTCATTCAACTTGTCTTGCATGACACTTGTCCTGTTTCTTCCTCCCATGCCACCATTCAACTCCCTTGCCTACCCCAGGGCTCTGCCTGACATTCCCACACAGAGCTGCCAGCCAGGGGGACCTTCAAATGCCTTCACCTGCACGGAGGTAGGAGAGAAGGATCCCAAGCCCCTAATGCGAGAAGGAGAGAAAACGAGTTTCTAGGGACCTCGGCAAGATAAGAGGGACTCCAGGATCCTAAAAGGAACAATGAGCAGTATCTTCTGATGTAAATCTGGCCTCTGGCTGGAGGTTCCAGCCATCAAGTAGCTTTACTTTTCTGCCATAGGAAAGCTTAACATCTTCTGACACCGTGTCAGATCCAGGAGTATCTACCCCATAGGCTGAGCAGCCAATACATCCCACCATGGCAGAGTCTGGTGCGGTATGTGCTCTCAGTCACACAACATGAAAGGCTCCTCCTGCCTATTAGAAATTCACCTTATCTGCTTCCTATACCTTCATCAGAAATTTAGCCAAATACAATACTTGGGTGTTTATTTCATCATTCTGCTAATATAACCTAAAAAATAAGATTTGGGTTTCTTATTGAGCTATCTACTGGGCTAATACCTGCAAAGCTTTTTCTTTAAGCTTCAGATCTGTTTCCCCATTAAAGCTCTGCAAGACCAATTCCTGCAGTAGTTTCATGAAGTTTCTTTGCAAATTTGCAATCTGATTACAATCAAACTCCTGCAGCTCACAGAGCAACTCCAACACCCCATATTCTGGGTAATAATGACTCCATGCCCTAGAATAAAGATTCCATAGGACTGCTGAGAAAAAATAATTTAAAAAAAAAAAAAAAGAATCCCTAAAAGCAGTGAATATTGTAGATATAGCTGCTCAGATAAAATGTTAAAATCACAGCTGAAGGTGGCTATGGCTGTATGCATTCTTTTCAACCTATTTTCTTAAGCAATTTGACCTAAAAATTACTGCACTTGCACGAAGAATATGGGTCAGACATCGCCAGCCTAAGACTTTATTTAGCAACCCAAACAAGACGGGCTTTTCATCCAAGTGTATTGAACTGCTCTGCATCAACTTTATTGTGTTATCAATGCACAATCTCAGCAAGACTCAAATAAGCCTTATGTTGCATATCATAGCTGTAGTTTGAAAACAATTAGCAGCTGCTGTTGTCTGTGTGTGAATAAGGCACAGTCCTGCCAAACTTACTATTTTAGAAGAAATGCATATTTTTTTCAGAAGCCTTTCGTAAAATCCATCATAAGCAAATGCTTGCCCTGCTTCTTAGCACAGTTACAGAACATAATAGAAACACTGATGAATTCTTTAAGGATCTGAAACATTGTCTTTTTTACATCTAGGTTTAACAAAATATGAACATGCCAGATCAGTGAAACAAGCTACCTAGAAAAAAATGTAATCATTCCTTCCACAAACTACTAATGGCAGCCTTTGTCCATTGGACTGAAGTCATTCTTTAATATTTGGGTCTTGAAGTATTATTTACATATTATTTTTTTTAATAAATGTTGTTATTTATAGAATCTGTGTAAATTTGTTGCAAATACTGACATGAAAGAAAGCCAGAAGGCCTTCTAATTCAGAAATTGCCAGGTTTGCTACTCAGCAATGAACCTAAGTACCTCTGCTTTCTCTCAAGCACTTACTTTTAAGAAGCATATGCACTACCAAAGCACTCAAATGCAGTCAAATTGGATTTGGCTTTTCAAATGAATACTTAGATATGTTTATTTATTTTTCATTTTGGTTTGGATTTCAAAATTCATTCAGCTCCTGATTAATATGGTTTAACAGTAACGAGCAGATAAGTGTCTCTAGCAATCTAAGATAATTGTTCTCCAAAACAGAAGTCCAAAAAAATCTGATACATTTTTCCCCAAAATTTACCGTTCATATACGGAAATAGCAAATGATGAATTTGAAATTTGTTGAAAACTTGCTCTACAAAGATGATTTCAATGCAATTCACTGAAACCTAGGTTTTCTGCCAGCTTTTTCATCTGGCTGCTCAGAAGCCTATCAAGCTGGGTGGCTGAGGATACTACATTTCCAAGGCTGGGGAACCCAGTGCTTCCAGCAGTTGCAGCTGCCTAGGCAGTCCATGTGCATGCTCTGCCGTCAACAGACAGTACCTTGAGACAGAAAGACAGCAACCTGAAGCAACTCAATAATGAAAAGGCTTTCCTTCTGTAGGGTATTTCAAACTTCTGGGGTTTCTTTTTTAAGAATGAAATGAAATTTAAAAAAAAAAAAAATGGTCTTCCTCTCGTGGGTAGTTTTGCTTCCATTCACACTGAACTCTTCTTCTAATTAACAACCTATGAGTCAGAAATAAATCCAGAGGCCTCTCCACTACTGCTCAGTGAAGATGACAACACTTAGCACGGTTCCTTCTTTACAGGTATACACAGGCACCACTTGAATTCGAGTGGAACAGATCTGGGCATGTCTCTGTTCTCTGTTCAAGACCAGCAAAAACAAACCATAATGAACCATATCAGATGCAGCCTCATGCCCCTGTTTCTAGTTTCTTTAACTCATACCCTCATAGAAATATTTCTGCTATAGAAATATAGAAACTTTTGCTACCAACAGCATCAGCATAATGGCAATCCCATACAGACCCAAGAATTGTCCACATATGAAAAAGGAAACCCCAGCTGGTTCTGTATTAGTGGAATATATGACTTCAAATATATTGTCCATCAGGTCTCTCCCTTGTTTTGCCGACTCTTTTCTAATATGACTAATACATTTTGTTACAACCATTAAGGTGCTTCCTTGTTGAAAAACACTAGTTATACCCAGAAAGCTTAAAATAAAACAGTAGTGCTCCAAGACAGTCACAAGATCAAAACTGCTACCTATTCACACACAGAGAACCTATTCGTAGAAAAAAAAGATTTAATTTTCATTGGAAGAATAAAATACTCAGAAACAAAGTGTGATGGTAAAATGAAAGAATGATAGAGAAGAAAGGGAAAAAAAAAACCACTCCTAACAGACACACAATTTTTAAACCTCATTTAATCTTGAGCAGAATCTTAACACGCACTTCCTAACAGATACCACTGGAGTTATCAAGCAATCTTATATAAGAAGCCAAGACCACAATGTGGTTTTGCAAAAGCAAACAGCTGAAGGTTGTAAGAATCCCATCACTAAAAAGGGTAAGCAAATGCAGCTGGCTTATACATTCAGAAATGCAGTATAAAAATCAGCCATGAATGAATTGATATCATGAGAGACAAAAACTACAGGAAAAATAACCGGACGACAGTAACATAAGCATCTGTATTATTCCTTGCACTGTTCTGAAAATACTTTTCAGAAGGATTAGTTTCTGCTGTTGTCGACTGCAAGTAGGATTTTCACAAGTCTTAGAAAGACCAATAGCTTGCATAGGTATTTGGAAATATGGGATGGTATAACCTTTGCTCCAAGTAACGGAAACTAGTATCTCAAAAGCTTTTTAAAATTCTTTGCTCCTATATAGTCAATATATTCTAGCATTTTCTTTATTCTCCTGAGCGTGAAGTATTCTGCTTGCATATACGTAGACACATGAATTCTTCATTAATGATTAACTCTCTAGCTGACACTTCTGCCTCATCAGTGCTAGGTAATTAAAATGATATCAGTCAAAATTGTATTGAACAATAGTGACCAACTACCCAATGCAGTCACCACTAAAGCCAATGAGGGTCTCTCTAATGACCCCAAAGAGGGATAATGCAATGACAAAAGTAATCTCCCACCAGTAGTAAGCAACGAAAACAACAAAAGGGAAAAACAACATTCCACTCAATTTACTTAACACAGGCCTGTGCTGCAAGATATCAACCACACAGGAGTCCTGAAGAAAAGATGCAGAAGCAATTTGCAATCTGTATACTTTAAGGACATCAATTTAGTCAATCGCTGGGTAGCAGCAATAAGGTCTTTTGCTTTAAATACCTCAGGTTAAATTTGGACCTGTGCAGAAAAACATTTGGACAAACCCAAAAGAGGGAAGACGGAGGGTACTCAGTCAGGACAGGTTCTGTGAAGAGGAAACTTGGCAGAAGCACATATTATATTCAGTAGGATGGCACTGAAGTGCAGAATTCCAAACTTAGGACAACCAACTCTTCATTCTGTTCACCCACAGAAATGTAATTAAGCCATAGATTTAAGCACCTTAAACATACTTTGAGACATACTTTCAATGAAAAACAGCTTTCAGATGCAGAAACTATTATCCTCAGAAACATCTGTTTAACAAGGCCTAAAACACATACCCACAATCATGAATTTAACAAACCTAAAACCACATCCCTCGACACTTTTAAAAGAATACATTAGAAGCTAAAGCTAGTCTGCAGCTGGAATAATTTACAGATAAGACCTGCCTTTTATACCAGACATTGTGGTTTTTTTCCACTAGAAGGTTCAATATATCTTCTATTGGGACAGAGTCAGATTTATTACTCATGGTGGATGAGATGCACACATATAACTGAATTTTCAATTAGGACTTTGAAAGATGAAGAATTTGTCTGAAAGATCTAAACTACCTTCTTTTAAGCACGGCAGATTTACAACTTGCTGTAACAGAATTGCAAGTATTACCACCACCTCTCTTGAACAAAAAAAATTCATTACTTCAGGACAAATAAGAAGCATAAAGCTTTCAGTCCTGTATTAGATGCTTTTGAAACAGAACAAACAAACAAAAAAAACCCCAAACAACAAAACCACCACCAAACCACAAACAGAAGAAAAAGAGCTTTTACTGCTTACAAGGGGAACAGCAGAATGTATTTGCAGCACTTCAACTAGAAGTGATTAGAAATGGCAAAGCAAGTGCTCTCTGGTGGCAGCAGTGGTAACAATGGCTTACTAGATTACAAGAGTAAACACTCCATAGGGAAATCGCCACAGAATACAAAAAAATAAGAACATAGAGAAGCCTTTTATTTCCCCGAGATGCCACTAAGACATTAACACAGCCATGTGAAACTGATACCTGCTATGACTTGCACAGAAGTTGGAGAGTCTTCATCTACAGGATTATCTGTACTCCGACAAACCATCTCCTTGTTCATATTGAAGACCAGATTTTATGTTATAGCATTTGCCAGGTTTCTCCACTCGCTTCAAAAAGAATACAGCAATCTCCATTGACAGAGGTCTTGACCATTAAGCGCTAGCTGTTCCAATCCAACTCTTTCATTCCCAAACACAATGTAATTACAGGGCTCTGCAGCAACTTGAGCCCTCACGGGGCTTGCTGGAGCTTGGGTTCTGCACAACGAACTCACTAATAAGCTAACCCAAGAAAGGTGGAGAAGAGCATGAGATTTCTTTGCCCCACTCCAAACAGGCCATTTGCAAAGACATTCCCAATCTGTGAATTTCTTAGCTGGGTCCAAGAGTGAGCAGAGCACACACAGACTAGAAGCGGAATGGGAACTTCTAAATCTAGGATGGGCAATTCTGCTTAAGAGCTAGATAGAAAAAAATACTACAAGTTGCTATAGCACATGAAGAGGAAGTATCCTTCCCTCTGACAGTATTCCCTAAATTAAAATATAAACCATTTAAAATGGAAAGAATTTCTATTTCTCAAATAGATAAAAAATCCAGTAACACAGAACCTACGTATAATGTTCACATACATGTGAAAATAACAGCCTTCTGGAAAAATAACATTTGTTATTCCCTTCACAACTACCATAACCTTTTTTTTCAATCTAATGGGAATATAAACTTAAAGGAGTATGACATAGATAGCATATATTTTTTTTTCCAAGAGATATGAACCAATAACCTTAAAAAACCATGTATTTACACAGCATCTTGTCCATCATTAGAAGTAATTACTTTAGCGTATCTTTCTAACAAAAGGTGTGAGAGGGAACAAAATCAAAGCCAACGAAGTAACAACTCACCAGATTACCATTCCTCAGATGACAGACTGGTAGTGGTGAATTGATTTCAATTTGTAATTTTCTGTTACACTAAAAACGCATATTCATATATTCACACTATGAATTTAGCAAAGCTGGTACCTGGAGAATCAACCTAGAACTGATGATTACAGAAACAACTGCCCTCGAAGTCAGCGCAGGAGGAAATTTTCCTGTTAAAAAGTTTGTACTGTGTTTACAATGTGGCTTCATGAACCCTTCAGTGAGAACTCTATGTAACGCATTTCCTGTTAACCTCCCTCCTCGTTCCCACTCCCCAGCCAATCCCATCAATCACGCTGCTACAGCTGTTCACTTCACTGTGGAAAAAATTGACATGGATTAACAACAATGTTGTAAAAGACATCTGTTGTGTTTTTTTTTCCTTTTAATCAGAATGATTTCCCTATTTTGCATTTCCACATGTGAGGGAGCTGAGTGGGCCAGAACGAGGAAGTAGGGGAGGGAAGAAACAGCATGGCAGAGGCTAAAGTTGCACTCTCTGCTTATGAAACAATAGTTTTAGTGAATGTGTACAACTTCTTCAAACTATGAAACAAATCATTGCAACTGAGAGATTAGGTATTCTGTATTGTCCTTTGCAAATGAAGTTAATTTAGTTATATTTAATTCGTATAAATTACTACTTAGAAAAGGCCAGATCCTCAGTAGGGATATAACAAATTATAATCAGCTTTTCTCATGATTTACAGCAAGTGAGAATCTTCTCCGAGAAGACAGACTGTGTTGACACTAATTGGCACAAAAGACCATTATCAAATGATCACAGAGTTTACATCAGTAAAGAGGAAGATGTTTTCTTTCTTGACTTCTTTACACATTTAATTGAGCTGCAGTGACATTCAAAGAAAGTTATCATTACAAGAGACGTCTAGGAAAAATTTGTGGATCGCTCTCTAACTTTGGTGTGATAGCAAATTCATTAACAAATTATGATATTTCAGACTGGATGGAAACTGGAACAGATGGCCAGTCTGCAGGACCACAGGAAGGTATGAGACACATAAAGGGCTCATTTGTACAAGCCATTTTGAAAAGTATCCCATCTGCAGGACAACTATTAAGCCAGTGAGAATTTCTTTTCATGATGAAATGCTTTTAACTCTATGTCCTTGCCTAGTTTTCTTTTGTGGATAGATTTCTGTAAAAGTCAGACTGACCATAATAGAACAGTCATAACAAAGCAAGACTGGCTGTTCTGGGCAGATGCTAGTAAATACAGTGCTAGTGTGAGTCATTTTCCCCAGAAGTGATATGTGAAGCTCAACGAAGTTATTTCTCTGTCATTATTCTGGTGAAGAGGCGCACATAACTAACTTGTGAATGCAGGAAAAGGGCAGTGAGCCAGGGAACGCTATTCATAGAATCTTGTATTATCATGACAAACATTCGAGTTGAGTTTACATGGTTGTCTGCTAAAAATATTGACATTTTCCATGTAACATGACAATACTTAATCTGAGATTACTGACAGAAAACACAGATCTGGAGCCTCATTATGGTATCTTTATAGTCCTTTTCCACAATACAGACATCCCTTACATAAGTTAAGAAAAACGTGACTATGTGACAGACAGGAACCAGGACTGCATATACTGGGACAGACATCTTAATTTTGAGTAACCACAGTAGTATTTTAAATGGTAAAGAAAAGGGGAGTTACTCATGGTTTAACAAAAATCATACTACAACCTTTCTTGGACCACAGATCAGTAAAAAAGTACATGTGCTGCTCACTGGGTAAGACCTAATTCAGAGAAAAGCAATTAAGATACCCTGAAAAACTCAGGAATGTGTTCATTAGCCAAGAAACAATCTAGTAATGTCTCTGCTATGAATCACCAGAGGACCAGCTTGCAACCCAAGCCTATCAGTTTGAGGGCTGACACAAAACACGTTAAAACACCTGAACTTTTTGTCAAAAAATAGGCTTCTCAAACTTCTTTCAAACTGTGGACTGGCTCAGCCATTTCTAAATGCCACTGAATCAAATCCAGTGAAACTTCTAAAAAGACATTGTGACAGTAACCTTCACCATCACTTCCTGAGTGTGTTTTGGCTTTCTTTTTTCCTCTTTAACAAGGCTTGATCTCCCTGTCTGGCTGAAAATTAATCCGCTTTCATCAAGTACCAAACTAATGCTCACTGCATTAATACACCGCAAATCCTCAACGTATAAGTTACACTTGATTTAGTATAAAAGGTAAGCATAGGGCTTTCTTTTCACTACAGCTATTACCAGGAAGGCAAGCAGAATACAGGTAAGTCTTCATCAGATTCTCATCTAGAAATCTTTTTTCCAAATTGAAAATACTGTATGTAATTACTTGATTCTGAAAAACAGATTATGCTTTGCTCTTTGTGTCTCTTGCTTCTTTTTCTTTCTCCTTAAAGACAGGACACATTCTCTGTACAGAAACTTAGATAAAAATATTTCATTGAAAATGGTATTGTACTCTGCTATTACTATTCTGCAAAGACTGCTGACGTGCCATTTAAGTTGCTTTGGAAAATCAAATTCCTTTAACAATAAACCTATTGATAGATCTACGTAATGGAAACATACAGATAGATCTATGAAATGGCTTTATCCTATGTTCTCACTGATGTTTCTGAAAGCTTGCTATTATAGCACCACTTGAGGATAACGTGAAGACTTGATTTCTCTCTGTTTCTATAAATATTTCCTGTTGAAAATAACTATACATGTTTCTTCAGGATAGATTTTTTTTTTTTTTTTTTTGCTTTATACACAGGATGAAGGCAGTTAATTGTTATGTGCTGTTATTTTGCTGGAAAGTAATTTGTTGCAATAGCTGTCAGCTCACCAATATTACCATAGCAGTGGAAAGAGAAGAATGTGAATTCTGTATTACAGTGAATGCCACGTGGTGCTCAGGATACTGCTTCACAAGGGTAAGAATCTTAAGTTTAATTTCAGGCACCGGAATTAAATATTCTGAGTGATGTATAAATAACCAATTTCTCTAGCCCATAATGAGCACATAGGGAGGATATGCCTCGTGAAAGAACAGGTTAAGTAACTGCTGTGCTATTTGACAGGAAAGTAGATACACAGCCAATCTGAACCACCAAGGGAAGAGTGAAAAGTTGCTAGCAAAATTCAGATCTTTAACTGGCTGCATTCCTTACGTTTATATGGTATGAACAGAGTTGAAATCTGGATTTCTGCCTTTTGTTCAATTTGTAATTGCAAACAGATACAATAAAGCAGCCATTACTCTACACTCCTCTACTCCTACTCCTACTGTAGACTCCTCTACTTTTCCAAATAATTTGAAAAATCAAAAGGAGAAATCTAAGGATCTAGGTGAAATAGAAGAGTCTGATCCAAATCCTTTTGATTTCAGTGGGATTTTCCCACTGGTTAAATTAATTTTCAAATTAGGTCCTTTATGTTATAAAAATATTTAATTTTACCCAATAACAAATTTCAAAATAGGTACTTCTTTCTTGTAATTTTCAGGATCCAGTATATAAATATCCACCAGTATCATCCGTTCAGCAGACATGCACCTTCAAGGAGGTTGTGTATGAAACAGTGAAGATCCCTGGCTGTGGTGACCACCCTGAATCTTTTTATTCGTATCCGGTAGCTACAGAGTGCCATTGTGAGACCTGCGACACTGACACCACTGACTGCACTGTGAGGGGACTGGGGCCATCCTACTGTTCCTTCAGTCAGAACAAAAGTAATCAATGAAGGGTACTTGAGATGGCTTCAAATGTTCACTTCTCAACATAGGTACTGAGCGGGCTTAAGTGGAAGAAAATAGGCAAGGCTATTTAGAAACTGCCAAGATTGAAACAAAGATTTTTAAGGCCAAAATGGAGAGCTATCGACTAAACTTCTCTTCAGGCCTTCCCTACTTATCCCATCAGTTTCCTTAAAATCATTTTCATAGATCTATAGAACCCTGCTTCAGATTCTTTCTGCCCTTGCCTCCTCTTCTTCTCTATTACACCTTCATTCTTTATATTCCTGTATTTCCACTGCTTAGTTCACTTAGCTTATTCTATGCTATGCTATCCTATGCTTTCAAAAAGCTCCCAAAATCCAAGTCTTTCATATCCTTTGCTTTCCATCTCTCCTGAGAAAGCACTTATTATAAAACGCCTTGCAGCAGTGGTTTTCTTGAAAGCAATGTCTATGCCCTCACTTTCTGTTAGTTGGACTGTAAACCTCTCTCAGCTGAGACCCTGCCTTATTTTTTTTTTTCAAAATATTTCATAGAGCCAGTATGCTCTGTAAATAACAACAGCATGTTTATTTACAAGCCAAAATCTGTGTTCAAATGTTGAATGTCACCTAACTCTTATGCCTTCTCAGTAAGGCTTGTTAGCTCAGGCTCACTGCCACAATAACACAAATAACATGAACTCTAGTTCATACCTGGATAACTTGAAAAAAGAATCATTAGCTGTCTACTTTCACCTGAGTAAACATATCCTAAGTCACTTATACAATTCTGAAAATTTTGCCACCTATCAGAAACACTGGATTTCCTGTCATTATGCAACAGAATGTAGTAATGACATATTTTTTTTTAAACACTATTTAACATAGGAGTCTCAAAAATTACTTAGGGATGAATCCAGAGGCACCTGATCCCAGTAATGCAAACATGCCTTGAAAGTAGTTCACAGTAGTCACTTCTGAGAATGGAATTTCTGCAGCAACCTAATTCTGCAATGGCCAACGTGAAGCTGGGATGGTCTGGAAGCAAGCTGGAGGACTGACTGAATCAGAATGGAAAATTATTTCACATTATTGGGAAAATTATCTGAAAACTACAGAATGAACTCCTATCAGGAAAATGAAAAGATACCGTTCTCCACCAGAAACAATCACCTACACAAACACAGAATGGAGAGCAATTGGTTCAGCAGTAGTTCAGCACCAAAGTCTTGGAGGTTATACAAGCTAGGTGTGATTCAACAGTATCACATCACTGCAGAAAAACGGAAACGTAAGGAGTAGAGCCTACAAGACAAAATATTTCCACCACTCAGTTCAGCATGATAAGGGCCTCAGCTGAGTTGTTATTTCCAGCTTTGGACACAGAACCTCAAGGCATTGAAAAACTGGAGGAAATCCACAGAAGAGTAATAAGAATGGAGAGGGGTTTAAAAACCATCTTAGGAGAAAAAGATTTAAATAAATGTGGTTGCTTTGCTTATGGGAGGTAACACTTAGGGAGGGAAATTAATGAAACCTTTTACATGCTTGAAGACTGTTACAAAGAGAAAAGGAACAGTCAGTTCTCCATGTTCATAGTGAACAGAACAATTAATGAAAGATTCAGAGTAGTCACTACCAAATCTTCCGAAAGGTAGAGACAGCTAGTCACTGAAATAAATTGTCAAAGGTTTGGGGAAGGAAGGAAAGTGGGGAGTGGCGTCTGTGGAGTAGTGACCACTACAGGTCTTCAAGAACACACTGAACCTGTTAGGAATGACAGAGATAAAGTTAATTTGCTTGTGAGGCAAGGAAATGAAGTAGACAACCCCTGGAGGTTGTGTGGTATGTCTGCTTTGGAGACCCTTACAGACATGTTTATTTAAAGGGAATTTGTCTGTTACTCTGGATCTCTCTTATAATAGTAAATAGATATTTTAACTTATTTTATTTTTAGCTTTTGTACTGAAAGATATTAGTTATCTTAATTTTATTTATAAGATTAATCCGCATGGACATTTTCTTTGGTCTAATGGAGTTTTAAAAGCAGTAAACTAATATGTAAATCAAATTGTCTCTCACACATTTCTGTTTTAAACATGAGTTGACTTCAGTTAAAACTAAGAATATTACTCATATCGGGAATTATTCCAGTCTGGATAAGAGAATTTTGAAT
>VXAK01011479.1:0-42248 GCA_013399435.1 Arenaria interpres | reverse complement strand
TGATTCCATGATTCTATGATCATGAGGCATGTTTGGGTTGTATGTCTAGTTTTGTATATGTCATTTCATGATAATAAGAAAGGTCATACTTTTCTTCATGCTGAACACACACATACATACACACACACAAAACAGCAACAGCAAAGCCCCAAAACTTCCCAACAAACTAAAATCAATGTAATAACAAAAAAACCCCAAACACAAAAAAAACACCCCTGAGACAAAATGGATCCTGAAAGTGAGCAGGTCTAAACTATTAGAAGAGAAAGAGCATAAAGGAATGGAATTACTTTATTGAGATAAATATGCAGTGTAAAACACTAAAATACAAAGAACAAAAACAAATCTTAACAATATATCCTTGACATTTTCTGACTTTTCTTAACTGGCAAAGAAGCTGTATATCAATAAGGTTTTAAACAGTCAATAGCTATGGTCTCCCACTTTCTATGATAGCTTTCACTATTTGTAATAAGAAGTTAAAATGTATGTTTGCTATTTGAGATATGCTGTGGTAGATTTCTCTGGTGCAATTCGTAAAACCTTCTAAAAATCTGTCTAGCAGCAATAAAAAGTCATTTTAAAAAGTGATGATTTTTTAATGTCCCTTTAACAAAATGACATTTTATATTAAGTAATAAGAATGAATCTGATGAGAGTAAACAAGAAAAATCTCTAAAGATCCTTCTGATGGATCTTGGATAAGGTATGCAGGAGAGAGGGGGCAATGGTGCAATATTACATAATATTATCAAGGCTGCGTTTTGATAGATGAGTAGGAACCATATGAACAACTTTATTCCTCACAAGATTTGTTTCAGTAATTGCCCATTGTCTTCAAAAGCCTCACAAGAAATATCCAAGGATCATTTTAAAATGCATTTAAGATTGCTTTGGAAAACTGTCAGTACCCTGACATGCTGAAACTCAGCCTGTTATTGTCCCAGCAGCCAGACAGTGCTGCAGCACAGATGTCATGGTGAAGAGAGAAGCATTCAAATGTAAGGGAGCTGGCTCAGGTCTGCCCAAGCAAAGAAGAGAGGAACAATAGATGGAAAATGTTCAGGTAAATGATGCTTTGATGAGATGCTCATAAAGCAGAAGGGAGACTTGCTTGGAGGACATGCCACAGGCTGAGATATTTGTCATTAGGAGAATTTTCTTGAATCTGGAATGTAAAGCAGAAGAACTAACTCTATGAACTTCTAACAATGAAGAAAGGAAAGGATACATGGCAATATAATAGAGATAAAGGAAAGAACGGGACCAAATGAAAGGATACAATTTCAGTACCCAGTTACATGATCCTTTGGCATCAAAGTCTTCAGCTTGCACTGGTCCCAAATGCACACACTTCAGCTCCTATGTGCTGTTAAGTTGTATCTGAAAGGGTAAGGCATCTTAGATCTTAATCAGTATTAGCAGCAGTATGACAGTCTAATTTTTTGCTTGACACTTCCGCTAATTCCTAGACTTGATAATAGCTTTCTTCCCCTATGACACAGAATACTTTTAAAATGATTGACACTAAATGTTATTATACTGTTAGTGGACTCAGAATTAATTTTAATCAAAAGCTGTAGAAATGCTTTAGTTGTGTTTCCAATACTTTGTTCCAGATTTCAGTGACATACCAAACTAGTAATTTATCCAATTTTACTGCATATGCCAATTGACATATTAATACTCAATATCTTTGTAGCAAACACAGAAATTAATATCAACTCTGAAACAATAGTCCTTACAAATGTTAAATAAAGTATTTAAGAGCTAAGAAAAAATTCCCATCTTTGATGGGAAATCTTCTACAAGTCAAAAAGTGATCCACCTCAGAGAATGAAATAACGACTATTTAAATCTCTTCTGGATTCACTGGGCTGGATTTTTCATTCTAGTTAAATGATGTTTAGTACAGGGTTAGTTAGCAACAGAAGCCAGTTGCTTTACTGTGGAATTTGTGAAAGTAGTGTTTCAGAAGAAAATTTTCTGACAAATGCAAGATAAAGTATTATTTATCTACTAGTCTCAGATGGTGTGCACTGTGTGTAAAAAGGCTCAACATTTGAGAATAAGGGCAGATAGAAGCATCTCTCGTTCGCTATATGTGACTTAAAGATGCTTTTGTTTGGATGTGGATTTGCTAAGGAGGCTTAATACCATATGGTTAGACTAAAATACGATTCCTAATTTTACATGTTAAGAATTATTACCTGACAATTGTTTTCTCAAAGTGTTCTGTCTGCTATTCTCTTCCTAGCTATTTACAGTCACTTGCTTTGCCCTATAGAGTATATTTGAAATTTAGTCATATTAACTAGAATTAAACTATAATTAAAACGAAGATCACAATATAACGTTGCTGGTTGGGCTGGTTATTTGTTGTTTCTGAAGTGATTCATTAGAGAATCTTCTCCAATAATATTTCTCTTTAAAGAGAAATCTCAGTAGACATTTTCAAATATAACTGAAGGACAAACGTAACATGTTTGTTCATTTTATTTAAATAAAATGTTTTCTGGTGGGAAAGTATCTGAGCAACAAGTCTGAAAGTTAATTAGGCAATTCTGTGACAAAACATTTGGAGAATCTTAAAAAAAAATCCCTCTGGTATTTAGAAGACTGAATAAGAGCAGAGGGAATTGGTGAATTGTTGTCAAACTTTCAAAGTAGCATAGTAGAACATTTAGAAGTCTTCTGACATTTGAAACTTTTAAGACCTATCCACCAGGGTTACTTGCTGTAGTAAGGAATACATTAACCAGAATAATCCTTAAAATAAATTATGATAGTCAGTTGAATTTGATTATAGTGACTGAATTAAAATAATTAATTCAAAGGAAATTTGCACTTCAGAATGCCAAGAGGAAACTCAGAATCACTATATTTCATGAAACAAAACTGAGTTTGCATAAATATAGCCCAACTTTACATAACTAGAATATGAGAGAGAATGCAGGGAGAAAAAAATATGGTTTAAAATATGTTTTAAAATGCCTTCTCCGTTGATGGATCAAAGAACTGATGATGTTTAGACCATCTGAGAGGCTGTGGGCTTATTAGTGATTACCCAGATACTGAAATGCTAAATGTGAGGAGATTTATATGATTCACACACCCAAATGAGCTGAATATTTGTCTAGTTTTCAATATAAATATTAGGAACAAAGTATGCTGTCCTGATCACTTTCAGCCACTTTGCCCTGCATTTCATGCACCCACATTTTAGATTGTAATCATCTTGGGAGAGGAACTGTCTAAACTGAATTGAATTGATATAGACCATTTCTGACAATGAAACAGGGAAGATCTTCTGAAACTCAGGAAGTGAGTGATTCACTAAAGAGTAGAGAATTATTCAGGAAATATCAGAAATAAAGTGTTAAGGCTAAACCATATTTTCACACACCAAACCCATCCACCATGTAGCCTCACCCCCTTTACAAGTAGTGGTCCTTGAAAAGAGCACTGATGAAACATACTCTCAAATACCCACACTGAGTGAAAAAGTGTCCATCGCCATTAGCTTCACTTGTGCTGCAGAGAGACAAGGGACTCTGCTGTGTGCCGGGGAAGGAGAGAGGAATGAACTATGTTTTATGTCAGGGAAAATGCTCTATTCAATAAAATTTGCCTTGTATTACCCATCCATATGTATAACCTTCAATACGGCTGAATTAAATTTTTTTTGACAGATAACCTGCAGGTTAGTCACATGAAAATATGGCACTTACAAGAATTACTCATTTTGCAAATATAAAACTTCTTAATAAAATCCAGTTGCAGCTGTGACTTTTTAGTACTCTGCAAGTTCACAACATAACAATTCGTTTCTCAGAAGCCTAGGAAAATAAAGGTTAAGAAACTTTAATATTGCAATGTCATCTTATGAGATTAATATCCCATGAATTTTGGACCCCTTTCTGCTTCAGATTGGGTGGAAACTCACAGATGCTTCAAATCTGACTGTATGCTATTGCTAAACTTGGCTTGAGGCATGGGAGCACACATTAAATTAGAAAGCAGGGACAAAAAGACACTGTGCGTGTCTTAGAACCAAAACAAAAGTCTTGGTCAAGTAACTTACTATTACTCTGAAGTAAACTCCAGAAAGTTAGTAGTTCATGGGTCTTATGGTATCTGTGGAAGAAAAATTTCTGGGCCCATATGGTTCCAGATTTGGCTGATCTTTAAGAATGAATTCCCTGGCTAGTTTTCTTGGATTTCTTTTGTAGTCAGAGGAAGGAGTCTTCTTTAGGAAGTAATTCAAAGGGTAATTCCTATTTAGTCATTATAAATCAATGAATGGTACAGCCCACAAACAGGGAAATAACCAGCTAAGCTCTTGTAAAGATGGATACCAAAAACTTTTAAAAAAAATTCTCCCTGTAACATTTAATGGTAGGGAGAAAAGTTAAGGTAGCAGGATAAGAGCAAAGTTAAGGTAGCAGACTGAGGGATATAAAGGTCCTCTTCTGAGAGTTGTAGCTTGGGTGCTTGGCTCTGCAGAGCTGGTAAGAATTCCTGCAGTCTTCAGGCAGCAAGAGAGGTTGTTTGTACTCAAATTCCTCTCACACAAAATTTCTCATGGGAAAAACAACCCGTCTTGACTGTTCTCCCCACATGACCAGTTGCACAGTTGGGTCAAGTCTTAGCTTCTTGTTTGGTCATATCAGAGGAACATTCATCATATTGAGGCCATGTGTGGGTTCATGAACAATACCATAGACAGGGTGATGTGGTTTGAATGATAGTGCAGTCTGACAACACATTATAAGTCAAACTTTATTAAGGCAGTAAGAAAGATGAACAACAATGCACCCACATGGTGACTAAACTGATCACTGATAGCAAACACAGGATTATATGTGACGCTATGGCTCTGGTGAACTGTCAGAGACACTTACTGTCCAGGCATCTGACAGACACAGCCAACTGTAGAAATACCTTTTGAACACAGGTAACAGTTGCACCACTCCTTGGCTCTACCAATGGTAGTGTGATGTGAGAGAATCAGGCAGCATCCTGCCTGCATGCCAATGTTGGTCGAGGGGCAAGGTGTCAAGGGGCAGGTTGTCAATGTTTTAAACATATATATATAACACAATTTTAGGTGTTGTTGGCCTACAGCTACCATGCCAGAGGTGCAGAATTCCCTGAGTCCAGCTCCTAGCTATTAGCTCCTTGTAGATATTCTGCATGTACCATATAGCTCTACTCATCTGTGTTGAGACAAATGGATCCTGTCCCTTAACTCCATTTCTTAAGAAACTAGATGGTATATCTTTAGAAAACTGAACTCTCATGGCCATAAAGGAACGGAAAAGCTAATGAAAGGCTAACATGCATTCTGTTCAGCTTTCTGTATATAAATTGGTGCTTTTTTGTACACAGTCATGGATATGAACATTAGACAGGCTTGTCTTTCTCTTGGAACATCAGCTATGAAACTAGAAAATGTAACCTAGGATTCAGAGTACCTGAAATGGCTTTCCAGCCATCTTTATGTTATGTGCTGATAACAAATTTTCATTTTTTATATTTATATCTGAAACACTTAACTGTATCCCAAATAAAGCATTGCATTTTTATTTCCAGATCATTTTCCAGATCTCATGAAAAAACCCCAAATTTTAACTGCTCAGCCTACATTTACTTCAGCAGCAAAGAGGCAGACTTGGCAGTCTTTAAAGAAAAAGAAAGATTTACAATTTTTTGAAGGCTTTCAAGTCGTTATATAAAGTGCTTGGTAGATTAAAAGGCTTTCTTGATTCATATGCTGAGAGTAAGAGGCTTCTTGCACAGCTGCTGTGCTATCAATTGGTCTGACCCAATTGTACTGCCAAATTCTCCTACAGTTCAGAACTTGCACTTTTTCTCTTCCTTATGGACTACACCTCAGAAAAACTCACTCAAAACTGTAGGCAGTTTTCAGATAGTGACACTTTACTGGTGCATCTGTCCATTCACAACTCTGAACCTCAAAAAACAAAGGAGCACCTGTGCTGGCTCCCAAAATACACTGCCCACATTAGACATGTCTTGCAGAATTGAAAGTAACTCTCTGGAGTATCATGGCTATGAATGTAGCGTTTGAATGACTTTAAGAGTCTCTGCTACTGAGATGACTGTAAAATCAATGTCCTTACACTGGAACTCTGTCTATTGCAACTTCATCTATAGGAAACAAAGCAAAAGGGAACCATTCTATCATTTAAATCATTGAAATGAACAGCTGGACAAGGAAGGCTCTTCCTTACTTCCTTACTGTTACTGTGCCACGAGGTACAGCACAGCACTTGAAGCCCTGTCAAGAGCTGGATCCTATCTCTGTGCCTCAGCAGAGGTGCCAGCTCCTGTTTCAGGTTATTACAGATTTAGGACTCTGATGTGAACATACACGTACTTAAAGCTTTTCTTCACCCACCTGAGGCCTACTTTGTATGTTTCCATGCGCTGCTCCTGGGGAGGATGTCAGTTCAAAACAGAATTCACCCTTTTGCCATGGACTACCATGATGGATAGTGGTAGATACCATCCCTAGAAACATTCAAGGTCAGGTTGGACAGGGCTCTCAGCAACCTGATCTAGCTGAAGATGTCCCTGCTCATTACAGGGGACCTTGGACTAAATGACCTTCAAAGGTCCCTTCCAACCCAAACTATTCTCCGATTCTATAATTGTGTGATGGTAAATGCTATTGAGTAGGTGCTGAGGGACAGCAGAGAAGCAGTAGAGAATAGAGGGGTTAGGGACTCCTGATCCATCAGCTTCTCTGTGAATGTCTCCAGAGTTTCCTTCAGAAAGGATTACGAGATGGATAACTCAGTCTTTGACCATAGACATGACACTGTGTGGGTTTTCCTGAGACTCAAGCCCTCAGCTTGGGCATGTGGTAGCTACATCTCCCTGCTTCCCTTTGCTGAGAGGTGGAGAACAACAGTATAAATTTCTTCACTTTCCTGTTTTAAGGAAAAGTACTATAATCTGCTCCAACATCTTCATACTACTAGGTTTTCTTGAAGTATTTTGCAATTAATAGATTTCTAAATCCACCTGGGATAATTGTATATATCACAGAACCCATCTTAAAATACATACATAAAATTGAATTGTCAGCATATATGGTGTTACAGAATGAAACATGTTATTTACAATTGCCCTATTCTTCTTTTCATAATTCTGCTTCCTGCTGCTTTTCAAATAGCTTTTATATCCTTGCAATTGCCAACTGCAAATTGAAAATATATGCATATTGATATCGCAGAAATAAGAACACAATTACATTAAAATCCAAGCTATTTTTATTACTTATTACTTTCTTTTCATGGTGTATTGCTTAAAAAGAAATATTTATGCTTTAGGCATATTCAGGCATAAATAGACATGTTTATACATATGTGTCCTCTGGAATAATTGTAAGTGTTATTACAAGACCACAAGATTTGGGAAAAGAAGGAATGTCAGCAAGGAAATATGCATAAATAGCACTTCTTTTTGGTTTTGAGAATTTCACACAGTCTTGCAAAAGTATCTGGATAACTAGCATGCCTTGTTTTCTATTTTTTTCGATGGCACTAGTACAGTTTTTCCTTGAATAAAAATTGGGTCACATTTATTATTTGATGATTGCACAAAAATTCCTAGGTTTTGTTTTTTGTTTGGTTTTTTTTTTTTTTCTTCTCCACTGAATTACTAACTGATGCATATTATGGAACTGACAGGAACACCACTTGCAACATAATGATAATGGAAGTCAAATAAAGCTATTATTACTTCCTTCTCTTTCGTTCTTTTTCTCTTATCAGAAACAAGCAATATTATTTAGAGCACTGGTGAGCTGTTTGCCACAGCCCTAGGAAAACCTTTTGGCTTGCGTGACACGCCATAGGTTTGTCTTTCATTTATCAGAATCACCTGTTCCATAACTCATTTTATTTGTTTGCTGCTTACCAATAAATTCAGTCCCGATGCAATGTTAAGCTCAGGTTTCCAATCTTAAAGCATACAAAAAGTGCTTACGCTTTCTGAAGGAGGATGCTGAAGCTAAAGAAAACTTATTGGAGTGCAGTGTTAGCCTCATTCCTGTGTCTGATATCACAGTGAACATCACCAGTCCTCCTTTGGAGCAACTTCTAACATAAAGCAAAAGCCTCTTTACTGAATGTCTGTACTCACTACATCTGTAAAAGGGAGTACTTTTGTCCCCAAATCAGAAAGTTATCAGTCCTAGAACTGCATAGAAGGCTAAGGATAAATATGGTAAAATGAAACATTGGTTAATTTGTCCTGCACAGTAGCCATTAGCAGGGATTTATCAAGTGTTCTGGATGGAATCAAAGTTACTGTTTCCTAGAATAATACTTTAAAGAGACTGGAGATATAACACTGCCTACTGTCAGTCAAGAACTCATTCCAGATCAACTTTATTGGCAGAGAAAGATAAAATTTTATCTTCATGCATGGTAAACTTAAATTGAGGTGCCTAAAACCACAAAATGAATTACACATCTAGGCATCACCTCAGTGCCAATTTAAGCAGCTAAGCTCAGTAATGACACTGTAAATGCATCATCTTCAGAGCAATCTAATTCATATATTCCCTTTCCAACCATTTATTACGGTGTTCATGCATTTTACATTTCTGTATATTCTGTTCAAACCATAATATTTTCCTTCTAGTCTTTCAAAGGACATGTTGCAGTTGCATTTTATATTCTTGCTTCGGTCCCTTAAGTTTAAATGCTTCTCTTGTGTGTTGAATAAGGCATTACAAACCTAGACAGTAAAATGCAAACCACAAACACTGTAAAATTCAACTAGTTTTTATACTTAACTCTTTTCCTCCATAAAAAAGCTGTTTTGTTGACTGTAACAAACTTTTCCATTCTTACCACCTCTGTTTAAATTCTTAAGCCAAATTATTTGGAAGGCAGGTGTTCTGATGCATGAAAGACATTACACTTTTCTAACTCATTCAATGGAAGAAGTTATTTAGTGTTCAAATGCATCTGAGCTAGAAACTTCATGCCTACAATAGTACTACTGGATCTGCTGGGCTGAAACACTCTACTCTTTTTCATTGGAAATACTGTCTTTAACGACTAGGCTGAAGACTTAATGTTGGTCATAAATGCTCAGTAAACGTTAATTGTTTTACATGATTTGGAACATGCTTAGTACATAATTTTCATCCTTGCCATTTTAGACATTTCTTTTCATTCTTCTACTCTCTCTCCTAATGTAATTAACATTAAGGAGATGTTTGTCAAGGATACAATATTAAGGACACCTTCTGCTGAAGAGGCCTCATTAGAGCTTTTGAAATATAGAAAACTAATGAAAGCCTCTTGTGGCAAGACATTTAGTTAAGGACCCACGCAGCTTAGGGTGTCTCAGTTTAAGATATTCCTGCTAATGATGCAGACAGTCTCATTTAAGGAAGTATCAGTCCATTGTGTTCTGGTGAACTCAGTTATGGCAATAAAGATGAGACCAAACAAAATCACTCTTTCACAGGAAAAAAATACCTCAAAATAACCTAACAGGAACGTTTATATTTTACTTTGTTTTTTTTTTTTTTCAATAAATGAATTAACAGAGAAAGTAAAGGAATAACATCCATACACTGGGAAAGTATGCAAACTTACAGTATCTGTTTTGAATTCCTGTTTATTTTGCTTTTAAGCAAATGCAGATCAATATATAGAATCATAGAATCAATTTGATTGAAAGACACCTTTAAGATCATCAAGTCCAACTGTTAACCCAGCACTCCCAAGTCCAACACTAAACTGTGTCCCTCAGCACTACCTCTACAGGTCTTTTAAATACCTTCAGGGATGGTGACTCAACCACTTCCACAGGCAGCCTATTCCAATGCTTGGCAGCCCTTTTGGTGAAGAAATTTTTCCTAATATGCATCCTAAACCTTCCCTGGCACAACTCGAGGGCGTTTCCTCTCATCCTATCACTTGTTACTTGAGAGGAGAGACCAACACCCACCTCTTTACAACCTCCTTTTAGGTAGTTGTAGAGAGCTATAAAGTCTCCCCTGAGCCTCTTTTTCTCCAGACTAAGTAACTCCAGTTCCCTCAGCCGNTCATATTCAGCTGGCTGTTGACCAATAACCCCAGGTCCTTTTCTGCCAGGCAGCTTTCCAGCCACTCTTCCCCAAGCCTGTAGCACTGCATGGGGTTGTTTTGATTCAAGTGCAGGGCCCAGTGGCACTTGGCCTTGGTGAACCTCATAGCTTTGGCTTCAGTCCATTGATCCAGCCTGTCCAGATCCCTCTGCAAAGCCTTCCTACCCTCGGAGATCAACACTCCTGCCCAACTTGGTGTCATCTACAGACTTACTGAAGGTGTACTCAATCCACTTATCCAGATTTTTTTGATAAAGATATTAAACAGAACTGGCCTCAGTACTGAGCCTTTGGGAACACCACTTGTGACCAGACACCAACTGCATTTAACTCCATACAGTAAATGTACACCCATCCAAGCCATGAGCAGCCAGTTTCTCCAGGAGAATGTTGTCAGAATCGGTGCCAAAAGCTTAACTAAACTCTAAGAATCTAGGTACATGACATCCACAGACTTTCCCTCATCCACTAAGCAGATCACCTTGTCATAGAAGGAGATCAGGTTAGTCAAGCAGGACCAGCTTGACTGGGCCAGGACCTGCTGACTGGGCCTGATACCCTGGTTTTCCTGTATAAGCCATGTGATGGCACTCAAGATGATCTCTTCCATAACCTTCCCTGGTACCAAGGTCAGACTGACAAGCCTGTAATTTCCCCGATCCTCCTTCTGGCCCTTCTTGTAGACGGGTGTCACATTTGCCAACCTCCAGTCAACTGGGACCTCCCTGGTTAGCCCAGACTACTAATAAATGATGGAAAGTGGCTTGGTGAGCACTTCTGCAAGCTTCCTTAGTACCGTTGGGTGGACCCTATCCAACCCCATAGACTTGTGTGTGCCTAACTGGTGTAGTAGCTTGCTTGGAATAAAATTTCACAGTCCTAAGACTAGTCTCTTAGCACTGCCTGTAGCATTTAAAGCCTAAATGGCCCATGCCTCCTCATGGCAGAGCAGTGCCTTGATGGGACACAAGTGGTATGTGTTTCTGGAAACTGTATTCTTGATACAGTCCTATTGGTTTTACACCTATAACTGGTCATTAGAACCATTGAAGAGTAGGGCTGTATGCCTACAGGGCTAAGCAAAAACAAATGAGTATTTTGAGGATACTAGTGCAGCATAAATACAAGACAGCCATGCTTAAGTGCCGTCTAATATATTTCAGTCCTGCTTATCATTCTCTGGCCAACCACCTCATGACCACTGTAAGTCTATCAAATCCCATGTCACTGCATGCTTTTACTCTTTTCTAGGTATTTCCTGTCAGAGGTCAGGCACTGTCAGAGGCAGGAAAATAGAGCAGTTGGATCCTTCGTCTGAAGGCATGGATATCTCATGCTATTTTCTTATGCTGGTACTCTTTTCTCCCATGCAACTCATGCCTCAACAACCATAGCCCCTTTATATAATGGCTTCTGTTAAAGAGACAGTGACTACAGATAGTTAAGACAAATGGGGGTCATTCCTTACAGACAGAGAATAAATGGACAGTGTTAAAAACCATTTTGTTGTACTTATTGGATAATGCTGCTGTACCTATTGGTTAAACAAACATTCTTCTTTTTCTTTCTTTTTTTTATTTTTCATATAGCACCTAAAGAACATTCCTCATTATACCTCAATGTTGTTTCAAGTTTTTTTTTTGATTTCTTAGTCAACCTAGTGCTGGCCAAATAATTCAGAGTCTTCAAAAAATATACTCACCCTGCATAAAATGGAAATATTTCCTGCAAACTGAAGAAGAAAAGAGAATGAGCAGAATTATTTACTCTGGTGTCACTAATAAACAGGAAATATTTTGCAAAAAACAGTAGTTTCTGAGAGGCTTGTCTAAACGTATATATCATCGTTGTACCTAATGATGTTGCTCAGTTTCACAGGCATTTTTTTAACTGCTTTTTGTGCTGTCAGATAACAAGCATCAATTGTTCCACCGTCATATTTAAGATATTTTTCTCTTTTTTTTAATGAGGCCAAAGCAAGGTCTGTTCTGTATTATCAGAAAATTAATCCAGTATTTACATATACTTTCTTCAATAATAAAATGTTCCCATCAGTGTTGAAATGCCCTGTAATATTTCAACTCCATTTCTGGGCATCCTGCCTCATCTGGTGTGCTATCTGTCCTTCACCTCTTTCAAGTTCTTCTTGTTCCAACTGAGAATGAATTCTAGCCAAGGGATGTTTGAGCAATTGAGTGAAAGGGGACAGAGGAAGCCTGAGAGATGGGTGTGCACTGAAAGTGCATACGTAACTGCTGATGCTTGCATGACTCTCTTTCTAAAATATAACAGTCCCTAAATACAAACATATTTCTGACTATGTAATGCATAGTTATTTATGGAGGCAGGAATTCTCTGTCATTATTGATCAGCCAGCAAGGGTCAAATTGAAGCTAACATATGCTGGGATTGAATGGTCATGCCTCAGTAGTGTCACTCACTTTTTTCCCAGAAGTGCAGAAAGTTCAGAAGAAGTCAAAAATGTTAATGCTCCTTTCTGCCCCAAAAGAGCCAAAATACAGTCGTCTTGCTCATTAGCAGGAAATTCAGATGGGTTCCTAGATTAGCCCAGGGCAATAAACATGCAAATTCAAGACTTAGAGCTATGGGAGTTTTTAAAAACAGGTTTGGCTTCTAGCTCTGGAACAGACATCTGAAATATTTTGGGTTCTGTCATCCCCAACAATCACAGACAATTTATGAATTAGGTATGTTTATCATTGTTAGTTCTGATAAATATGTACAGAGCAGTTGTATTCAATTTCACAAAATTGGTGGCCACTTAAAGCCAAACGTTAGTCTATTTTATTGTGTTAATAAATACGGAAACCCATTATCTACTGATTTATCATGGTACTCAGCTTTGTTCTATAGTTTATGACAATTTACTTACCAAATAAAGCATGCATATTGTTTTCAATTTATTTGTACTCCCAGGAGAGTGGTAAAACTGTTTTGGGTGATAGGCTAGTAACAATAAGAGACTTAAAGCTGGAGGGTTTCTGGAGTTTTTTTGAGAGATGTATTTCAGCTTGAACCACAACAATAACCTCTGGCATAAATGTACTAATGTGACATTTACACACTGTGTGGGTCATTCAAAAATTCTCAAAACCACCAAAAACATTGATATTTGAATAAACTGAAAGAATGCACATGAAAAGATACAAACATTTGCATTTAAATGTCAGCTTTTCTGAATGATTAATTTGCTAGTTTAATTACTACAACTCTGTAGAGATCTTTTAATCAGTGTTTCCCCTTTCATTTTGAAAAGTGTGTGTCTGTAGCACTGTCACTTCCCTGCTTTCTGAACAGCCTGACCATTGGTTGTAACCATGTTTTCCTAAGAGCAACAGATCTCACTGTGACTTGAGCCAAGCCGTATGCTTTGGGGAAGGGTTATGTAGTGATTTATTTGTCTAAATTTACCTTTCTCTCCTCAACTCTCTTACTGTGGGTTGTTTGTTGTTTTTGGGTTTTTTTTTGTGGTAGGAAAGGTGATCTCTTATCACTTCATGCACCAGCTCCCTTCCTAGAGCTGCCAGCTTTAGTTTGATCTGTTCGCTTTCCTCAGGGACTCATGCTCAGAGGGAACATGCATCGGCTGAAACTCTTTCCTTAACTGACTTGCGATACAGCCATCCTCTCCTGGACCAAAGACTCTACCCTTTCTCACCAGCTGCTATCCACAAGGTAGAGTAAGAGATCTGGCTGACATAAACAAACTACTGCGGGGAGTTTCATCTCCCATCCTAGCTATATTGCAGGTGGGTACAATCTGAAAGATACAAAAATAAATGGTGCAGTTTTGCAGCAGCTCTTTGGTGTTTCCATGTGAGTGCTTCTGGCTGTATTAAAGTTCACTGGATTTTGCAAACACAATTAAGCGAAGTTTCCCTATACATTGCTGCTGTGCAGCAATTGTATGCTGTATCACATCACTCATTCATCATTTACTGCCTGGACATGCCTATGGAGCAGTAGATCAACTCGGTCTTTTGCAGAAAGACGTACCTAGGTGGCCAGGTACGAGTCAGCTATGCAGTGCTGCAGGATCTCAGTTGACAGGTCTTGAATCAGAAGCCATGAAGCTGCATTACCGTGTTATTGTGACTGACTTAGCATGGCCACAGGCACATCTGCTTCTAGCTAATTACTTATAGCTGGTTTGCATCGTCTCCCCCAGACATACTGGAAAGGCAAATAAAGACTCAGTCTGAAAAGCATCAAATAAAGGTAACCCACAGCCATATAGATATATTTTAAATACTTGTATTATGTGTGTACCTACTAGGAACAAGTGGAAAATTCATATTCTGGAGATCTTGAGGTTCCAGAGCTAAAAGCTCTCAATAACTGAAGCCAGAAATGGCTGGACAAGAGGTAGCATGTGGCAACAGACTCTTTAGAGAAAAGAAATACATTCAGCTTCTTTTCCAGAATATTATTTTTCTTCTTTTTTTTTTACTGTACTACTAGTAATTTCTAACCATATCAATGGGCAAAACATTTTGCATTATTGGGCAGTGAGGTCGCACTTTGCTATTATATGGAAAATAACAACTTTAGTCAGACTTCCCTTGAAAAAGAATGAGGATGATTTTATTACATAAAAGTATAATTTGAAAAGCAGAAACTTAAAGACCAAATAAAATCTAGTAGACAAGGCTATAACAGTGGCTGGTTAAAAGTGACTGAATCACAGAATCACAGAATTGCTGAGGCTGAAAGGCACCTCAGAAGTCAGCTTTCTGTCAGCCCATCTCTCCAGCCTGCTGCAGTCCCTCTGAATGGCAGAACAACTGCGGTCTATCAGCCACTCCTCTCAAGTTTGTATCATCACACTTGGTGAAAGTGCAGTCTGTCCCATTGTCCAGGTTATTAATGAATATGCTAAATACTATGAGCCCCTGAGGTACACCAGCAGTTACTGACCTATGAGGTTGGTCAAGCCTGACTTCCCAGTCAGTCTATGCTGACTAGTCACAGTCATCTTCTTGGTGACTTTGTGACTAGACCTTCTTGATAGGTGTGGAAATGGCTTCCAGGATTATTTGCCCCATCACCTTCTAAGCAACCAAGGTGAGGCTGACCAGCCTGTAGTTTCCTGGATCCTCTTTGTTGCCCTTCTTGAAGGTAGAAGTCTTTGAGTCCTCAGGAACCCCCTTCAACTCCCATGATCTTTCAAAGATAATAAAGAGTGGCCTAGCAGTGATGTCAGCCAGCTCTCTCAGCACTCATCATGGATGCATCCTATCAAGGATTGTAAAGAAGGAACTTTCTGAAAGCATATAAAGCACCCTCTGTTAGAAAAAAATATGGAAATTGAAACAAAATGTGTTTTGAAAGGAGGGGTTTAATTCAATCACAGCTGTTAATGCTAAAATAGGAGTTATTACACCACAGTACTTTATAAAAATCAAGTTTTCCCTTAAAATTAAAAAAATATTCATATCTTATACAGAAATAAATTGCATTTATGCCATAAAGACTGAAATTGCTTGGAATTTCAGGTTAATGCAGAGTCAATCTGGCGTCTTGTTGAGAGGTCTCTGACATTGATAGCACTGATATTGAAAGCAGTGTGTGAACTTCTGATAACTTTCCAATAGAATATAACACTTGGCTTTTGACCCAGAAGTGCCAAAGTGATTTTGATTTCCTAAAAGAAACTTTCTCTTCATAGACTGTACTGCCACAATTCAGATCACTGGCAATTTTTGAGTAGGAGCATTTGAAAAGAAGTGACTAGGGAAGAGACCAAAATGGTAGTTGATACTGGTTTGTTCCCTTCAGGTGGAGTAAGGACATGTCTGTGAACTCCCTATCTGTATCTCTGATTGCTCCAGGTGTCCTGAACTTCCTGCAACTATATAGAAGATACAAATTCTTTTATTCCCTGTATGAACTGTTACCCAGAATCTGTACCTGAAATAGAATGAACCACCTTGACATTGGTAGACTGATTCTAATATCGTTCTAGTCAATCTATTGTCATTCACTATCACTGGCCATTGTCAACGTTTCCCAGGAAAATAAGAGTCTTAACATCTTGGGTCACAATGGTCTGAAATATATCACTACCATAATTTATATATGTTTGGCATCTTACAACCGCAGTGCATGCAAAGCTATCTGCTACCTGGAATGATGAGAGTAAGCAATCTATCACACAGGACGCTTTGCAGCTCTTGGAGAGGACAAGTCTAGTCCATAAAGGACTTCATGGGCTCTTTTGCACCTGTATATGGTTAATAGGATCTAATGTAGAAAATGAAAAAAAAAGTATTGTCCCTGAATTACCTCAGTAGTTTAAAACATTTAAAATTATTACTATCTCAAATACTGTTCTAAAATGTCTTTCACCCAGCTGGGAATAATTCTCTTCTTCCTTGCAGTACCACACTCTCAGTCAGAATTACTGCCACTGAACTTGGTAATTTTATGCTAGAGTAAAAGTCATATTAAAAAAAACCAGAAATCTTCCTAGAATGACATTGGTCTCGAGCCAGTCCAATGAAAGCACTGTTGGGTTCCTAAAAGAAGTATGTGGATTATCTATGTACCCAGCAGCTTGGATATTTTCTAATTAATGATTTCCTGTGGAATCAAATGGCGTCAGTTATCCTAGGACTGAAATGACCCTCTAGAAATGGCCTTGAGAAAGTCTTAATAAATGAAGAGTTGTATGTTGGCAGCCAAGAAAACTAAAAATGTTCTTCTCAGTATGTGGCAGCTACTCTCCTTACTGCTGGGCAAAGATAACTTTCACCAAATTACTCTACTCAGCTCTCCTTTCACTTAGATGCAAAGTGCGGCTGTTGGTTGCTTTTGTTTCTTTCTACCATGTGAAGAGATAATAAACTGCACTTTCTTGGTCTTCTTTCTCCTTAATATCTCAAACCCTCAGCCTATCTATGAATCATTCTCCTCCAGCATCCCAAGGAACGAATTGAATCTGCTTGTTGCTAAGGTCTGTTCAGTTGACATACACCTTTTGAAAACAATGGCAATGGTTTCTAAAATGCTTTCTTCTAAGAATATGACAATATCCAGCCTGGTAATACTTGCCTACAGGTAAGAATGACACCATAACACCCACAACACTGTAAATTTGATGACTGACATGACCTCTCAGCAGTTCATAGATAGTGGAAAAACACTAGCTTAGCTGAGAAAACAATGCTGTACAGTTCTATATATCAGTTTGAAATATAGAATTGCCTCTATACACAAGGTGTTGTGGTTTGTTTACAGAATAATTATTCTGATCTCATAAACTACATGTGACTGTCATTTATTAATATCAGATCACCTTATATTCCATGACAATTGCTTTTGAGTTATTGTCTTATTCTCTGCTGCATGTCATCTCATTTAATGAGACAGTAGCACCTTATTAGAATGCACCTAAGAAAGTGTCACTGTGGCCAGGGCACTTCTAAAATGGTTGAGACAAATTAATATTGTCAAACCCAAGAGAGAGATTATAAATTCCCCTCTAAACTGCCTTTGTGTCTTTCAAGGACAATTTACCCCCTGCAGATTGAGCTGATGCTTTAAGTACCTCACACTGTCATTCTGTAAAGTGTTCTGAAATGCTTTTTAAACTCAGATAATTTTTTTTGCTGCTTGCGATTTCTTTATATATTAAAAATGTAACTGCAAGCTTTAAGTTGTTGTTACAGATAACAAATGCAGATGTAAAAAGCATTGTCAAGGGAAGCAAATAATTTTAAGTAACCTTAAAGAATAATAGTTACATTTAGCTGATACATCTGGAATACATATCAGTTGAATTGGTCACCATTCAGGTTCATTTTTGTTGCCAATAATTTGTTTTGAAAGTAGTATGTAATGTTGAATATTTATTTCATTTCAGACTGAATTATTTTCAAATTCGATGTATAAAACTTTAAAAGAATCCTCATTTCAATTTCAAGGCAGCTTTAAGGATTCTTGTATTAAAATTCATCATGGATACAAGCTACAATGTCCAAACACACCTCCTGCAGTGACAGAATTCAGAAAATTTCAGGTTCTTACCTCAGGCAGGTCCAAACTCAAATGACCGTAATAATTTTCACAACTCAGCTTTCCTCTTGTAGCTTCCCAAAGTGAGTGCACTGATGATGAGATTAACAAGGACCCTTCATACACCACGCCTCACCCAACAAACTCAACAGGAAATGATTTTGCTCTTTTCTCCTAATTAAACCTCCACTTGTGTCTTCCCACCAAGCTTGCTGAAAGTCTCCCTGCTTGTAGATGGAAGACCTGCTCAATATACTTTGTGACTGCCTGGGAACAGTTTTCTTGTGCACTGTTTCTTACCCCATAAAAAGCTGTCCCACAAAAATCTGATTATTTAAAAACAGATGAGGTCTAAAAAGATCCAGATCATTAATGCGACTGTTGTATTTGTCTTCTGGGTTTTGATCTTCAGTGTGAAATTTGATTACACTACTAAAATTGATTTCACAACAGTAGGGATTTTTAAGTTTCTCTGTTTCATAGTTCAATTTTGCATTTGATTATAATATTTGAAGAACTGGGTCTTGAAGAAGACACTAAATATTTAAAGACTTACTATAAATGTTTCAGCCAAAAATCTGGAACAAGTTCATAAAAATCAAAACATTACTTAGGAATGTGACAACCTGGCAGAAATTCTACTGAGGAACAAATTCTGCCCTTCAATTATTTTTTTTTTTCTTCGAAACAACTATTCCTTTCTATATTTAACATATTGTTAATGATTTTTTTTTGTTTTAATTTGGAGAAAAATGTTTCTGTTGATCTGAATGGCTTTTTAAAAAAAAAAAATTTAGAGAGAAATTTCAAATATCTAACAAAGTATAAAAATGTATGCTAATTTGGGATATCATTATATTTCAAAATACCAATAAAACAAAAATTCTGAATTTTGAGACAACTATACCATGATAATATTAGTCTGCATTTCTTTTCTTCCTTCTTTTGCTTAAACAAATTTAACACTAGCTGTCATGGTTTCATTTGGAATAAAGATAACTTTCTTGCTACCAGCTGGTATACTGCTGTGTTTTGGATTTGGGATGTAATAGTGTTGATGGCACACTGGTGTCTGTGGTTGTTGCTATGCAGTCAAGGCCTTTTTTGGTCCTCATACTGCCCTGCAAGTGAGTAGTCCTGGAGTGCACAAAAAGTTGGGAGGAGACATAGCCAAGACAACTGACGCCAAATGACAAAAGAATGTTGCATACCATATGACGTCATGCTCAGTATATAAAACTGGGGGAAGAAGATGGAAGGGGGTGGGCATTTGGGGTGATGGCGTTTGTCTTCCCAAGTAAGCAGTTACGCGTGATGGAGCCCTGCTTTCCTGAAGATGGCTGGACACTTGCCTGCTGATGAGAAGCAGTGAATTAATTCCTTGCTTTGCTTTGCTTTGGTTGCCTGCATGGTTTCTGCTTTACTTATTAAACTGTTTATATCTCAACCCACAAATTTTGCTCACTTTTCTTGCACTCTTCTGATTCTCTCCCACTGGGGGACAATTGTGTGAGCATCTGCATGGTCCTAGGGGCTGGCTGGGTTTAGACAACAACACTACCTAAAGGGAATAAAAGAAGATTCAAGCAAGGAAGTAGGCAAAAACCTTACCTGAAGTAGGGTAGTCAAACTTATTCTGATTACAATTCATACAGGTACTGTATTTCATTTCCCCCAAATACTTGTCCTCATCCAATATCCCATTTCTCTTACACCAGCACATAATTGCAGTGTAAATGCAGAGGTCCAGAAAATGACCAAAAGAATAATTCTCTGAATTATAATACACAATAGAAAACTGTATAGGGAGTGATCACAAGGTCTGAGTATAGTCCAGCATCTTCTTTGAGCTATATCCTTTGTATTTCTAATAATATTGATTTATTGAGGTCAAAAGTTCAATAACTTTTACGGGTCCTGGTCTTCATCGTGCACCTGATGGAGCAGTTTTACTGATGGTCATACTCCCATTTATGTGTTTCTTTAGTTTTGTTTTATTTGAGTGGTATTTGAGTCGATCTTAAAAATATGCACCAATACCATTAAGACTATTTAAAAATATTTTTGATTAGTGTTTACCTTTGCCTCAAAGGAGACTTTCAGGTAATTTTCATGTCAGCCTAATCTTGAAATACAGCAGCTCTAAGGTACTTTGCATTTAATCTGTTTAAATGCAAAATTAAAGCAAACTGACAAGCCTAGTCAAAAAGCAAACTATCTTTAGCCTCCAGAATGTTTCTTCTGTAGAGAAGGATTCTATATTATTTACCTGTGAAATCCTGTGACAGTCATTGTTTGTTTAAAAAACTGGCATTTTATAACTGTTTTTAAAAATAATTCTGCCCCTCTACTCCGCTCTCATGAGACACCACCTGGAGTACTGTGTCCAGCTCTGGGCCCCCCAATGTACAAAAGATGTGTACCTGTTGGAGCAAGTCCAGAGGAGGACCACAAAGATGGTCAGGGGGCTGGAGCACCTCTCCTACGAAGACAGTCTGAGAGAGTTGGGGTTGTTCAGCCTGCAGAAGGCTCTGGGTAGACCTCATGGTGGCCTTCCAGTATCTGAAGGTCACCTATAAAAAAGCTGGAGAGGGACTCTTTATCAGGGAGTGTAGTGATGGGATGAGGGGTAATGATTTTAAACTGAAAGAGTGTGGGTTTAGATGATATATTAAGAAGAAATTCTTTACTGTGAAGATGATGAGACGCAGGAACAGGCTGCCCAGAGAACTTGTGGATGCCCCATCCCTAGAAGTGTTCAAGGCCACGTTGGATGGGGTTTTGAGCAACTTGGTCTGCTGGAAGGTGTCCCTGTCCATGGCAGGGCAACTCTAAGAATTCTATTATTCTATGAGACTGGAAATGAGAAGATAGTACTAGAAATAGGAACCAGAACCTTTGGTTCAAATTCAAAGTTTGGAATGGGGTAGACCTATGTCCCAAGAGGAGGTGGCTGTCAGAGGGAGGAGATGGTCATGGGAGTTCTGCTCTAAGTTTCAGCTGTGCAAGAGAGCTGCACCTTTGTTTGCTTATTTGCACGTGAGCCTTAAACTGAGCTGAGAGAAAATGTCTTAACCAGATGAAGGACATTCATCTTAACTGCCCTCAGTGTTGATGTCTTGCATCACCATGAATACTGGCAAAAGCTAATAAGGAAAATGACTAGCAGGTGACTGTTGAAGCATAATGAGCTTATTACCTGACACTTAACCATCTTCATTAGCGAAGATTTATGTTAACTATAGAGACAACATTACTAGATTTATAACCTAAAATAATAAAAGGCAAAGTTGCTCTTTACTCAACGAAAGCACCATTGTGGAGATTTATATCAGAAAGCCACTTCATCAGCTTCGGGTTAATAATTTATTAACAGCATGGACTCATTAAATTATTTCTTTCTAATATTTTCACCCTTTTTCTTTCTCCACCAAAAATACAATTCATTATAAAATGCCATCAAAGGTGACTGCTGTAGTTGAAGATTAACCTCTTAAAAAGAAATATAAAATCATTGTTTAGAAGAAAGATGCCAAGTTTCATACGCACAAACTAATGCCTAATAATGACTCACAAAATGACTTAAGATTAACATCTTAAAACAATATTTGACCCCCCACTATTTTTTCCTGAAGACAAATATTGGGAATATATTTTTACAGGGATGAATAATTTTATTACCGGCAATATAATCTGTAGTTATAGAAGTGGAACTTTTAATAAGAACGGGATGAAACTAAGGATAAGAAAATTTTGTCTGAATATTGAGACAAACTTCTTAACAGTGAAATCTGTTATACAGCGCAGTCAATTATAGGAGCACATTATTTTCACATTTATTTTACCCTCACTGCCCCATAGGTCATGCTGACTTTAAGACTGAAGCACTTCATGGAGTTTGACTTTAAACACAGATGACTGAAATATAAAACTTTTTAAACTCCTTTTGCAAAACATTCTTCCAGATGTTATAGTATTTTCAGATATAAGACAACATGCCACCTTTCCTGTCCTTTTTCAAAACAGATTTTGGCATAAGAAAGGAATTTCTCTACATACTTTACATTCTGATACTTCATTTTGTAAAATATCTTAAACACACTGGGGATTGAAGGAGGTCAGATAATAATACTGTAATACCAGTCATTCACATATATTTTCCCTAATAGTTTGGAACTGATGGCACAAGGTGTTAGAAAGTCTTTCATGACCCCAGGAATCATCTTTCTTGAACCTACGAATAAGAAAAGATGTCAGAAAAAATATGCTTATTGTTTTATTTGGGGAGGGAAACTTCACCAGTGATGATCAGTGGTGATTTCTTTGATTGGTTGCCTATATGTATGTATATTATATGTAATTATAATTGAATTTATAAGAAAAGCTGCACTAAATTTCTTATTTTTTGCTTTTTTCATGGTAAACCCTCAGCTTGGCAGATGGTGATGAGATCCAGGAGCATCTCTATTTATTATGAGCAATAGCAGGCTTTTTAGTTAATTTCACACAAAGCTGTGTGCGACCAGTAATAACTCTTTATACCCTTCTGCTCTTGCTGGGTATGAATAGATTACGTTGGGGTGGGCTGTATTTATGATTTACCCAATACTTTATTTCATCCCGTCACCATGATGCAGATGGGTATGAATAGGACATAATTAATGATGAATTTGTAGTATGTAATATTACATATTTATTATTCAGAGATTCATCAGAGGAAAACTAGACATTTTTAAATTCATAGAACTATTGGTTATAAGCAGGTTTGTACATAAAATGTTGATGAACCTAAGGATAAGAGTAAAAAAATATTTTGGAGAATTCACTACAGATACAGAATTAGAGTTATATGATACATTGCCTCTCTTCCCATGTTACTCCTCCACAGCTGAGATTCACAATTTAGATGTTATATTCATGCTGTAATTTTTAATATACAGTATACTGATGTCTTTAAATAAGCATCTGTAGAAGAGTGTTCATATGGGTCAGATCATCAACCCCAGCCTCTGATCATTGACAGTGGCCAGCAAGAAATGTTCAGAGAAGATCAGATGGCAAAGAGTGATTTTTCCTCCCAGAATTTTCTCTGAGCTTTCTATGATGTGTGGCTCAGAAAACCCCGGGCAGAAATGAAAGGGACAGTGATTTTATTGATGTCTATCATGCCTTCTTTCTGTCACCTTCATACTAGCCTGAACAATCGTAGTCATTCCTTCTACAGAGGTGACACACCTATCAATAAAATGTGGAATTCCTATAAGTACTTTTTGACTTGTGATGATTGCTTCATCCTTTTATGTCTTTGCTATAGTGTTTTCAAGTTACTTATAAAAATTTCTCTTTATATAATCCAAAGATTTGTTTGAGTTCAGAGAAACTGATTTGCACTGATTTGAGGGCAGAGAAAAGATCTGCCTTCAGTTACATGAGAAAAATAACTCTCAAACCATGATCTTTAGTAGTATGTACTATGTTTAGTTCATATTCTCATCTTTTTAAGACAAAAGTTCTGCAAAGTCCTTGGACTATATATTACTTATTCAGTCAGTACTTGTCAGCGCTCAACAATTACTTCTAGACTACTTTTTGATCTACAAGTCCTTAGACAATCATGGTATATTACATGCTACTTTATCATGCTAATTACAAATGCAAACTAAAAATCTAGCACATTTATTCATAGAATCATAGAATACAATCATAGAATGGTCCGGACCGGAAGGGACCTCCAAAGGTCATCTAGACCGATCTCCCCACAGTCAGCAGGGACACTCCCAACTATACCAGGTTGCCCAGGGCCTCATCGAGCCTCACCTTGAATATCTCCAGGGAAGGGGCCTCAACCACCTCCCTGGGCAACCTGTTCCAGTGTTCCACCACCCTCACCGTAAAGAACTTGTTCCTAATATCCAATCTAAATCTGCCGTTTCCCAACTTAAAGCCATTGCCCCTCATCCTATCACTACAGGCCTTTGTAAACAGACTCTCCCCAGCCTTCCTGTAGGTCCCCCTCAGGTACTGGAAGGCTGCTCTTAGGTCTCCCTGGAGCCTCCTCTTCTCCAGGCTGAACAACCCCAGCTCCCTCAGCGTCTCCTTGTAGGAGAGGTGCTCCAACCCCCTGATCATTTTAGTGGCCCTCCTCTGGACCTGCTCCATCAGGTCCATGTCCTTCCTGTATTGAGGGCTCCAGACCTGTACACAGTACTCATGTGTTATTTTTCTCTATTAGAAACAGAGGCGACATATATTGGAAAATCATTGGAAATGATTTATCTACAAAACTAACTTGTTATTATATGATAATGATTTTGTTATTTTCAACCCTAATAAGGGGTGTAAATTATCAAGCTAAGCATTCCCAAAGCACTGTTGGAGAATGCAGCTGTGGGTGGTATATTTTCTGATTTTTGAAAGATGAAATTATCTTAGCCAATAATATATTAAAAACCTTGTATTATAAGTTGTTCCTGTGACTCCTAAGCAACGTACTATTTAATTTTGATTTCTTGTGAACTAAAGATTGAGAGATTCAAAATACTAAATCTCCAATATGTGTACTTTCTAAGAAGCTAGTTAGGCATTGTGTGTGCCAATAAGAAACTTCCATGTAAAATAATGCCCACATTCACTCTGGTGAAAAAAACCTATATTTCATTCAGCGAAAAGATAAAATGTGAACATTTTTATTCCCCAAATATGGAACAGTAGTGTGAAATCTTCTATAAGGTGCTAAAGGACCCCCTTGTGCCTTCCTGCCCATGAAAATGAAAAACATTAAGCATCATACTCTTTCCTTGTCCAAAACTACTTATGTTTTAACTAAAGGTTTGTTAATTTTTGAGCCACCTTTTTCGCACAGAAGCTTTTGTTAGCTCAGGATTTGTGCTTACCACATCACTAGTTTCTCAGGATTTTCAGGCTCTTGCTGAGACTGAAAAAGTACTTTCTGGTGACCACTTAGAAAAGATATATACAAGAAAGCCAAGTCTAGACAAATGACTGAAGTTTAACACAGAATGTAGCTCGTTGGCCAGAATGGACTCTGGGAAAAGAAAGTGCTTACAAGTGAGGTGTCATACTCAGCAAAGTTTTGCTGATCTCTGTATGAGAAGGAAGAGAAGGTAGAGGATGAATATTCCTAAGGAAAATAGAAAACATTTTCCAGTAAATGTTATATTTATTCAAAATCAGATGTCTGTCAGTTAAGGTCAATTTATTTTTTTTTGGTAACTGTACGTAACTGTGAACTCTCTCTTTGTATTGTATCTTCTGCCTTCGATTGTGTCCTCCATTAAAATCATCTGATAGTATGATCTCCACTTTGAACTTTACTCGAGAGATGAGGGATGTTGTGGATAAGAAGAAATTGATTCCATTAAAAATTACACTGGACAAGAATTATGGATGTTCTGCTTCAAAATTGCCGAAATCTGTAACAGACTTGTTATACGATATACACTTAGTATGGGTAAACATCTTTTTAATATTATTAAAGCTAAATAATCTTGGGAATAGTGGGAAATCATGAGCTATCTTAACTCACCAAATGCCTGTGAAGTTGAACATACAATTTTATCTGGAACCTACACCCAGACCTGGATGAGGAAGGGACAGAAATCACTGAGAAGCATTCTGGTGATTATTCATATAAAAATGGTGTCAGGATTAAGCAATACACCAAAAAAGAATGGGGAAAATACTCTATTCAACAAAGAAACATTTTAAAGGTTAAAAAGTATTCAAATAAGATGAGTCACCAGAAGTCAAGTAGGAATAGATCCAGCAAAGGAAATTATCCAAGAACAGATAAGTGTGTATGTAGTGGTTGAGTTTTCCACTTTTCACACTTCTAAGAAGTAGATGTCTTCAGCAAATAATTGGCATTTACAATTTGCAATTCCAAAGCATACATGGAAATTTTTGCTTGTTTTGAGAGTTTGGGATTGTTTTTTTTTTTTTTTAAAGTGTCTTGATGATATGTTTCTCCTTCTCTGGTCTCTGGGTTACAAGTTCTTGGGTGGAGATGGCATGTAAGAAAAAAAAATAAATGGCTCAGCTTACAGGAGTAAGGCTTTGAAGCTAGGATTTTTACAACTGTGAAGTAGGTTGTGTATATACCATGACATAAAAGGGAGCTGTGGTACTCAGGACTTTGAGCACATTGACCTATACTAAGGGACACATTCTTCCTGCTATTCCCCTTTCTCTTCAGTTCTTATCTCCTACACACAGAATTGATGTGGTGGTGGATGTTAGAATTTTCTTATAGAACCAGGCCTTTCCTTCCAATGCTTTGGAAATTCAAGCATGGCATGCCAATGTAGGGGCTGACAGGATTTGGGTGGCAAATGCCAGCACTGTGCCAGAGAGCCTAGTCCCTTACCTACCTGAAGATTTTTGTTTGAATTTCTCCTTGCTATTTCCTGTTCAACCATTTCTATCATGAAATTTGGAAGGTAACATAACATGACATAAAAAGATGAAATTCAGAGTGATAGATCACTATAAAATATTACCTAAAAACCAAGAAATGAAAAGTCTTCTGCAAAATCAACATTATGGAAACAATTTCAGTATATAAAGAAGTCTTTTTTAAGAGCTATAAAATATCAAACTTTCACATCTTGTCAAACTTCACAAAGTCTGGGGTTGGTTCAAAGCTCCATTTAGCTGCCATGTATTTTTCCCTTTTATTTCCTTTTCCATCATTTTTGATTACCAAGATTTGATGAATTGTTATCACAAAAACATAAGTACTGGCCACTTGAATCAACTTGCTTTTCTGTCAAGAATGTCTCAGCAGTAGCTTTCATTCCATCTTTGAAAGATTTCTCTTCAAGTCAGATGGAAAGCATTATTTTATAAAGAAGTACCTTACTGCTTTATAGCTCAATTTTCCAATGCTTCTGGAGAGAGACAGAAAGACTTAGGAGTTGAAGGCACTTGGCACCCTCCAGGAGGCACTCCACACAGCAGAGGTTTGAATCATTAGATACGGTACTTTTTATAGTGCACGTACTAAAAAATACTGGCTTTGAGCTCTGTTTTGTGCATCCGTACAATGTTCCACTTTCTGGTAATATTTTTACAAGCGCTGTACTTGCTATACTGTAATTGAGGGTTGTTGGGTTGATTTTTGACTTGCTTCTGTAAATATTATAGAAAACCTAGCATTGCAAAATATAATATTAAATATGGCTTCTTTAAGTGGTTTCACAAGGATAGAACTTATTCTTTTATCTGTTCGGGACCCTCTATTTGTGATAGAGTGAATATTGTTGATTTTTTAATGTCTTTTCCAATAGATCTGTAAAAATGTTACATTATTATTATTAATTATTATTTTTATTATTATTATGTAGATCAGAAGAACAAGTAGCAAAGGAGAGCAGAAATACTATGCACTCAGGTCAGCTTCAAGTATCCTGGCAAAGTAAAGTAAAATGGCAAAGTGAGGTGAAATTAAACAGGATGTTGAATGATGTATGAACAGGTGGGAAAGTTACATCATGACCAGCTGAGGTGCTATGAATGGAAATTAGTGAAATGAGAGATTCAAAGGCTAAGAACAAAGAGGAAAGAGGTGCTTTCTTAGGTGAGCAATTACAGAAACCCTGCTGGATGGATTATACAATTTTAGGTAGACTGCAATAGATGATGGCTGAAGATAAAAGGAGAGAAGTGAGAGCCTGGGTAGCAGTGGACCAGAAAGCCTGAACCATAGAAGCAGGGAGAACCTGGGGAGGGAAGGGTGATGTAGAGGGGAGGGAAGGATGACACGGGCAAGGAAATCCACAAAAAGGCTCAGGCCCTTTTCCAGCAATCTATCAGGCAAGCCACACATGCTTCATCTAACTCCTCAGGAACTCAGTGCCATAAGCATCCTTGCCCTGACAATTTACATTCCCCAGACACAAGCAGCACCGGTGCCTATGGGCTAGTGGTGGTTTTATTCTCTGATATGGAACCTAAACTTGTCATTTTGGGAACCTAAATATTTAGTGTTGTGATGCCATTGGACAGAAAGAAAAGAAGGATTGTCATAAGCAAAAACATAGCCAGGGAGATTAGAAATGTGTGGAAGAGAACACACGGAAAATAATGTACTTCAAGAAACCAAAAGAAAATAAACAACAGAAATAAAACCAAGAGAGTATAAAAGTGATTGAATAAACCAGTGAATTAAACTATGCAACCAAAATAGTACTAAAAAAGACCACATGGATGTATATACCAGATAAACTAGTTCAAATTAGGAATTTTTCCTTAATTAAAAATGTTAGAGTATTTTTTCATTCCATTTTGTAATAAAAAGTAGACATTTTTGTACTATCATATATGAGAGGTATGTAAAATTGTATTTTGGGGGATAAAATCTAAATATTTTTAGTAGAAAAGTAGAATATTTATCTTAAATTAAGAAACCCCTTCAAAACAGATTGTAAAACAACTGCATTTAAAACCGCTGCAGCGTTAATTTGTTCAAAATAATGCTTTTAAAATAGCCTTATCTTAGACTATTTTTTTTTCCGTTTCATATTTATCTTGTTTCAAAAAAGTTACATTTGCATGGTTACTATATAATATTTGGGTTTACAGTGGTTAAAACTGTTGGGGTTTTTTTATTTTAGATATCAGCTTTTTAATATTGTGTTTATCTTAGTTTCTTTTGAAATTGTCCCTTGTTTGATATTACAATGGCATATATCAAAGAAGAGAATTAGACAAGTGCTCAGGATATTTATAAAAGTAACAACATTTACATTAACCTTAAATTATTAAAATAAAGTGAGACAGACGGGGAATTTTGACTTCTTTTTTTGTTACTTCTTTTCTTCGGTTTCCCATTTCCTGGGGGACACAACGGTTGAGACAAACTGGATGCATCTGAGAAGTCAAAATATTCAAGAGCAAACAGCACCAGCTATTTTGGTATGTTAGGTTCGATAACAGCCTAAGTTCAGAGGGTAAAGGAAAATGCTTCATCTCGCTTAGAGCAAGTGTGGGCAGATACACCTCTGGGTGTGCCTGGAAGTTGCTGAATATATCATACTTGGAAATATATTTTGTGGAAACTAAAAGTGACCCAGACAAGGATTCTTTTTTCAAGTCAATTTTTTTTCCTCTTTCATTATATCTTGCATTGTTCTCATGAAGGTTTAATGGGCTAGAAACTGTAGAAATCCATTTCTTCTTCAATATATCTCATAAATAATATTGGTTCAGAATATCACACTGTAAACCAAGACATATTTCCTAAGTTGCAAATAGTGTAAAAGGCTTTACATTTTTACCATCCCACATAATTTGTCATTTATTCATATTATATCAAGTTACAGCTGCAAGGGTACATTACACAAAAGCACTAGGACCACTTGGGGCAAAAAAAAACCAAACAGAAAATACAATTGGAATATACTGACTGAATAGCTCCACTTTAGGTGAGCAAAAATCAGAAAGGAAAGTTTCTGTGCTTCAACAACAATACTACATTCTCAGCTCTTACCTGGGAGTCTGTAAACACTGGAGAAAAGAAAATGTGAAGGTAATTCTATCTCCTTTCATCTTTTGATATTTTTTTTCTTCTTCTACTGTACTCTAATTCACGACTGAAGAATTCAGTGTAATAAATTAAACAGAAGACTGTATTCAAACATATAACCTTTTCTTACAGCAAATGAGGTAATTCAATTGGGTTAAATTGTTTCATAAATTTGATTTTTTTTTGGCAATATAACAAAATACATGAAACACTGCATTCAACTAGATTATGTTCCATTAGATCAATTAAGTGAATATAACTCAATAATAACATGACAGAATAAAGTCAAATATTGAGAAGTGATGAGCTTTTACCGTGCCAATTGTATGAAGAAGTGAAAATTCATATGACGAAAATGGTTTGTATTAGGCAAAATTGCTTTTTTTTTCAATTGTCAGTTTAATATAATGCTATATTATATAGTCAGAATCCTAATGGCACTAATGTGAATATTGTCCATTTCTTAAAGAATTAATTTTAGCAGCATAATTGCTCCTCTCTGTTGTTCTGTATTTACCAGTTTAGGAACTCCATTTTCACAAATACATGAACTTACTTTCCTAGCTTTGTACTAGAACACCACGAAGATTAAAGGACTCTTGAAACTGTAGCTGTGATCTAATACAACATTGCTTTGTTTTTTCAGTCCTCGCTGATTTTCCAGAGTCACTTTACCTCTCAGAATCTTTAGTTAGTAATACTATGGTTAAAATCTCTAAGAAGTAGTTTGGGTTGTTGTTTTTTTTTTTTTCCATTTCAGTTCCTGGCACTATCACTTCTTTTCACAGATTATATTGAAGCATGTTTTTCAAAACTATTCCTAGTGTTTCTTATTTCTGGAAATTAAGCTGAAAAAGCTGGAGTCAAACAATTCTGAACTTTTACAAAAATTGAAGTTTTTATTCAGTATTAGAAATGGTTAAATGTTTGATGATTTTCTTTCCTATGTACCCATGAAATTACAGAATCACAAAATCAGAATCACAGAATCACATTGGGTTGGAAGGGACCTCTGGAGATCATCTAGTCCAACCCCCCTGCCAAAGCAGCTCCACCTAGAGCAGGTTGCACAGGAACTTGTCCAGGAGGGTTTTGAATGTCTCCAGAGAAGGAGACTCCACCAGCCTATTCCAGTGTTCTGCTACCCTCAAAGTAAATTGTTTAGGTGGAACTTATATTCAAGTTTGTGCCCATTCCTCTTGTCCTGTCACTGGGCACCACTTAAGACCGGCCCCATCCTCTTGACACTCACCCTTTAAGTATTTATAAGCATTGATCAGATCCCCCCTCAGTCTTCTCTTCTCTAGACTAGAAAGAGTCCCTCAGCCTCTCCTCATAGGAGAGATGCTCCAGGCCCTTAATCATCTTTGTGGCCCTTTGCTGTACCCTCTCCAGCAGTTGTCTGTCCTTCTTGAACTGGAGTGCCCAGAACTGGACATAGTACTCCAGATGGAGCCTCACCAAGGCAGACTAGAGGGACAGGATAACCTCTCTCGACACTCTTCCTGATGCACCCCAGGATACCATTGGCCTTCTTGGCCACAAGGGCACTTTGTTGGCTCATGGTCATCCTATTGTCCACCAGGACTCCTAGGTTCTTTCTCCTCAGGGGTGCTCTCCAGCAGGTCAGCCCCCAACTTGTACTGGTGCATGGGATTATTTGTCCCCAGGTGCAGCACCCTACACTTGCCTTTATTGAAGTACAAGATTATTTTAAATTACTACTGAATTGTCTGCTCCTTGGAAGTATTACTACTACAAAGAGCATTCTTGTGGGCCAGCAAGGAGTTCAGGGAGACATTCCCTATGTCACATCTGATCATAATTACAGCATCTCAAGTTCTGGGATGCTAGACAAGAAGCAGCATTTCAAGAGGAGGCAGTATGTGTTTGAGTGTGATTACGCCTAAAGCCTTGGGAACGTTGGACTGCAGGATTTGTTTTGTAGGGAGACTGGCAAGAGCCAAGGGCTGACACAGAAGTCCTGGGTACTAGAGAGCTCTGAGAGACTCTGGAAAGGTGCCCAGTGTAGATACTGTAGCATGTCCATTTTTGATAATGTTTTATATTTTCAGTACGTATTTTGGTGTTTTGTAATAAATATCTATCAAAAAAAAAAAAAGAAGATAGGATAAGGGTTAACAGTTTTAAACTGAAATGTGTTTTGACTTAGACTAGATATTAGGAAGAAATTCTTTACTCTCAGGGCGGTGAGGCACTGGAACAGGTTGCCCAGAGACACTGTGCATGCCCCATCCCTAGAAGTGTTCATGGCCAGGCTGGATGGGGTTTTGAGTAGCCTGGTTTAGTGGAAGGTGCCCCTGGTCATGGCAGAGGAGTTGGAACTAGGTGATCTTTAAGGTGTCTTCCAACCCAAAGCATTCTATGATTCTATGATTTATGACAAGGAAATACAAATTCCAAATTAATGATACAATGACAAAACACCGGAGTTCACACATCACCATAGTGTATGAATGCAAGTGCCTACATCTTTTTTGTTTCAGTTTCATCATCTTAAATGCTTATTTTCTTATTCTTTTCAACTCAATAGATCAGAATATCAAAGACTGAAATTTTCAAACTTGCATTGGACATTTCTCACTGGGCAGAGTTTATTGCTACTATTTGCTGGTGTCGACACTAGTGTCGACATGCTGAGCAGGTGCTTTACTAATGCTTTGCACAGTGGTTAATCAAATATTTATGCAGCACATGAAGGAAATATACTTACATTTCACTGCAGAAGACTGAGTAAGTTCTATACCATTTCCCCAGTGAACAGAGTCACTTCCAAACACTTTCAATTATTCATGTCCTAATTTGCAAATATTGCAAGGAGTTCTTATCTGGCAATGCATGCTAGTCCTGTAGCTGAGGAGAAAGAATTAAATAATTCCTTCCATGTATAGCAGATATATGATAAAGAATGATTCTGTTCTCTCAGTTTCGCATGTTCAGTGCAGCTTCTGACTAATTTAGAAATCAGTTCTAATCCATAAACATATATAATTTTTCTTTCCTTCGTTACAGCTGAAAAATTTTGATACTTTGTACACTCTCGTGTTTTGAAATGCATGGGTGGTTTAATCCTAAAATGGAAAAATCTTGGGAAAGTAATATATCAAAAAAGCAATGTATGCAATGCAATACCTTGCCTTTGCCCTCTAAAATGTGGATAAAAGCATTTTGAGGAATTTGAAGTTGACAGATAGGAAAACAAAGGCCCTGATTTGGCAGACTCCTTGTTTAGGTAGTCCTTACTCATACAAACAGTTTCATTTAAATTTTGCTGGATTAGGCACTAATACATAATGTACATTTTATTACTTTTTCTTTTTGTTGTGACAGGCAGAATGCTTGATTTGATTCCTAAGTAATGCATTAAACATTAATTGAAATTCTATAAGTAATTAAGATTAATGTGCAGTTAACTGATACAGAGTATTGTGTGTACAAGCAAAATATATGTTTTTAAAAAAAGGAACAAAGTATTACTTCTTAAATCTGAGTTGGCATTAAGCTGAGATGAACTGCAAATATGCTGGAGGAGAGAATTAAAAGACAAAATGATCTTGAGAAACTGGAGAAGTTATAAGGAAAGAAGAAGTAATTCACTAAGGAGAAACAACAGGCTTTTACATACAAGAAGGGAAAATCGGATCCAAACATATAGAATTGGAATTATCCATCTGGGCAACCAAACTGCAAAAGCATGCCTGGAGCTGAAGATGGATCCAAACTGATCATGACTCAGTAGTATTACAGCGTGGTAAACAGGCATAGGGGTACTGTCAATGCATCAAGCAGTCTTTCTGCTCGAGGCATTATTGATAAAGCTTCAGTTAGAATACTTTGTTCAGAATTTGCTGCTGCACTCTAAGAAATGGGCCACTGAGAAAGTCTTGAGAAGACAACAAGAAGAACCAATACTGGTCTGACCTGTAAGACAGACTGAAGAAGTTGTAATTTAGGGAGGAGAGTCTGTTGAACACAGTTTCAACTCTGTAAAAAAACAGCTGTGTGGGGAAGTATGAAAGTAAAGGGTGTCATCTGTAGCAAGTGAGGTTTATAGCAGACATCAGTAAAACTTTCTGGAATGAAATATTATGAATGCTAGGAAATTTGGGAATGGAAGTTATTTGGAACAACTTTGATTAACTCCTGTCAGAAATGGCTCATGGAACGCTGATCCTACCTTTGGCTAGAAGATAAACCAGATGCTCCTTACTGAGCATCTGTTTATTTTTCTTTTCTTCTCTTTTCCCTCCTCCAAATTCTATTTCTATAGCTGGGAGTTTCCTAGGCACAAAGATCAACAGTGGAGACTCCTGAGGCTTTGATTTTCAGAAAACATCATGATGAGTTGTCAGCCTCATGAAGTGGTTTATAATTCAATATTTTTTTCTAGTTTAAATACAGACTTTTAGATAGCTTAAAAATTAAAACAGTTAATACCTAAAAAGCTGAAGGAATGAGGGAAAAGAGTGCCAAACTGGATCTCTGCGTTAGCAACCTATTTGATCAATGTTTCAAAACAGAAAATATTCAGAAAAATCTTACGAATTGTTTTGATACAATTGTGTACGATCACTATCTGTAGGAATGGTGATGCTACAGTATACAGAAAGAAATTTATAATGCAATAATTCATGAGTCTACAGACTTAAAATACTTATACATTATCACTAGTCCCAGTGTTCCTTCACAGAAAGTACGATTATATTTTTGCATGAAAAATTAAAAAATATCTGTTGATATTTTTTTGCCTGATAAATAATGCATAAATATCTGTTGTGTCTTGCATCTCAGAATTTATCATTATATACATTTTTTATCACTTTATACGGATGAGATGAATCAAACTGGAAGTAGCTGCTCATCAGTTTCATACTAGCTGTAATAGTAATGATTTTTTCTCAGTCTTCTGAGAAGATGGGAAAATTTTATAGTTTTATTACAACTGGAATATTTGCTGAAGAATATGACGTATTTCCAATGGCAATCCTCATCAACTAAGTTGCTTTTAGTTATATGTGAAACTGTTGATACAACTATTTTAAAATAGAAAGTTATGGAACAATATGAAAAGGTCTGTGTGAAAATGTCTTCATTTAAGACAGTTTGGCCAAGCATGGGTATTTACAGTACATTAATTGTAATGTGCCCCCGTGTCTCTTCTTGGTTGATCAATAGTCTTGCTGTTAATAGTTTTCTTAATCTGTTGGTTCTGTCATTTATGAACTTAAGCTAAAGACATAATAATAATAAAAAAACACATAATTTGTTCCCTGCAGTTGTATTACTGTATTTCCATTTACTTCATTATTTGACAAAAAGGAGGATGGATTAATCTTATACTGTCCCAATCATAAACTCTGAAACAAAATCTCAAGCTCTTTCATCGCTTATGAATAGAAATGTTTTGGGATTTTTCTCCACAGGAAATTTTGGAAATTCACTCAGAAAAGGTCATTGATATCAGGACTTATCACTTAATAGAAATTCAATTTTCTCATCTTCTATCACAAAGCATTAATTTATTTAAAATATAGGCAAAGTTCTTTATCAAAGAACAATGTTACTCAACAAATTATTTTAGCATATGCTTAGTAGTTCCTGAAAAAGATAGAGTTGAGGTCTTATTTCCATACCACATTCTTCTTACCTTCCTCTTCATCTTCACTTCAGTTAGTCGTTAATATGGAGCTGAAGTGTCCCCAGACTACAGGATAATTATTTTGAAAGTTAGAGCTACACCAGGCAAGTTAACTCTGACATTGTTATAAGACACTGGTGACTAACGTAAATTTTTCTTACATGTTCTCACTGGCCAGTTTAGCTTACTTGTTTAGTAAATAGCATAAATCCAGAAAAAAAAAAAAAAAAAAGTCAGGTCTGAAATTAAGCCTATGAAGATACTGACAATTTGTAAGAGATTTTGTTCCCTTCCCACCTGACTCCAACATTTAAAAAATCAATATCTAAGGACATCCGGCAGCAATACAAAAATATGTCAAGTCAAATATTTCAGTGTCTAGGAATTTCCAGCTATAAGAATGGCTTTAGAAAAGCCAGAGCTATGTTCTTTCAAATCAACCATTAGAATCAGTTATCTAAATCAGGCATTCTTGAGAAATCTCTAATTGTTTAGAAAGACTAAAAAGTGGACACATTAGTTAGAAGAACTTCTGTTAGAGTCAACAGGGCCTTGTGGAAATTTGAAGTGCCATAGAGTAGAGATCTGAAAGGTGATAAGCTTATAGAATAAGCATGATGTTAAATCACTTAAAGAACATTGTAGCTAACCACCAGGTTGCTGAAAAAATTATACGAATGTTTCCTGTTCCTACTTCAAGTTCTATGAAGAAGTCTTTAACAATTTCTTTTGATCTAGTGTTATAACACGGATTTGTGGCTGATGGGAGACAAACATTGATCCCATGACATTTTATGCTTGGTATTCAAAGGAAAGGATGCTTTCTGGCACTTGGATCATCACCTTTTATCCTGGAAACAGATATTCCTTTGCTGTCTGAATTCTTCAGCCTAGAGTTGTACACACAACAGGAGGCCAGAGACTCTATATACAGCTGCCTCTCAGTGCAAAAATAAATGATCTGGGCTTTATTTATTCTGCTTATGATGATGCTAAAAGAGTTTGGCGGGTAAACAGTTTAAACTTTTGTTCTGACTTTTGGGCCTAACCATTTAAACCTGCCAAATATATCCAACCATCCTTTTTTTAAAGATGTATATATGTTTATGAAAATAATTTCAGGAATCAACCCAGCCACAACATCAGAAGATTTATGGATGTTATTTCTATATACTAATTGAAGACTGCCTTTATCCCAAGCTGGAGGACACACTCTTAGAAGAAACTGCAGTAGCTGATGAGTTTCCTGAATGCAGCTACTCATTGCTTACCGGTCCTAGAATGCCCCTCAAGAAAACCTGAGATTAAGTGAGATATTATATTTCAATCTTTTAATACCACCTGATTAATTTTTATTAGGAAGCGGATTAGGGAGAGATTTCACAAGTGTTCTGCCATTAGCAGGGAGGAGAAGGTGTTGTTGAGAGAGTGCAAATGGATCAGGAACCTCTTCAACCAGGTAGCTGGAACTGATAAACAAGGTGGTATTGCAGTCTCAGCTATTTCAGGTGCACAGGCAGACAAGCCTTCTTGCACCATGAATAATGAGTCTGTTAGTCATTCAAAAGGGAGGAGAAACACTTGTGAAAACTACAGACCTCTTTAAATAATTAAATGTAATGCAGTGAAATACGTCAATATTCTAGCAACAGAGTCCAAATGTAGGTAAATTAATACATGAGGACCAACTTGAATTCATTAGCATAGATTAATTTCAGGCTATGATGAAAGGTTTTTTTTGAATTCAAATTGCCAGTTATATAGAGGCCTGAGAGTTTGCAAGTTTTTTCAAGACAAAAAGTGTTTAACAAAACTGGAAAGAATAGTGAAATGAACGTTGAAGTGTTTGTGAGTTTTAGGTAAGTTTGTGGAAAATTTTTTCTGCCTCCAAAGCAGCAACTAGTATCTGCGAGGAGGTATTATGCAGTTTCTCCTGGCTAGTATTCATCTATATACATATGCAAAATGAAGATGTTTCCTTACTTTCTTTTACAATTGTAAATTTAGAAGTTTCCTTGGAGATTGTGTGTCATTCCTTGCAGTGAATTGACAACACTCCTAACATCAATGGGATTACTGTTACATTTTGCCGATATTGAACCAAAAAAAATCACGTTAATTCTGAGCTACGTTGCTAATTTGGAAACTGACCACAGATATCTCATTAAGTGACTCTTTAAGTGAAAATAAGTTTTGAGTTACACAAGTTCTAGATATTCATTACAAATTTTCAGTTTTTTTGGTCTCATATCAACGGTAGGTAATGACACTGTCTACTAGAACTAAATATCTTTACTGCAAGCACAGATAAAACAAACAAACAAACAAATAAATAAACAAATACCTTAAGTCTTCCTATGACTTTCCTGTGGTAGTGGACATATATTAAAACCACCTTTTGAAACTTTTTGCTTTCGCTTTGTACAGTGACATATGCACAAACTTCTGTCAGCACAAATAGTAATAATTCATAATTCAAATCAAATCCTCTGGGCTCTGTACATAAGTGTTATTCATGACTTTTTCTCTCTTTTCTCTCCCCTGACTCACCCTGTCAGGGGAGCGTGTGTCATATAATACACACGCTCCCCTGACACTACCCTTGACATAAGAACCCTTTTCAGGAAATGCAAATGTTGATATAATAAGCCCTTCATACCGTTATTCTCTTTCCATAGAATTTATGATTGACAAATGGAAAGAGTTTTTTTGGTCACAATTTTGAAAACCAACTTCTTAGTGTAGTTAATTTATACTACTTGTTTCTTTTGACTAGCGGTTAACATTGTGTTTGGTGAATACTTGTGCTTGGGTGACACAGAGATTCTCTCAGGCTCTCACCCTACAGCACTTTAGTTCCTTACTCATATCAGGACCAAATGCTATTTGGTCTGTCCTTTCCTTTATTCCTCAGAGGTGTAAAGAAAGCCTTTTAAAGAATTAATGGATCATATATGATTTGACCAATGTATGGAAGCCCAGTATGGTATGTTAGCACATCCATGATCTCTCTAACTGATGATTCGGTATTCAATCAGATGTCACTACTTCCTTGATGTATTCTGACCTTTTACCTATTTTTTTTCCATATCCTTTCAGTTGTACCTATGCAGGTCCTGGCATTCAAAGCCCCCCCAGCCCAGATCCTTTTTACTTGCTGTGTGCTAGCTACCTGCTCTGATGTATGCCAGAGCCAGCTAAGTTGTCTAAAGAGATGTGTTTTCCCAATTGTGCTATCCAAGATGGGGCTGGTTTTGTTGTTCTGAGTAATAGTTCTTCTGTCCCAGAGCACTATCATTATGGGCTTGGAAGTCTGGAAGCCCTTTGCAGTTCCTCTTTCGTATGTTCCAGCAATGTCCTGGCTTCAGGCCTGGGACAAGAGTGAGCAGTGCACCAGTCCCAGTTTTCCTCTTCCCAGCAAACTTCTTCATCAGTGAACATGATTAAATCTGGGATAAGGGACATCTGGTGTTTTCCAAAAAGGACCATATTTACAAAAGAAAAGGACCAGGATCCTGGTGCTTGCAGCCCAGCAGGTAAGGAGAAGTCCTGTACCACTTAACATATCCATGAAAACTATGTAGTATTTATTTGCAATTAATGAAGGCTGTATCTGATCTCTTACTTTGCATCCACCTCTGCAAAGGCCTAATTTCTTCCTGAATAATGCCAGTGACAACACTTACACCAAAACAGGTAATGCAAATAAATTTCTCTCTGATGTGATTTTTTTATAACTGTATTGTTCTGATCTTGCATAGTTCCAGAGATCTTTCTGCAGCAGCTTCTCACAACTTTGCAATTTTCTCAGCAGTCCAAGCCAAAATTGTACAAGTGGGCCATATCAATTTGGGCTTTGAACCTTTGGTCTCAGGTAGCTAAACCTCTGTGGAGGAGGAAAGGTTACAGGGAGAAGGGGTTACAGTAAGCTTCTAGCCTCTTACATAACAAAATATGATCAATGAATTTTGACTCACTAAAGATGGCTCCATCTTGGTCTGTGAAATAATAAATTGGAAGCACAGTGATCAAGATACACTTGTCTTTCTTAGATTCTCTTCTTGCTGGGGAAAGCCTTGGTCTATTAGCACCAAGAATAGTCTCTTAGTTATTTGACGTATTTTACAATGAAGGAGTGAAGTTGCCTGAAATGTCACTTATCTGAAATGTGATAGACTGATATCCAGGAAAATAAAATTTTTTGTTCTCTACTGTGAAAGTCAACCTGGCTTCTTACAGCAGTGGAATTTTAAAGTAAATATTGCTTATGATTTTTGTTTGGCTCTGCAATCAAATGATTTGACAGTTTTCTGGAGGAAGATTAAAATCCAAGCTACTGACCCCTGCTGTCTGCCTGTCCCTCCAACAGAAGTTGAAGGGACTTCTAATCTGCTTGTATGCCATTTCCTTTCAGCTTGGTTCAGAACGGGATTAAATACCTCTCCCAGGAGTGGATGGGGGAAGGTAGCCTCTGTCAGAGGGGTTGGGGTGGCAAGAGTCCCACCATTTAATTTTAAATTGCCTGCACAAATATTTCAGAGGCCTGATTTAAATTATTTATCCCATACCCCTCCAGCCTCTTTTGCCTCAGAGAATTAATGTGATAGGCTTCTGAAAACAATTCATTAATGACTGAAAAGTCTCTAGAGAACAGAAGTTGAAAGGCTGAATTTTTATGTGCAAGTGAAAAAATAAAGGTAAATAACACATATTTATGGAGACTATTGTACATTTATCATTGAATTTTATTCACTTCTGAAGTGAAATATCTTTATTCTAAGTACATAAAAAATTATAGTATGGAAATATTAGTTGTTATTCTTTATGAAGTTTGAGGTATGTTTTTTTTTTTGTCTGAAAAACATTCTTCAATTCCTAGCAAAATAATGTTTCAAACATCAAAAGCTTTTTATTAAACAAAAATAACGAGTGCTTGAATGAGGAAGAGGAGCTGAGAGACATAATATGTAGCACAGCACAGATCTCATTTTCTGAATGTTGGCAAAGCATTACTACTCTGTGAGTGTGTGTGTGTGTGTGCAGGCACGTGCATAGATCATTCACTCAGGTGAAAAGCTTACATTAGCAGCAGTGGTACCAACTTGCATAGCCAGGAAAATCAGAGACTGACACAAAATGGCAAATATATTGCAGCATAAAAGGTCACTTCGAAAAATTTTGACAGTCTGGAACATTAGAAGGTCAAAAATTGACAACACATTGTCCTGTTTGGTTAGACTGTTCTACTACACTCTCTCTATGGACTCTTATTATCTAAAATAATTGCATGCTCTTTTGAAATCAGACAGCCATTCAAAGACCGTATTTCCCATTTTAGTAAGAAATTAACCAAGTGTAGTGAACAGCTTATTTTATTCCAGCAGTCTTTTTAACATGCAAATAGCAGTCTTTCAATGAACACACTTCTGTTTATTCCATTAATGATAATGTAGGAACAACTGATAATTGTCCAGTTTAGGAATTGTGTACCTAAAGCTTGCCTGCTTTTTCACTTGTGTAATAATAAAAGATCTAATAAAATAATTTTTTCTAACTGTCCTTGCATTTCTTCCATGTGTCTAGAACAGTAACAGAGTCTCTGCTGATTACTGATGAATCAGTTTCCCTATCCTATAATTTATGACTTTCAGACACACAAAACTGTGTTTTTTTTTTTCCCTAATGCTCTTGTTTTGGAAAGCCTTAAAATATTTTATGAGAACAGGCACTTGAGAACTTACAGACTGGGAAAAGTCTTGTGTACCATTGCTGAAAGAGAAGATTATGTAGAATGTTTTTCCCCAGGTCACCCCAATACTTTATAAACAAAATTAAAACTCTTCTACAAAATATAGAGATTCCTAGAAAGCACTTTCAATTTCAAAAGTTGCTCCTGACAACTCTTTAAAGTAAGGATTTCTTGGAATCTGTTTCTCTTCTTTGTGGTGGTGATGAGGTGGCAACACATAGCCCAAGAGCAATCAAAAGAGACTTCAGGGCATTGGAAAGGTTAGTAAAGGAATCTGGGGAGCAGGTAATCTTTTCTTCTGTTCTCCCAGCTATAGGCAGGGACTCTGAAAGAAACGGACATGTACAGTCTGTGAATGCATGACTCTGTGGCTGGTGTCACCACCACAATTTTGGGCTTTTCGATAATGGGATGGCCTACACTGCACCAGGCTTGCTGGCATTGGATGGGGTTCATCTTTCTCAAAAGGGGGAAGAGGGTGTTACCTCATGAGCTAGCAGGGCTCACTGACTGAGCTTTAAACTAAGCTTGTTCAGGGAGGAGGATATTATCTGGCTAGCTTTTGACGAGCCAAGAGATGATGGTCCAAGATCTGTGGGATGGGTCACTAGCAAAGGCCCTCAACCTGTTGCTCTGAAGGGAACAGAGGGCCCCTTATGTCAGCTGGATCCTTCCCACAGGGAAGTCTGCTGCATCCCTTGGGTCCGGGTCAGAGATGTTACCAGGGGGCTGCCTAGTCTGGTACAGTAACCCCTAGTAGTTATGCAGGTGGGAAGCGATGAGGTTGACACCAGAAGTTTAAAAGCACTCAAAAGGCTACTTCAAGACACTGGGAAAACTGGTTGAGGGATCAGGGGCACAGGTAATTTTTTCATCAATACCCTTAGTTGCAGGTAGGAATACTGAAAGGAACAGGAAGTCAGGCATAATTAACAAGTGGCTCAGAAGCTGGTGCCACCAACAAAATTTCAGGTTTTTTGATCTTGGGGAACTTTATGTGGCACCTGATCTGCTAGCAACAGATGGGGTACATCTGCCTCAGAGGGAGAGAAAGATCCTTGCACATGAGTTGGCAGGGCTTGTCAATAGGGTTTTAAACTAGGTTCGAAGGGGGAAG
>VXAK01011478.1:55182-69922 GCA_013399435.1 Arenaria interpres | reverse complement strand
AGAAAGACCTGGGCAGCACATCCAGAGTAGAAGATGACCCTGGTGTCCCAGAGGGAATTGGCCATGGCTTTGGGGACAGTGGTGGAGATGGAGCCCAGGTCAAGAACAGAGAGGTTGAGGAGGAAGAAGTACATGGGGGTGTGGAGGCGGTGGTCACAGGCTATGGCAGTGATGATGAGGCTGTTGCCCAAGAGGGCAGCCAGGTAGATGCCCAGGAAGAGCCAGAAGTGCAAGAGCTGCAGCTCCTGCGTGTCTGTGAATGGCAGGAGGAGGAATTCGGTGATGGAGCTGTAGTTGGACATCAGCTTCTCCTGGGCACAGGGAGCTGTCCAAGGAAGAGAATCATTGGCAGGTTAGGACAAACATCTTGGAATAAAACTCAAAGTTCTCATAGAAACACTCCAGTTGTCTAATTGCTTGGTAGCCCCTTCGTTCATCTCCTTTTCAGGAGTTCCTTTGCTGTTTGAGTTTTCCACGAGGAGCTGGGGCTCTGCTTTTCTCTCCAGAGGGGTGAAACTCTACACTGGAACAGGGTGGGCATTAAGCTTTGCTGCTCAGAATTTCAGTCAGATGTTACCCACTCACAATTGTAAGATTAGGAGGGGAATGTTCTTTTGAAGCAGAAACTGTCAGCATTTTTACTGCGCTCAGAGTGAAGAGCTGTGTCTGGGGAGCTGCAAAAGCATTCCCTGTGACTTGGTGCTGAGGGAGGAGAGCTGGTCAGCCTTGTTCCTGCCTTCTTTGTGCTTGTGCCTCTTTGGCCTGGAGCATGTTCATTATCTCTCCAAAGAAGAAGAGAACAGCAGAGAAAAGAGAATTCTTTTCCAGAGTGCAGACCTGCATGGAGGGACCCACAGGGTCAGTGTCTGAGCTGCAGCTGAAACCCCACCCCACAGCAAGTTGTGGGGAAGACCAAGGGCAGCACAGAGAGGGGGGGAAGGCATAAGGAGCATCACCAGGATCCTCTGCAAAGGTCTGCAAGGTCAGGGAGAGAGTACAGAGGTGGTGTTGGAGCTCTCTGTAAGCTGAAGCAGAGGGAAGTTGGCATTTGTGAGGCTTTACTGAGACTTTTACATCTCTCAGCATAACAGCTGAACAGTCTCAGTTTCACACCCAAACCTGGAAGAGGAATTCCAGTTTCTCACCCATCACCCAGCCCACAAAGAGTAGAAAGATCAAAGCACAGACTCCTTCACTTTTATGTAGCCATCACATAAACCTTCCTCTTGAAAAGTCCCCTCAGAAACACCCTGGGGCTGATCTGGAGCTGTGAGCAGCCCTCCCCAACACAGCACCTTCTTGACAGCATAAAGATCCTGCCCTGCCCTGCTGGGCAGTGCTCCTTTCACCCGCAGCTTCTCCCCACAGTGCCATGGGGAGCTGCCTGGACAGGCTGAGAGCTGATCCTGGCAGGAGGCAGGGTCCCTGCCCTGGCACACACCCCAAGGGGCACAGGGACCCTGCTCAGAAGGGGTCCCCTGGGTACCCCTGGCTGCACACACACCTTCACCCCCCTGCAGCCCTCCCTGGGAGAAGGCAGCCATCCTTCCCTGTCCCTCTGAGGGTGCAGGAGGGAAGCCCTGCTCTGGGGCACGTCCCTCTCCATACCAAGGAAACTCTGAGAGCCACCCTGCCAGATCCCACCTACGCTCCTGTGCATTGACCTGCAGCCAGAGAGTTACTGTGCTGAGAGCAGGGAAGAGTTCTCCCCCAGCAAACCCTCACCATCCTCCAGCTCCACGGTGCCTTTAACCTCCCTCTCACCTCTCTCGTATCTCTTCAGTGCCTGCAGGCAGTGCCCTCAGCCCTGCTCTGCTTTTCAGGGGAGGCTCCTGGGCAGAGCTGTCTCTCTGCAGCTCTCCCACTTGCCATGAGCTCCCTCCATCCCAAGAGCCCAGGCCAGCTCAGCAGCAAAGGACCAGCCCAAGACAGCACTTTCTCTGCCCCCTTCTTCTCCCTTGAGGTGTCCTTGGGGCTCCAGGGGAATCTGCTGTGAAACAGGCTGCCAGCAATCACTGATGTTCCCTCCCTCACCACTTCCAGCAGCTTCCTTTCTCCTTTTAGAGTCAGAGTTCGGTCTAAATATCACCTTTCCTCACCCCACTATTAGACAGGACACCCAGACTGTGCCAGGGAGGGATCTCCTTTTCCCTTGCTGAGGGAAGGGATTCAGCTGAGTGAATTGAGGCTCCTCTTTCTGGGTTGGCAGTCCTGGGGCTAGAAGGGGACTCAGCTCCTCCCAAGCCTGCCACAAACCCACAGGTGCTGGGATTCCTCTTGCCTCAGTTCACATGGGCACAAAATAGGCTCATGCATGTGAATTCCTTGTCTCAGCTCCCACTCTCCTCACTGGAGATGGGGGCCAGCACTCAGTTGTTCAGACACTACAACCTGGTGACATCTGAGGAGCCAGAGGGGACTAAGGTGCATGCTAGAAACTGGAAGCTCAAATGGAGTAGTTCATAGAGACAGGGCAGCACCTGGGGACGTCTTCTTAGGGGCTGGTAGGAAATTCTTTCTGGCCAACTGAAATGACAGCAGATGCCATCTAGGACAAGTGAACCTGTAACTATTCCTTATGTCCAGGGCAGCCCGTAGAGGTCTCCGGCTGACCAACTGGAGTCATGTGCCATAGGGAGAGACTCTTTTCCTGTTCTCACCAGCTGTATTTTCTACATGCCCTTTGAGTATCATGGCAATGGTCTCATTCATATCCCTTTATTGAGTAACACAATTCAGGACAGCTGAATCTCAGTTTCATGTCCCAGTACAGACCTGCAGCACCTGCTGCTCTGTATCAGGAAAAGCTTCTTCCTCCCTTAATAAATGAGAGGACCTCTGCTTTTATTGCTCCTTTTTGACCACAGGGGTGACTGTTATAGCTGAGGGCCGGGTCTCTGGTTGAGGCACAGTGTCTCTTTGTGTGTCTTTAGATGCAGAGACCTCTATTCTCCTGAGGGAGTTGAATAGAGCTGAACAGAGCTCAGGAGGCGCAGGCCAGCCCCCAGCACAGTGTGACAAGAGGTGGCTCTTTGGCATGGCCAGGGCCAGGGCCCCCCTTTTTTCCAATGTTCTGTCATTTTATCAGGATCCCACTCTTGTTTGGGTTGAAGTCCTGGACCATCAAAGGTGACAATTGTTCTAGATACCTGCCCATATTCTCCCACACATCTTGCCACCCATAACCACACTGCCTCAGGGTGTACCTCTGGATATCCAGAGTCCTGAGTAGTGCTTGGGCTCATCTTTAAGGACATAACCAGAGCGTCCTCCTTTAACACATAACCAGAGTGTCACAGATATCTCAGGACAACAAGCCACCCCATCCAGGCCCCACGCTCACCTGCTGCAGGTGCACCCCCTCCTGTGTGGTGGTGATTGGGGTAAGGAGAAACCGTCACTGCCACCTGTACTGCTCAGGGCTGTGGTCACACCATCAGATAACGTAGCTCCAGCTTCCCACCTGGCTCCTGCTTCCTGCATTGCCTTCATTGCAAGGCTGCCACACAGCCTTATGGAGCGAGCACGTATTGCTCAGGCTCCTGAAAGTCCCCCACAGAGCACAGGACATCTTTATGTGAGCTGGGTGAACTACGGGCTCCAACGAACCTTTACAGAAACCTACGGGTCCATATGGGCCTCTACAGTCCCCTACGATCACCTACAGACCCCTAAAGACCTCAACGGACTTCTACAGACCCCTAGGGAGCCCTACAAAACTTTACAGACACCTACGGGCCCATATGGGCCTCTACAGTCCCCTGCTGTAGGGTTTGAGCAGCTGAAGGAGGATGGCCTTTGGATCAGCCTTGAAAGATTTTGACCGGAAAGATATGAGGAACAAAGATGTATTGCAAGAAGACAAAGAGGAACTTCAAGAAGAAAGTAAAAATGTATCCAGAAGTAAAGCGAGAGACTTTTAGCCAATTAGAAATGCACGGCTGAACGCGTGAGAAATCCATATAACCAATGATAAATAAGAATGCTTCACATGCTTATCGCTGGGATAACGGTAACTCTGTATAAACAAAGCNCGATCCCTATGGACCCCTACAGACCCTTACATGCCACTACGGTCCTTTATAGACCCCTATGGACCCCTACAAACCCACACAGGCCCCTAGAGACCCCCTACACCCCCCTACAGGCCCCTGTGGAACCCTACAGGACCTTAAAAACCTCTACAGACCCCTACGGAACCATACTAACCCAAATAAACCCCAATGGACCCCTACGGGCCCCTAAGAACCCTAAGGACCACTACAAACCCCTACGGAATCCTATGGGCCCCTACGGATCCTTATAAGACCCCTACAGACTCCTACTGACCTCTGCATGTCCCTATTTACCTCTACAGACCCCTATAGACCCCTAGGGGCCCCTACAGTTCCCTACAGACCCTATGGGCCCATACAGACCCCTACAGACACCTACAGACCCCAGTGGACCACTATGGAATCCTGTGGGCCCCTACAAACCTTTATAGACCCCTACAGACCCCTTTAGAACCCCACAGGCCCTTACAGTCCCCTACGGACCCCTACAAACCTTTACGGACCCCTATGGACACGTACCAGCCTGTACGGACCCTTAAGAACCCCTACAGACTCCTACTGACCTCTGCATGTCCCTATTTACCTCTACAGACCCCTATAGACCCCTAGGGGCCCCTACAGGTCCCTACAGACCCTATGGGCCCATACAGACCCCTACAGACACCTACAGACCCCAGTGGACCACTATGGAATCCTGTGGGCCCCTACAAACCTTTATAGACCCCTACAGACCCCTTTAGAACCCCACAGGCCCTTACAGTCCCCTACGGACCCCTACAAACCTTTACGGACCCCTATGGACACGTACCAGCCTGTACGGACCCTTAAGAACCCCTACAAACCCCTACGGGCCCCTGTGATCACCTACCCAACCCTACAGCTCCCTATGGACTCCTGCAGACTGCTACGAGCCCCTGTGTGCCCCTACTTACCTCCACGGACGCCTATAGACCACAATGGGTCCCTACAGACTCCTACAGACCCTTGCAGACCCATACAAACCCCTATGGATGCCTACAGACCCCAACGGACCCCTATGGACCCCTATGGGCCCCTGTGGACACCTACCAACCCCTAGGGACACCTGCAGAACCTTAGGATCCCCTACAAACCCCTACAGGCCCCTATGGGCCCCTACTGACACCTACCGACCCCTACAGGTCACTATGGGTCCCTGCAGACTCCTATGAACCTATATGGGCAACTACGGACCCCTACAAACCCCTACGGAATGCTACAGACCCCAACAGACCCCTACAGGTCCCTTCAGATCCCTATAGACTCCTAGGAACCCCTGTGGACCCCTACGGTAGATTTTAAGGAATGCAAGCAGAGAGGAGGATTTTTTAATCTCCCAAAACGTGGAACCCAGCAGTCTGTCCTAAACGTTTCCTCCTGCATCTTGTCTTCCATCTCTGAAGTGCAACACCAGCTTCAGACCAAGACAGGTGGTGCAAGGTTGGCCTACACAAGACTTATAGGTCAATACAAGCCGTGGATAGGCCCCTGAGACCTTCCAAGAGCCCAATGGGACCTCTTTGACTGCAGCAGCAGTTGAAATACTTTGCTCTCACTGCCCCAGCGATGCCAAGTGCCTGATAGCTGCAGCTCTCCACAAGTGCCACTGTCTCCCAATGTGGCTTTGCTGTCTTTCCCATCTAAGTCCCTTCCAAAAGAGGAATTAGGAGCAGTCCTGTTCTTCGGCAGATCCCACGAGGGAAGACTCCAACATGCTCTAATGTCTTGTATCCAACTTCACTGCTGTCTGGGAAGAAGAAGGATAGAGGTGATAGTGGTGATGCTTCAGCTTGGTTTGGGGGCAACTCCTCAACAGCACTCTTAGAGGTTTGCTTTCGGTGCAACTGCTGGATACACTCAGATGAAATACATCAGATTGGGTACGTGAACATACATGTTATGTCTGGACATCTCAGTAAACCATTCTGCCAGCCACTGGCACATGGTTTTAGCAGCGTGTCCCCCTGACAACCCCTCTCCCCATGATGCTGGGGGCTGGAGATGGGAGGGTTTGCCTATTAAGTCGAAGCTAAATCCTGTAGATCTTGAGACCCTGAGGGATTTCTCCTTCCTGGTACCCTACAGAGGAGATTGGTAGACTCAGAGCAGGAGGTTTCTCCAATCCTGGCCCCAGAGATGCAGTGGATGCTTTTTCCATTGCTGGTACAGCTGCACTGCTTTATAACAGGGTGCTGGGGCAAGGTTGCACTCTCCCATAATGTCCCTGAGACCCTTCTGTAAATCATCCAGGAGGCCTGGCTCTCCCTTGCACGATGCCACCTTTGCTGTTCAGCCAACAGCTTCTCTGGACCACCTTGTCCAGCTTTACTGGCCCAGCTCTCCAGCCACTGGGAAGCTTGAGTGAGGGCTACAGCCAATTGTGTGTATGGTGGACGAACTCATGCTCAAATGCATTCACAAGCTGCTTGTTGCAAGCGTTACTGTTTGCATTTTCCATGGAGCATTATTTCCTTTGGAGGAAGCCCCACAGCATGCAAGCTGGTGCTGTGCTGAGGGGGGTTTCCTCACTTGGAAAACTGTGTGGTTCAGGAGAAATTCAGCAACAAGCTGCAGGATCCCACCTGTGAGACAATTGAGGTTCCAATTCAGGAGTGGCAGTTAAAAGGAAAAGCCACTACATTTCTGAAGCTGGACATTTGGTGTGCCCCCCAGCTACCCGTGTGCCCCCTCCTCTTCAGAGACTTCCCATCACCACGGAGGGGTGCGAGGACTGGACCCCTTTTGCTCAGAGTTTGCCTGCTCCAAGGAGGAGAAAAAGTAGGATGTAAGGCTCAAGCAACAGGTTCATGGGAAAACACAGTTTAAAAAAAAAAAAAAAGAAAGAAAAAAAAAGGCAAAACAACAGATAATTTTATTAAGCTTCAGCAGAGAGGGACCTGGAAGTCCTCGTGGACAAGTTGCCCACAAGGCAGCAATGTGCCCTTGTGGCCAAGAAGGCCAATGGTCTCCTGGGGTGCATTAAAAAGACCATGGCCAGCAGGTCAAGGGAGGCCATCTTCCCCTTCTGCTCTGTCCTGGTGAGGTCACACCTGGAGTGCTGTGTCCAGTGCTGGGCTCCCCAGTTCAAGAAAGAGAAGGAACTACTGGAGACAGTCCAGCAGAGGCTATGAAGATGATGAAGGGACTGGAGCATCTGTCTTATGAGAAAAGGCTGAGAGACCTAGGGCTGTTCAGCTGGAGAAGAGAAGACTGAGAGGGGATCTTATCAATGCTGAGCAATAGCTAAAGGGTGGGTGGCAAGAGGACGGGGCCAGAGTCTTTTCAGTAGATCCCGGTGACAGGACAAGGGGCAACAGGCACAAACTGGAACAGAGGAAATCCCATCTCAACATGAGGAAAAACTTCTTTCCGGTGAGGGTGCCAGGGCCCTGGAACAGGCTGCCCATAGAGGGTGCAGAGTCTCCTTCTCTGGAGATATTCCAAACCTGCCTGGATCTGATCCTGTCTGACCTGCTCTGGGTGACCCTGCTTTGTCAGGGGGTTTGGACTAGATGTTCTCTGAAGATCCCTTCGAAACCCTACCATTCTGTGATGCTGTGATCTCAGCTAATTTTCCACCTCTCCTTCCACTTTGCACCAAGGTTGGTTGCCAATGGCAGAATACAGCATCCCCCAGCCTCTTGGGGGTCCCCGGGGAGGGGTGGGCATGAGCTCCCCAGGCAGAGCATGGAGGGGGCCCAGGAGGCTCCAGGAGCTCCATGTCCCAAAACAGAGATGCAGACTGCTGAAAGGGGTAAAGGAGAGCCCCAGGACGGTGCTCCCAAGCAGGCAGGATGAGCCCTGCTGTGCGTGGTGAGGCACCAAGATTAGGTGCCAAACCTTGTGGGACCCTGCTGCTATCCTCCCTGCTGCCAGCAGCCCTGGTGGGAAAGCCAGCAGGAACCAGATGGCTGGTTGAGCCTGGGCAGGTGTTTGTCCAGCCTCCAAACCTTAAGCTCACCCCAGAAACTCTCTCCAGAGTCTGTCCAGCCCCTTCTATGCTGAAGATGGAGAATATTTGCAGCTGTTGAAGCCAATTTTCATGTATGTCCCCTCCTGCACACGCAGAGCCATCCCAGTTTACTTTCTTTAGCCTTTTGCACTATCAGCCAACCCAGATCCAGCCCGTAAGGGTGCAAATCGCCCTGCCCCTTGTATTGCTCAGACAGAGCCAGACCCCAGTTTTGTCTGGTTTTAACTCACCTCCTAGAGACCCACCAGGCATTTCCTCCCAGACCCATCACACCCCAGTTCAGCTGCATGCCTTGAGGGCTTACAATTGTTTCCCCAGCTCCTTAACCCCTCAGGAGGCTGCTTAGCATCTTCCCTAATGTGACAACCTCCCCATCCCTAAGGTGCAGGAGGGAGGTCAAGGTCAGATGCATTTCTGGGTTCCTCTGCTGAGAAGTTTCACCATTTGCCTCTGCCAAGGTCTTGCAACAGCCTTAAAAGCTTTAATTTCTAATTAATGAATTGCTCTCCTCCTGTTTCTTGCTGCCGGCCTGTGGGCTGCTTCTGCCCTGGGTTTCCCTTGTGCATCTCAGAACCGTGCAATGGTTGCTCGGGTGGACTGTTGTCACCACCGCCAAGTGACATCGATGTGCAAGGTGCTGGGCATCCAGTTGCAGGGCTGGGGTCTCCAGGTGCTGCCTGAGTCATCACTTCTCCTTCCTGTGCTTGCAGCCCGTTTCTAACCCCACAAGCCTCAGGCATCAGACAGGGAGCAGAGAGCCCCAGGGAGTGCCCATCACGATACCAGCTGCAGGGTGAAGGGCAGGTGCTGGCTACCGACACGAGGCCAGAGCGTTTGTGGCGGGCATGGGAACCACATCTCCCCCACCAGCAGCATCCCATCCCCCAGAACCCCCCAGGCTCTCCCCTGTGCCACTTGTAAGGGGGGACCGGGAGCTGCTTGGTTCTGGCTCCCTGGTGCTGGTGCCCACCACCCAGGGCACAGACAAGTACTTCTGCACCTCGATGGCTGGGCTCCGGCGGTTGGGGTCCAGCGTCAGCAAGCGCCCGAGCATCTCCAGCGCCCCAGAACCAAATCCTCTCCAGGATGCTGGCACCCCCCGCCCCGCCACACCACCCTGCCAGGCGCTGAAGTCCTCAAACTGGGAGTCAGAGCTGGTGGCTGCAGCCCAGGGGAAGCAGCCGGTGCAGAGGCAGAAGAGCAGGACAGCAAAGGCCCAGACGTCCAGGCTGGAGTCCAGCTCCAGCGTGTCAGAGCCCTGGAGCAGGCAGAGCTCTGGCGGGGTGTAGGGCAGGGTGCCAGACATGGCACCCACTGCCGAGCCCTGCACACGGGTGAGCCCGAAGTCTCCAAGCTTCACCCGCCGGCACTCACGGTCAAAGAGCAACACGTTGTCCAGCTTGACGTCCCGGTGCACCAGAGCACGGCTGTGCATGAAGTCCAGCGCCTCGGCCAGCTGGGACGCGCAGCGCTTCACCAGCTCCTCTGCCAGGCCCTCCTGCAGGGGATGTTGGTACCCTCACCCACCGCACGGCCCCCTCCCCAAAGTGGGGGCTGCAGCACCCGGACCCCTGCCCAGCACTGCCAACCTGTGCTTTGCCCCACAGCAGCCCGCTGCCACATGCCAGCACTGCAAAGGGTCTCCCCATGCATAGCACGAGCATGCGCCTCACTGCAAAGGGTCTCCTCCAGTGGACAGTGTCACTGCACCCACTGCAAAAGGTCTCCCCATGTGCAGTGTTGCTGCACACACTGGAAATGGTCTCCCCACACAGTCTCACTGTGCCCCGCTGCAGTGTCTTCCCACACACGGTGTGGGCATGCACCCCACTACAAAGAGTCTTTTCCCATGCACAGCATCACTGCATCCGACTGCAAACAGTCTCCTCCCGTGCACAGTGTCACTGCGTCCCACTGCAAACCTGTCTTGGCACCGCCTCCTCCGATCTCCCACCCTTCCTGGCCCCCAGCCCCCTCCTGCAGAGTCCCGGGGCAGCACGCACCCCTGGGTTGAGGAGGGCACACAGATCCCCTGCGGGAGCGAGCTCCTGCCCGAAGGCAAAGTGCGTGGTGCTCTCGAAGGCGATGGGCAGGGCGCGCAGGCAGGCAGCATGGCTGGAGAGGCACAGGGCGATGCAATACTCCCGCAGAAATGCCCGTCGCTCCGTCTGCTCCTTCAGCATCAGCTTGAGGACCACTGGTNGGTTTGGCTCGGATGGGTCGGGCACAGTGGTAGAGCTGTGGACATCTGTGCACATCTGGAGAGCCAGAAGCCAGGCTTTCCTCCCCACCCTCCCCTCAACACCCCTCACCACCGTCCCGGGGCTCTGTCAGCACCACACGGCCGTAGGTCCCGCTGCCCAGCTCCTCCAGCACAGCGTAGTGCTCCTCCAGCTCCTGCTGCGGCACCTCCCGGCCCGTCTGCGCCATCAGCTGCTCCAGGAACTCCTCATTGTCCTCCCCGTCCTCGTCTGATTCCTCCATGGGCCCTGGGGAGATCCAAGCCCCCATGCTGCTGCAAAGCCCCATGGGCCCCAGCCCCTTGCATGGGGATGCGGGGGCAGCACCAGCCTCATGGCCCCAGGGCACCTGGCCAGGACAGCCTAACACAGCCCAGTCTAGTTTAGCCCGGCCATGCCTAGTGGATCACAGACCAACCTGCTCTGAAGCATCCCAGTGTAGCCCAGTTCAATTCACTCCAGTCCAATGCACCCAAACCCAACCCAGTCCATCCTTCCCCAGTGTAGTGAAGCCCAGACAAACCTGGTCCAGTCTTCTCCAGCAAAGCCCAGTCCAACCCAGTCCAGTTCAATTTAGCCCAGTCCAATGCAGCCCAGCCCAACCCATTCTAGGTCAGTCCAGTCCAGCCCAATCCAGCACAGTCAAGCCCAGTACAGCCCAGCTTAGCCCAGTGCAGTCCAGTCCCACTCCAGGGGCTCTCCCCATGGTGTCCCTGTCTGGGATCAAGACCTGCCCCTCTCCCCGAGGTGTTGTGTAGCCGTGGGAGTCCTGGTTGATGGGAAGGTGCAGCCTCATGCCAAGAGGTGATGGAGACCCCCCAAAACTCCCCTGTCCACTGGGACCAAGCACCCCTGATGGGAGCTGGGGAGGGGGGGAGCTCGTGACACATGTCCCCATGTAGGAGAGCCCCACAACACACCCCAGAGGAGAGGCAGTGAGCCCTATAACCTTCAAGAGAGGGGAAAGAAAGCTCCACGTCACACCCCACATCACCCCACAGCAGCAGTCAGGGCTTCCTCTCTCCACCTTACACCCCCCTCCACCCCATCATTGCAAGAGGTCTGGCTCTGGCTGTCCCCACATCACCCTCATTGCAAGGGTTCAGGGCTGGCTCTTTCCCTCCCCACATCCCCCCATTGCAGGGACTCTTTGCTCCTCCATCTCCAGCCCTGAAGCAGGACCCCAGACCCTTCTCCTTTCCCACCACCTGTAGCCACCTGCACCAGCACAGCTGCAACAAGGTCACCACCACCACCGGCACCTCCAGGTGTGCAGGGCTGGGGCAACCAGCCTGTCACCCCCCCACAACCTCCCATTGCCATGGGGCTGAGCCAAGAAGGCCATGCAAGCAAGCCAGAAGCAGAAGTCAGGGTCGAGTGTCCCTCGGGGTTGCATGGGGACAGCCGAGCAGTCGAGGAGCAGTGCGTGCCTCACCTGTGTTCCCCACTGTGGGTCCCAGTAAGGTCGGGTGCTCCAGGGGCACGGCTGGGTACCCCTGGCCCCACAGCCGCCCACCGGCACCGGGAGCTGTGACTCAGACTTTCCTGTCCGCTCCCATGCCACCGGCCCGCGCTAATCTCTGCCGCTCGCGCGCAGGGAACATGTGTCAGCCCCAACGCGTGCCGAGGGCCAAAGATAGGCAGGAGGCAGGACATTGCATGGGGGGACAGACAGAGAGGATGGAGCTGGGGATGGGGGACAGACAGGTCATTGCATGGGGGGACAGACGGACAGGATGGAGCTGGGAATGGGGGACAGCCAGGGCATTGCATGGGGGGACAGACAGACAGGATGGAGCTGGGGATGAGGGACAGCCAGGGCATCGCATGGGGGGACAGACGGACAGGATGGAGCTGGGGATGGGGGCTGAGCCGTGCTGTGGGCTCGGTGCACCCAGTGCAGGGTGGGGAAGCAGAGTGCAGGCCTCTTGGCTGTCTCTCAGCTCTGCACTGTCTGTCTGTCTCTCCCTGCTTGTCCACCTGGAGAGGGAGCCTGTCCCCAGCACCATGCTCTGTCCATCTGTTCCTGCAAGCTGTCCTCTCCATTTTCTGTCTGTCTGTCCGTCTATCCATCCATCTATCTGTTCACCTGTCCATCCATCTAGCACAGCACTTGGTCCATGTGTCCCCACACGTCTTGCTTCTTACCTTCACTGTCCCTGCTGGTGCTGTCTGTCCATCCCCCCCCTGCATCATTCTGTCTGTCCATGTCCATGGTCCTCTGTGACAGCTGTTCCAGGCCACCTCTATTTGTCCCCCCATGCCATGCTCTATCTTGTCCATCTGTCCTTCCTCACAGTGCTGTGTCTCCATCAGACCAAGCCGCCCTGCTTCACCAAGCCATGCTCCTTGATGTCTGCCTGTTCCCCCCTGCCCATCCTGTCTGTCCCCCCTGCAATGCCATTGCAATGTCATCCCACACTGCAGCACTAACCATGTCATGAAAGGGCACACCAATGCCATGACACAGTCAAGAAAAGCCATGACACAACCACATGGCACCTGCCCACACCCCCCCCGGCCCATTGCCACAGCCCCAGCCCCCCGCCATGTCCCAGCCCAGCCCCAGCCTGTCCATAACCCCTGGTGCAACTGCAGTGGCATCCTGGCGGGTGACAGCAAATCATGGCATCACTCCACCTGCCTCAGTTTCCTCTCTCTGGTGCCACCTCCCTGAGAGGATGGGGGGGACCTGTTTTGTCACATGTCCCCCGGTCACGCAGCACCTCACAGCTCCAGCTTTACCCACCTACGTTCCAGTTGGCTCCCACAGGGGTGTGGGGCAGGGACCAGGAGCAAGCAGCGGGTGCCGGACCCCCTGATGTGGGGCAGGATGATTCGGGGACAGGGTGGGGACACCAGCCATGGTTGCTTGCCGGCAGCGATCCCCAGGACCGAGGCATTGTCCCACGGGGCTGGCACCAACCCCGAGAGGTGTCGTCCCCACACCGAGCCCCCTCCACCACCGTCGCCAGCGTCCTCAGCCCTGGCCACGTCACCTCTGCCCCGTGTCCCCACTATGTCCCGTCCCCCCCCAGCTTTGACTCACATCTGGGCCCCCTCAGCGAGGCGCGTTCCTGGGGGGGTCTATTTTGGGATGGGGCTGGCAGAGCCCAGCTGGCGGCACACGCACCCAGTGTCCTGCCAAGGAAGTACTGGCCGTGCCAAAACGCAGCAGTCGGCCATGGGGGTGCTGGGGGGTCTCCCCAGGCCGGAGTGGGGGGAAGACAACACGTGGGGGTCAGGGGACCCTGCTCATCCCTCCTCCTGCACTCCAGGGCTCTGCCTGCCCCACCATCCTCCCTCTCCCCCAGTTCCCAGGCTGGATCCCTCCCTCTCTCCCAGTTTTAAGGGCCATACCCTTCCCTCCCCCTTCTTCCCACAACCATTTCTCTACCTCTCCTCTCCCTCCATTGCCCAGGACCATCTCCCTCTCTCCACAATAATACTCATCCCTCTCCCCAGTTCCCACGAGCATCTCCCTCTCTCTCCCCGCTTCCCACTGTCATCTCCCTCCCTCTCCTCAGTTCCCATGACCATCACCTTTCCATCTCCCCAGCTCCTATAACCACCTCCCTCCCGCTCCCCACTTCCCACAGCCACCTCCCTCTCCCTGTTCCCATGACCATCTCACACACACACACCCCCCTCCATTTCCCATGGCCATTTCCTTCTCCCCGGCTTCCAGGGCCATGTCCCTCCCTCTCCCTCCCCACCTGCTCTTTCCCCCCAGCCCATCTGCTCGACGGGCCCTGACCCCGGCCCTGCTGGAAGGTAATTAATATTTGACAGCACATTAGCAGGACCCGCTTGGCGGGTGGCCGATGGGGGAAGGTCGTGCCCCTCCATCACCTCCCCAAGGAGCGGGAGCTGCTCCCGGGGGAGGTGTCCCCCAGCTTCCCCATGGGGCAGGAATCGGGGGGGCTGTGACACCCCCTGCTTCTCTGGGGACTATCCCCAGGGTCTGCCCATCCAGCCCCACCGGCACGTCTCTGCCCTCGGTGGCACGCGGAGGATGCGGGCGCCTGTCCCTGTCCCTGTCCATGTGTGCCCCCCGCTCCCGGGGGGGGGAGCCCTCCGCTGGCCAGAGTCCCGGGAGCGTGGGAGGGAGCGTGGTGGCAGGGCCGCGGGGGCGGAGGGATGGACAGCTGCGGGGGCACCGAAATAGCCGGCGGGCAGCCGGGCCAGGTGGCACCAGCTTGTCCCTGTCCTCGTCCCCAGGGCTGGGGGTGGGGAGCACAGACCAGTGTTGAGCGCCCCCCCAGCCACCCCCTCACTGCCCCTGTCCTCGCTGCCCCTGGCCACGTCCCCATGTTCCCCCTCTGTCGTCAGGGGGTGAGTGTGCCCCCTTGGTGTCCCATTGCCTCATTGCCTTCCCTCTGGACCCCTGGCTCCACCACACCACATCCTCCGCACCCATAGGTCCTATTGCTCCATGCTCTGCCCCTCTGCAG
>VXAK01011478.1:25319-36801 GCA_013399435.1 Arenaria interpres | reverse complement strand
GCAACTGGAGCACTGGGGCAGGCAGGATTTTGGGGGAAATGGGGGGCTGGAATTTACTGGGGGGGTGGGGGGGGGGATCCCCCAGGACACTCCAGAGACCTCCCAGGGGACCCAGTGCCACTGGGATGTGGGGACAGGAACATGCAGGATCCCAGGACCCCTGTCACCCCATTCCCCTTGTCTCCAGCCCTGCACGGCCTCCCCCAGAGATGTCCTCTTTCCTGCAGGCCACCCCCTCCCCAGGCTGTGACACTGAGGACACAGGACAGGGGCACAGGACAGGACCCTCCCCCACTCAAGGAGCCCCCAGAGGGGAACAGCAGTCACTCTCATGAGGGTGTCTGTGGGGTCCCCACTATCCCCCCCCCTCGCCATGTCCTTTGGGGAAGGCTTGTCACTTGGGCAGGGTTGCCATAAAAAAGAGGGTGGGGGTCCCCGTACTGTCCCCCTGCTTACACCCCTCCCACCCATTCTGCCTTTTCTCCCCACTGTTGTTGCCCATTTTGCTCACATCCCCCAGGACTGCGACCAAGGACATTGCCACCCCGCAGCCACCAACGTGCTGTCCCCTCCCCAGGGGCAGGTGGGTGACAAGGGGTCAACGGAGGTGGGGACAGCATGTATCTGGGGACCTGGTGGCCCACGTGTCCCTGTGCCTGGGGTGCCCCATAGGCCCCCGGGGGGCTGGGGGTGGGACAGGGGACTCCTGCTGGGCCGGGCCACCAGCACAGGGGGGCAGCCTCATGCCTGCCTGCCCCACATCCCCCATTTTGCTCCCGCACCCCTTCCCTGCCCCACATCTCCTCTGGCTGCAGGTTTGCATGCACCTTCTCTATCCTTATATGCCCTATACATCCCTGAAAAGTCCCCAGCCCTGCCCTATAGCCCATGGTGTCCCCAGCTGTGCCCTGTAGATCCCTGAAAGGCCCCCAGCAGCCTGGATCTCCTCCTGCTTCTTCCCAGCAGCCTGGATCTCCTCCTGATCTTCCCTGGGAGCCTGGATCTCCTCCTGATCTTCCCAGCAGCCTGGATCTCATCCCAGTGGAAGAGGAACCCAGATAGACAGCCAGATCTGGCCATACCTCAGGATCAGTACATGATTCTGTCCACTTTCCCTATGCACATGGAGCACAGCAGCTGTCCCTGTCTTCCAGCCTTCTCCATCCACACCCTCTGTGGACATCGTGTAGGATGCAAAGTACCTGCCCCACCTGTGATGCTGGAGATGGTGCTGGAGATGCCCAACCACAAGTTCCCTGCCAGTGTGCATGTGGCATTGTCTGCACCAGCTGAGTTCAGGAGGCCATCTGAAATGCTTGCTCTTAACCCTGCTCCTTCATGACTCTTGTTCTGCCTTCCTCGGAGCGGGAGGCTGCTCCAAGCACCCAAGGCACATATAAGCGCTTTCCCATGAGGCGTTTCCCACCTCTGACGGTGGCTGCTGCGCTCAGTGCAATGTTTGCAAGGGGATGTTCACCCCAAATCAGTGGAGGGGCAGTGCAGGAAGCGGTTTGACAGCTGGGTAAAGTGGCTACAGCAAGTTGCGGCTTCATTTCTTCACTATACCTTGGTGGCCATTTCTACATTATTCAACCTTATTTTATTTTAAAAACCAAGGGAAATAAGGGTAATTGGCGAAAGAAGTTCGCTTTGCCTTTGACCCTCCATACGAAGGTCTCCCCAGACGTTTGCTGTGCATTTCTGGGTGGCAGTGGTAGCCCTGAGCTCAGCTCACTTTGGCCGGGGATGTAACCGCATCTGGCTGGATGAGGTGAACCGCACAGGGACCAAGTTCTCCCTCTCCAAATGTGGGTCCAAGCCAAAAGGAGTTCAGAAGTGCTACCACGGAGAAGATGCTGGTGTGGTGTGCTCAGGTAGCTGTTGTTCCTCTGCTGATGATCTCCTGGGTACCAACATTGCAGGAGCTCTGCAGCCAGTTTTCCTTGCTTCTTTCCAGCAATGTTCTTTCCCCATGGGAGTCCTCAAATCTCTGAGTGAAGATAAAGGCTGAACATCTGGGGATCCATCCTCCATCTCCTGTCCAACACTTGCTCTCTCCATCACTAGGTCCAGCACCACAAAGAGACCCCTCTCTACCTTTCCATTTCAGAGCCTACTGAGGTGCGGCTGGTGAACGGCTCCAGTGGCTTCTCTGGGAGAGTGGAGGTGCTGCACAACCAGCGATGGGGAATTGTGTGCGATGACGGCTGGGACCTGGATGATGCCCAAGTGGTGTGCTGGCAGCTGGGCTGCGGGATGGCTGTCGCCACTCTGCCCGGGCTCAGTTTGTGATGGGGTATGAGCCCATCTGGCTGGAAGATGTGAACTGCACTGGCTCTGAGCCTGCCCTCTTCAAGTGCAGGGCTAGGCTGTGGGGAGACAATAACTGCGACCACTGAGAAGATGCCAGCGTGGTGTGCCTGGGTAAGCCACTCCAGAGCCCACCGTGGCACAGCTCTGGAAGGAGCAACACTGCCACAAGGATAACTCAGTAGAGCAACACCCGCTCTGCTCACGTTAAGCTTCTTGGATCTGTCTAGGAGCAATTTCAGGTTGGCTGAGAGCAGCAGCTCCCCTTGGCCACCATGAGGACTTTATCCCAGGAGAACAAGTGTTTGTCCCCAAGCACCCCCTGGCTCTCCCCTATAGCCCCTGAATGGGTCCCTTGACTTTTCTGCTATGAGCAGGGGTGGGTGGAGGACCTCAGTATCCTGAGAAATGGGGAGCACAAGAATCTGAGCAAAGCAATGAGCTGCATGACCAAACCTTCCAGGGGACAGGAGGAAAGATGCTTTACCTAGGGACCTACAGGGTGAGATGTAGATTTTGCTGCAATCCAAAAAACCACCAAAAAGCTCCTGGATATAGATCTGTATAACAGAAGGGACCCATTGTACTAATGGTGAGGAAGTGAGGAGTTTTACGATTTCCACTCTTTTCTTCCTTTTTCCAGGAAGCATGTCTGAATTTTCTGTATTTCAGCAGTTTTCTTATTCTAGCGTCTTTTCCAACCTAAATGATTCTATGAGCAAGGACACCGCAGCAGCAGAGAATGGTTTGGGTTGGAAGAGACCTTTAAAGTCATAGAATCATAGAATTGTGTAGGTTGGAAGGGACCTTTAAGATCATTGAGTCCAACCATCAATCCAACACTGACAGAACCACCACTAACCCATGTCCCTCAGCACCATGTCTGCCCGGCTTTTAAATACCTCCGGGGATGACTAATGCACCCCTTCCCTGGGCAGCCAGTGTTCTATAACTCTATTCCAGTGTTTTATAACTCTTTCCATGAAGAAATTTTTCCTAATATCCAATCTAAACCTCCCCTGGTGCAATTTGTGGTCGTTTTCTCTTGTCCTGTTGCTTGTTTCTTGGGAGAAGGGATCAAGCCACCCTGGCTACACCCTCCTTTCAGGGAGTTGTAGAGAGTGAGAAGGTCTCCCCTCAGCGTCCTTTTCTACAGGATGAACAACCCCAGTTTCCTCAGTTGCTCCTCATAAGACTTGTGCTCCAGACCCCTCACCCTAATGTTCCACTAACCCCTCTAAACTTCCACTGTTAGACCAACTAGACCATGTTGTTCATGGCCTTGACTGGTGACAATAGCAAAGTCCCCCAGGATGGAGATCTAAATGCCTTTCTCATCTGTGTTACAATATTTAACCATCCTCATGGGGGAAAACCAGTATTTTCACCTACCTTATGGGAATTTCCCACAGCACACACTGTGCCCATCTGCTCATGTCCTTGTGATGTCTGTTGATCTCCTAAATTAGCTCTGGATGAAGAGACATTTGCTTTCTCCCCACAGATTCTGTTACCATGAGAGCTCCGCAGCCTCTGCTGCTGCTCCCATTGCTGGTCTCAGTCATCCCTCCAGTCTCTGTGCTGCTCTGTGGGGCTCTTCTGTACCTCAGGAGGTGGCAAATGCAGCGCAGGGCTTTTAATTTCCCCCCAGGTAAGCTCTGCTGTGGGTCAAGAGGGCAATAGAGTTTGCAGAAGAAATGTGTGGTTGGGAATGAGTTTTGTTCAGAACACTGATGTCAGCAGAGTTGGGGCAGAAGGGCTTTTCCCTGTGACTCGTGTTGAAAGGAACTTCCTTTTCTGGTTTGACCTTTTCTCTCCCCATCCCTTTCCCCTCTCTCTTTTCACTTCTTCCCCTTTCACTTTGACACCGCCTTCCCCTCTGGGTTACGGACAGGCTGGGAGGTGGGGCAGGCCTTAAAGCCTCCTCAAACAGTGCCTGTGCTGCCTGCACATCATGCAGGAGCTCTGAGCAGAGGATGGCTTTATGCCCAAGCTCCCTGTTGGCAAGGGATGTTCCTTTAGAACGAGGAGTGAGAAAAGATCAGGAATTGTGTCTGTTCCTGAATTTTTAAGGCTGTGGTGGAGACTCTTGGAAAGTGGGGTTGAGTGGTTGGGGTTGCCTGTGTTGAACATCTCCATGTTGTCTTGTTGAATGTCCATCTTGTTGATGATGGACTCTGTGCTGTTGATGTTGTGCTCTGTGTGGACCAAATGCTGGATCAAGGGTGGTTTCTGCAAAGCAGGCTTCATGTTCGAGTGCTGGCAGGGGTGCTGGTGGCACACCCTGTGCTGCCACTGTTGGTCAAGCCAAAATGATTTGGGCTGTCTCCAATGGAGTGAACATCCTCAGTTGGTTTTGTTAAAGAGGGGGAAATTCAGGCTGTGTGGAGCAAACCATTGGCTTTGCAAACCATTGTTGTCCACAGATTTTGTGCACATGGAGGAGCTTGTTGCATCTGACACATACATCTCAACACCTGGACAAGAGCAAGCAGCAGTCAAGGTGGCTCCTGCTGGGAAGAGAGCTTCTTCTCAAGAAAAGAGCTCAGCACAGCCCGTGACCAGCCCAGACATAAAACTCCGGTGATGCAGCTCCGCCGCAGCACACAGCTCTTTCTCTAAGGGCCCTGGACCACCTCATCTCTACAGCGCTAGGTCACTAGATCCACAGCCTGTCTCCATGCTCACCTCGTTCTGTTACCCTGAGTGATAGACAGCATGCAGCACCGACAGTCTGCACGCAGAAGACATTTTATGTGTAGAAATTTTAAATTTCTTTTTTTCAAATTTCTCTTTCAATTTTGTTTTTGCATTTGTGAAAATAGAAACATTCTCTAAGACTCAAGCAGTGTTTTACTCTTGGAAGTTTTTCTCCTTTTTTTAAAATTTTTTTTATAGCCAGTTAGCGGAGGCTGCATAGCTTACCCTGAAGTATATGCCAGGGGCTCATTTCCTTACAGCCCTGAAGCTGAACCATTTTGCAAACTCGATATGAAAGCTCAGTTTAGGCCTCATGCAGATATTTAGAGCCATCTGAGTTGCCCCAGTTCTCAGACATTGATATGGGACTGGAAAACATGACAAAGGACCTACAGTTCACTAGATGTGTGGGAGGAACTGGATCTCGCTGACCTGTTCCATCTGCTGTATTCCCAAACATGCTCCTGTGCCTTTTGTCCTTGGACATCGGTCTCTTGAATCACCTCAGAGGACAGAGGCTTCTTGAGAAAGGCTTGGAGGGCATGGAGGTGCAAGTCTGCCATGCAGAGGGATGCTTGCAGGAGGTTTAAGAAGCTCTGGTCGTAGAAATAAGCACCAGGCACCACCGCGGCTCATGCCAACCCAAGTGAGGGACTACAAGCAGCTGAGCAGGACCCAATGCAAGTGCCCTGCTGTGTGTCGGCAGGACAGTCCTCCTCACTAAGGACCAGGAAAATAGATAGGTAGCCAACCATAGGGAAGGAGGATGAGTGATGTGATCAATCCAGAGGCTCTGGTGGGGTAAAAGCATGAACATCTGCAAGGTGGGGGAAGAGGGGAAACAGGGGATGCAACACTGAGTCACAGGGCATAGAGGATGAAGACTTGGAGTGTCCCAAGAGGATTGACCAAGCTGGAAAACAGAAGAGGGCTTGCACAATGTGTGGGAAGTATCTGCCATGGGAAACAAGGAGTGCATGAAGAGCCCGAAAAGGCCAAAAGCTTGGAGAACTAATGAGTAAAAGTTGCTCCTACAGCATGTGGGACACTCGCAAAGGAGGATCAGGCAAGACTACAGCCAAGTCTATGGCTGTGGTATGTATAGAGGAATGTTTAAGGCTTGTGGAAGCACTTCTCTGAGTAGTAACTTTATGCTAAACTTACAGTAAGCTTTGTGTGAACATTTCATAGTCCAGTCAATGGTAGAGTTGGGAATTTTCAGTTAATACCTGCATGGATGTGAATTGGTCCTGGGCTCTATTGCACTAAGAGGAGTTGACCAGGGCACACACTCACTAGTTCCTGCCACTTTTCCAGGTCCTGTTCTCACTTTTCTGCTGTTCCCTCAGTCTGAAGGTCAACGGATGGCACTGGTCTTCTTCATGCAAGGGTCCTTGGCAGTAGGTTATCAGGGGCCCAAGCTTTTTCCGGGGAAGAGTGTGATGTTGATGGGGGTTTCTTCTTCATCTTCACCTTCTTCCAATTCACATGTTTTCTGACACACCTTCCACCCTTTGTTCTTCCCTTATCCACCCACAAATCAATATTGCACCCAAACTGACTATACATGGGGATTTTGGACTGTGTTGGATGCTTTTTCTTTGTTACCCCTAAAACTGTTTTTGTCCAGATCCAGGCCTGCAAGCTGGCAATGGGTGAGCTGCTGATTTGGTCTTTCTAGTGTGCCCCATCTTGTATCATCCCATGCCTATTCTCTACACCGACTTGTGTGTTTCTACTTCTCAAGGCTTCTGCTGTAACACCAGGTGTATGTTTCTCCCTGGGTTTGGGAGCCCCAGGACCCCCCTGCATGTGCTGCACTCCATGGCCTGATTCTGGAGGGTGGTAGAGACTACAGCAGGGCTGGATCCTTCACCCCTTATCCAGTCTCCCAAAGCTGTCTCAGCAGGTCTTGTCCCACTGGGCATCCAGATCCTGGGGAATGCAACACATGGTCCCTTTCGTCCTGCAAAAACATTCCTTAGTCAGCTGGAACACACCTTATTTCAGGCACTTTGAGATGAAAACACACATCAGAATGATTAGTTCTGCTTTAGGCCACAAGGGCACCCTGTGCTGACCCCCGACTGCCTTGGTCCTGCTCTCTGATAATGAGCAGGGTAACGGTCATTCCCCTAATGACTCTAAAGAGGGTAATGGAGAGGCATGCAGCAGACTTCGCAAAGTTAGCTTTTCTTTCTTCTTGTTTCTAAAGCTGTGGCTCAGGGTGACACTCTATCTACCTCCACCCCTAGGAAGCACAGTTCCGTTTTCAGCCTTGTCCCAGCACAATTTAGCACAGTTCAACTCCAGGGTCCTCCCTTGCATGGCTGAATGGTCACCTCAGGCTGCTGCAGAGCCTCCCGCTCCTTGTTGAGCTTGGAGAAGACAAGGACCCGGGGAGACCCTAGAGCCCCTTCCAGCACCTAAAGGGGCTACAGGAACGCTGGGGAGGGACTCTGTGGGGAGAGTGGCCTCGGGTGTGTTGGAGAAAATCATGGAATTGCCAGCATTGGGCCATTTATACCAAGAATTTTCAAGCTGTGAGCTTCCTCCTCTTATGGCTGATGGATTTTCCCAAGCTCAAGTTATCCCCTGGGTTCTCTTCTTTACCTTTATCTACCTTTATCTAGACCAAGTTTGCAACAGATTAATTCATTGTTGAAGGGGAGGATGAGAGATTTCAAATGCTTTAGATCAGCAGAAGATGCTGAGAGGCGAAGGCTGAAAGGTGGCATAAGATGAGTCCTCGTTGTGTCAGCCATGCTGGGCTGGACTATGGAGATGCTGGCACATGCAGATCTCAGTCCTTTGCTAAGACACCAAGTGCTGAAGTGCAAATATCTGTGCTGGGGTGCCATTACAGTCACAGGGAGCCATCAGCAGAGAAAAACAAGCTACACGAGAAGATCCTGTTGGTTTCTCCCATCTTGCATCCCCACCTTGCAGAGAACAGTTCATGATACTCAGCTCTTGGCATGTACTTGATCTCTTTGCTCTTTCTGGAAGGTGCAAGCAAATGTGAAGACTGCAAGACAGTCACAGGGTAGCATTTCCAACTGCTTATCTTTGAATAATAAGGTGATTCTTCTGCCATCTAGCTACGCATCGTGCAATGAGATGTAATGAAATTCACGGTGCACCATGTCAGTCTGAGAGAGTTGGGGGTGCTCAGCCTGGAGAAGAGAAGGCTCCAGGGAGACTGGCTCCCTCTGCCAGGCATGTGTGTCCCCAGCTCCATCATCTCTGATGATGGCATGGCCAGGAGCCCACCTGGTCCAGTGTCCTGGTCCCAGGGCTGGGTGATGCTCTTGCCACCAGCCCAAGAGACTGGGCAGGCTCCTTGCCCCATAGTGATGCCTAGAGCCACAGCCCTGGGATGCAAAAGCCCACACAGGTCATCCCAGGGGGTCCCATCGTGCCCCATCCCACTGCTTGCAGGTGAGCAAACTATTCACTGATAACCTGAATTACACTATGAGCATGGGTTTGTGCCAAACTGTCACCTGCCTCAGAGATCGGTCTGTGAATTCCCTGAATTCCCTTAAACTCAGGATGAGAATCAACACATCAGGGGTGCCCAAAACCTGAGTGTCTTTGCAGCTTAATCTTAGTGGCTACAGCACAGTTTCTGGGCCAAACCCCCACCCCTCCCTCCAGCCCCCTACTTATTATTGGTATTATGTGATACTCCCAGGGTAGAGGCTGTGCATTTTATACGGGCAATGGCTTCAGTGACGTGGCTTCAGGATGGATTCCAGCCAGACCATGCTATTCAATGTACACGAGCCCTCAAAACTCATTATTTTGGCAGGGGAAAGGAGGCTTCCTGCCCTCCACACGCACCCTGGGTGTATCTGTGAGTGGTGGGGGTCCACCTTCAGATACGCACAAGATGAGAAGTATTTCAGGTCTGGACTAAAGGTCACAGAATCTTCCTGGTTGGAAGGGACCTTAAAGATCGTCTTGTCCAACCATCAACCTAGTTTTGACAACAAACAAAAAGCAACTCCATCACTAAACCATATCTCCCAGCACCACATCAACCCGTCTTTTGAACACCTCCAGGGATGGTGCCTCAACCCCCTCCCTGGGCAGCCCATTCCAATGTCTGATCACCCTTTCGGTGAAAAAATTCTTCCTAATATCCAGCCTGAACCTCCCCTGGCGTAACTTGAGGCCATTTCCTCTAGTCCTGTCGCCTGTGACTTGGGAGAAGAGACCAACCGCCACCTCTCTACAACCTCCTTTCAGGTAGCTGTAGAGAGCAATAAGGTCTCCCCTCAGCCTCCTCTTCTCCAGGCTGAATAACCCCAGCTCCCTCAGCCTCTCCTCATAAGACTTGTGCTCCAGACCCCTCACCATCTTTGTTGCTCTTCTCTGGACCAGCACCTCGATGTCTTTTTTATGGTAGGGAGCCCAAAACTGGACACAGTACTCGAGGTGGGGCCTCACCAGTGCCGAGTACAAGGGGACGATCACCTCCCGAGTCCTACTCGCCACACTATTCCTGATACAGGCCAGGATGCTGTTGGCCTTCTTGGCCACCTGGGCACACTGCTGGCTCATGTTCAGCCAACAGTCAACCAACACCCCCAGGTCCTTTTCTGCCAGGCAGCTCTCCAGCCACTCTGCCCCAAGCCTGTAGCACTGCCTGGGTTGTTGTGACCCAAGTGGAGGACCCAGCACTTGGCCTTGTTGAACCTCATCCTGTTGGTCTCGGCCCATCGATCCAGCCTGTCCAGATCTCTCTGCAGAGCCTCACTACCCTCCAGCAGGTCGACAGTCCCACCCAACTTAGTGTTGTCTGCGAACTTACCGAGGGTGCACTCAATCCCCTCGTCCAGATCATTGATAAAGATGTTAAAGAGAATTGGCCCCAGTACCGAGCCCTGTGGGACACCACTCATGACTGCTTCGCCAACTGGATTTGACTCCGTTTACAACCACTCTCTGGGCCCGGCCCTCCAGCCAGTTTTTAACCCAGCAGAAAGTATTCCCATCCAAGCCACGGGCAGCCAGTTTCTCCAGGAGGATACTGTGGGAGACTGTATCAAAGGCTTTGCTAAAGTCCAGGTAAACAACATCCACAGCCTTTCCTTCATGAGGCTTGGCTTTTCCCAAGGATGCAAACCTCCAGAAGTGAGCATTACAAGCCTTCCTGCGGCTGGATCCGCAGCCTGTGGGGACTGGGGAGGTGGGGATGAAATGGGGCAGATGCAGCTGGAAAAGGTGAGGAGCCTCCAAGCAGACATGGTTGTGGCGGTGAGGGGCCACCTAAACCACTTAAAACCAGAGGGCAAAATCCCAGTGACAACAGGGAGGAGGGGTCAGTGCAGGAGGAGGGATGAATGCCAGGCAAACACGGGGCGCGTTGCTGCAGAGGAGGGGACAAACCTATTCTCGCCACCCACAGCACCCAGCTCAGCTTGCAGCTCGCCCTGGGACAGTCATCTGTCCTAAGGCATACGTGATGGGCATGGGGTTGTCAGGACGTTGCCTCCTGTCCCTCCACAGCAACATGGCTGGCTTCACTGGAGCAGGACTCCTCATCTACCTGGCATGCCTCTGTGGTGAGTGGCTCTCGCACGGGGGAAGGAGCATCCTAGGGGAAAGACAGGGTTGGAAATCTGCAGGAATGGGGAGGATGGGGCTTGCAAATGGACGGGCAAAGCTTCCTTTGACCCACCAGCCTTTAAAAGGAAAAGAAAGTGGTGGATAGGGAAGGAGACCTCGTTAGCCAGGTAATTATCCTGGCCTCTGCGCTGCTGCCTTTGCACAGAACAGTTGGGAAACACTTGGAGCCTTCCCAGCCGATGACAGTCAAGACCAGAAATTGCTTATTTGTGTTGGCCACCTCTTCAGGGCCAGCCAGTTCGTTTACAAAGGGCACAAAGTCCTCTTCCCCCCTAATGCTAACAGGAACATTTGGTCTGCTCTGCGCCCAGCAGACATCAAGGCTTTCCAGGAGGTGACTGGTGTGCTGCAAGTGGGATGCCAAGGGGCTTTTCTTATATTTTTCTGCCCCTGCCTGCCTCGTTTTGCATCCAGGAGATGCTGCAGCCTCTACCCAGACTCTAACCCAGGCATTCCACAGCAGTTCTACGGTGATTAAACACCTCATATTTATCTGTCTTGCTGTAGTTTCGGCCCATGTAATGCCCTCCTCTAAGACGCACCCTCACTTGGCCAGGCCCATGGGGCAATTTGCTGTGCAGGCCCTCTGGCGCATCATGCAAATCACTAATTAAAGCATGAGGTTGCTCACAGACAGTACCTGCCTTCCCGTCAGACTCCTGGGCATCTAATCCCTGCTTAGAGCTGCCCACAGTTCTCAATCCAGGCAGCAGTGTTTTCATTGACTGGGAATACTGAGCAAAAAAATACCTGAAGCCGCACTAAGGATAATTGTCTTTCAAAAAGAGGGTTTGCAGAGCATTTTCTCTCCTTGCCTTGGTTTGTTGTTGTTTTT
>VXAK01011478.1:0-25314 GCA_013399435.1 Arenaria interpres | reverse complement strand
TTGTTTTTTTTTTTTTTTTTTTTCTGTTGTTTGTCTTTGAGCCAAAGGATATGCACATCCATAGTGTACATAAGTCACTACCATTGGCAGTGGCTCCGTGAAGCTTGTGCTGCTTGTGCAGCCTTTCCCAGTGCTGCTCTTCCACACTGGACCCTCTCCATATCCCTCTTGCAGACCCAGTTGCTTCCCAGCGGGCTCCCCTCCGCTTGTCAGATGGCCCACACCGCTGTGCCGGCAGGGTTGAGGTCTTCTATGAGAACCAGTGGGGAACGGTGTGCGACGACCACTGGGACCTGGAGAATGCTGGCGTGGTGTGCCGACAGCTGGGCTGTGGCACGGCACTGTCAGCCCCCGTGGCCGCACATTTCAGGGCAGGGTCGGGTCCCATCTGGCTGGACGACGTCAACTGCATGGGGACGGAGGTCGCCCTGTCCTACTGCAGGTCGAAGGGCTGGGGAAACAACAACTGCCACCATGGTGAAGATGCCGGCGTGGTGTGCTCAGGTAACACCCTGGGGACATGAGACAGTTGGGCAGACAGAAGGAGAGTTACAGGCTGGAGAGTTGGGCCGAGAGAAACCTGATGAAATTCAACAAGCCAAGTGTAGGTGCTGCACCTGAGGAGAAATAACCCCCTGCACCAGGACAGGTTGGGGCTGACCTGCTGTGGAGCAGCTCTGAGGAAAAAGACCTGGGAGTCCTGGTGGACAACAGGATGACCATGACCCAGCAATGTGCCGTTGTGGCTAAGAAAGCCAGTGGCATCTTGGGGGACATCAAGAAGAGCGTGGCCAGCAGGTCAAGGGAGGTCATCCTGCCCCTCTACTCTGCCCTGGTGAGGCCTCATCTGGAGTGCTCTGTCCTGTTCTGGGCTCCCCAGTTCCAGAAGGACAGGGAACTGCTGGAGAAGGTACAGCAGAGGGCTAAAAAGATAATGAGGGGCCTGGAGCATCTCTCTTACGAGGAGAGGCTGAGGGACTTGGGTCTTTTTAGTGTGGAGAAGAGAAGACTTAGGGGGGATCAAATCAATGCATACAAATACCTAAAGGAGGGTGTCAGGAGGACGGGGCTGGTCTTTTTTCAGTAGTGCCCAGTGACAGGACAAGAGGAAATGGGCACAAACTTGAGTATAAGAAGTTCCACCTAAACGTGAGGAGGAACTTCTTTACTGTGAGAGTGGTAGAGCACTGGAACAGGCTGCCCAGAGAGGTGGTGGAGTCTCCTTCTCTGGAGACATTCAAATCCCGCCTGGACATGTTCCTGAGCAACCTGCTCTGGGTGGACCCACTTTGACAGGGGGGTTGGACAAGATGATCTCCAGAGGTCCCTTCCAACCCCATGTGATTCTGTGATTCTATGACAGGGTGGGGGGTGATGATGACACATGGTCAGCACAGCAAGTCCTTCGCAAGGAGTGTTGTCCCCGCCTTTTCTAAAAGCTCCCTGTGGCACAGAGCACCTGTGGCCCCAGCAAGGGACGGTTTTCTGGTTTGTCCTGTACAAGTGAGTGCGGGCTGGGGAGCAATTTGAGAAGCAGGCTTGAAAACATTATCTGTGATTACTTCACCTTCCAGAGATGCCCAACCACTTCTGGGGGATGTGTAGGGAACCCTTGTGCATCACACACCTTCACAGCAAGTGGGACCCTGCGTGCCTTGCCTTGGCTGTGTGTTTTAGGGATACAGGCAAGGCTAAAGCCTCGTTGTATTTTGCAGGCAGGTGCTGTGAGACACAGTTGTAGGCAGAGGAGAGGACAGCCAGGAGGAGACACCCAGATTCCTCCTTCTCACCACCAACACAAGAGACAGAATGGTTTCTATTGCCTCTGGCGAGCCTCAGTCAGCTAGAGAACAATTTTTATGGTCAAAACCTGGGGCTCCAGAAGCTTTGAGCTTTGGTGGCTGATTGAGCTGCAGGCTCTAGTGGCAATTGGTAGATGCTGGAGCCACCGCTGCTAGAATTGTCCCAACAGACATCAGAACCCAGGTGTGCTGAGCCCCCTTGCTTGTCACCTCCACCTGCAAATAGGAGGTAGTGCCCCGTGAAGACCAAGAAAATAATTTTCCTCCTCCTGTCTCAGCATCCTCAGGATCTTCAGCCACAGCTTGAAAAACTGTGTGTTGCTAGGACATGACATCATCCCAGTCCTGAGGTGGCTGCACATTGGTAGTGACTGGGGAGAGCCAATAATCATGGTGGAGTGCAGAATGGTCCTGCAGAAATGAAGGGCAAGGAGGTTTTCATGGTCCACCTCTTGTTCCCTCTGTAGACTCATCCAGCCCTGCTATGGACACCCCAGCTGGTCCTGCAGAGCTCCGCCTGGTGGGCGGCCCGAACCACTGCTCTGGAAGAGTAGAGGTGATGCACGACCACCAGTGGGGAACTGTGTGCGACGACGACTGGAGCTTCACAGATGCCATTGTGGTGTGCCGGCAGCTGGGCTGCGGGGCAGCCATCTCAGCCTACGGCGCAGCTCACTTTGGCCGGGGATCGGGCCCCATTTGGCTGGACAACGTTCAGTGCTATGGGACCGAAGCCACCCTGTCTGAATGCCGGGCCAGACCTTGGGGTGTCAACAACTGTGACCATGGAGAAGACGCCAGCGCTGTGTGCACAGGTAACATCATGCTTTTGGACCAGGAGGAGAAGTTTGGCGGAGGATGCTCTGCTCCAGGGATTCATACTGATTTCACAACTGCAGCTAAGGGCTGGGCAGCAGACACCTGGGTGGATGACCTTGTCCCCCTTGTCCCATCTCCTACATGCCATGCTGGCACACAGTGAGGAGCAGCAGGGATAGTAGGAAGGGCAGCACCAAAAATTGTGCTCACGTGGGCACCAAGGAGAGAGGGAAAGCACTGGAGGGGTGCTAGATGCTCCAGGCAAGGTCCCAACCCATCACATGATGGGGACCAGTAGCCAACAGGCTGTGAAAAGATGGGGTGCAGGGGACCTGAAGTCTTTTTGGAGAACAAGCACCAGCAATAGGGGTCTGCAGAAAGTCTCTGCCTTTGGGGACTGCTGGGGACATGCGAAGGGTTTGTGGACAGCCACCCAGAAGGACTGAAAAAAAGGATTGCAGCCGTTTACGGTTTGCTTGGGCTCATGTTGAACATGCACAGGCTCTGAGGTTACACAGCTGGTTTTGCCTGTGCCTGAGCTGTTTACCCCAAACATTAGCTATTTCTCAAGGGCTCTGTGTGGACACAGGAACCTCCCTGTGCAAAACACAGGGGAGCATCTTCCAGCACAGGTCTCACAATGGTGGCAAGAAGGGGCAACCTGGGGGAGGCCTGGTCTGATGTTCCCCTTGTGTCTTGTGTCATGAGCAGGCACAGCCCCCACCAACACACCAGGTCGTCTGCGCCTGGAGAATGGCCCTGGCCGCTGCGCAGGGCGTGTGGAGGTGTTCTACAACCATCAGTGGGGGACGGTGTGTGACAGTGGTTGGAGCCTGGCCGAGGCAGCGGTGGTCTGCCGGCAGCTGGGCTGCGGGACGGCTGTCTCGGCCCCTGGCTCGGCTCACTTCGGGCAAGCGTCTGGCCGCATCTGGCTGGATAATGTGAACTGCACGGGGACAGAAGCCACCCTCTCCGAATGCCAAGCAAGGCCGTGGGGATCCAACAGCTGTGACCACCGAGAAGATGCTGGCGTGGTGTGCTCAGGAGATTCACGTTAGTTGGGATAAATACCATGCGGGCTGGGGTGCAGGATCAGCTCAATCATGTCTCAGGCAGCCAGGGACTCTATGGTCACTACTGATCCCAGGACCCTCTCATAGCTGCTGTTGACCTCAGGACCTTCCTGTAGTCTCTGTTGACCCCAGGACCCTTCCATAGTCACTGTTGACCCCAGGACCCTCCCATAGTCACTGTTGACCTCAAGATCCTCCCACAGTCACTGTTGACACCAGACCCTCCCATAGTCACTACTGTCCCCAGGACCCTCCCATAGTTGCTGTTGACCTCAAGATGCCCCCATAGTCCCTGTTGACCCTAGGACCCTTTCTGAGGCTCCAAGCCCCAAGCTCTGGAACTTCAACCCCTCTTTATCCACACCAATGAGAAGCAAATCCCAAGGCAGCCCTGTCAGTGCAGCCCCTTTCCCAGGCATCCAGAGGCTTAACACGCAGAAGGATGCTCTGATTTTCCTGTGGCTTAGCACGTTGCAAAGCCCGGCTGGAGCAGTGGCTGATGGTGAGGCATTAATTAATGTGACCCTTTCTCCCTTAACAGATGTGGACACTTCGGGGCAGCGCCTGCTGCGGCTGGTGAATGGCTCGAACAGCTGCCTGGGGAGAGTCGAGGTCTTTCATGACCAGAAGTGGGGGACTGTGTGTGATGACACCTGGGACCTCCAGGACGCTGCTGTTGTGTGCAGGCAGCTGGGCTGCGGGATAGCACTCTCAGCACCAGGCTCGGCTCATTTCGGACAAGGCTCAGATCCCATCTGGCTGGATGACGTTCACTGCAGGGGGACTGAGTCTGCATTCACCGACTGTGAGCTGAGCAACTGGGGAGAGCACAACTGCGGCCACAGCGAGGATGCTGGCGTGGTGTGCTCAGGTAAGACCAGGCTTCAGGGACCAGGGCAGGGGAGCCAGGATGGTTCGTGTCCATCCAAGGGAGGGCTTGATGGGTGCTGGAGCTACTGTTCTACCCCAGGGCTGTGCCAGGCTCTCTCCTCTCTGCTCACTCTTCCCCATCCCCAGCTCCAGAGCAGAAGTCAGCTTTCACTCAGCCACTTGGCTTGGAGTTGAGAAAAAATGCCGCCCTGCCTTAGAAAGGAGTTATGCACTTAACTCCTAAAATTGATTTAATCTGGACTATGTCTCAGGCTCATCAATGACAGCATCCTGGGATGGGCCAAGCCTTGCTTAAAAAAATAATCAAGCCACAGCATTCGTAGACACAGGAGTCCAGTGCCACCAGGGAGGTGGATGTGGGTCTCCCATAAGCCCCATCTCAAGGATACCAGCCCTGCAGTGATGTTGCTTATTAAGGCATCTCATACCCGGAGGTGGAGTAAGGCAATCCATGCTGTGCAGCTGGTCGCAGGTGCTGATGGCTTGCCTTCAGCAGAGCACCAGAAAAAAGATGCTCAGGACCAAGTCAGAAGCTCTCATCACCCTATGGGGTCAGAGGCACCACCTCACCCCCTTGCGCTCTTCCTTGCAGGCACAAACCCCTTGCAGGTGCGGGTGCAGGACGGCCCCGGTCCCTGTGCAGGGCGGGTGGAGGTGCTCTACAACACTACCTGGCACGGGGTCTGCAGCAGCGGCTGGAGCTTGCTGGAAGCCGGGGTGGTCTGCAGGCAGCTGGGCTGTGGGCCAGCCCAATCGGCGCCCGTCGGAGCCCAGTTCAGCCGGGGAAGTGGCCGTGCCTTGCTGGAGGGGCTGAGCTGCCGGGGGAGTGAGTCACTGCTCCTGGAGTGCCAGCAGAGAGAGATGGGGCCGGGGTCGTGCCAGCAGGGCTCGGCAGCTGGCGTGGTGTGCTCAGAGCAGAGAGGTGAGTGCTGGCATCCCCTGTCATCCGCTCTGGCAGCACTGGGGCCAACCCAGGGCAGACACATGGTGGGGTAAAGGCTCTTATCTCCCTCTCATCTTGGCCTCCTCCCAGGCAGGCAGAAGCGTTGCCATAAGCCTTTTTGCTGGGAGACATTAGGTGGACAGGGGAGAGGCACCTGAAGGCAACAGGTGTAAGGCAGTGAAGTGGGACCAACTGGGTGAGGGCATCTCAGTGGACGTGGAGATCCGAGCATCCTTAGTGGACGTGCTCTGTTTGCATTAGCCCAGTGGGGGGGTTGTCCATGCACCCACCCTCCCAAAGCAGAGGGTGAGCTGTCAATCCTGCTGCTGACGATCAGCACAGCACCCAGGAGGGCAGTGAGGGAGGATCTTGCAAATCCCCAAAAACATGCAGCAGAAAGGAAGGGTGAGAGGGGCAGAGAGAGTCCCGCCATCCGTACAACTCCCTCTGAGCTTCACTCTTCCTGCAGAACTCATACAGTCCTGCTCGGTGCTGGCAGGTCTGCTCGGCGTGGGGGCAGTGCTCTGTGGGACCCTGTTGGTCCTGTACCTATGGACGAGGTGTGGAAGATCGGCTCGACGCTCCCCAGGTAAAAGCAGGACCACAGCACGTGGTGCACCTGGCCTTCTTGTGGCCGCACTTCTGGCTGGCATGGACGCACACCAGCCTGGGTCTGGGGATCGCACACTCCATGCATCACCCTGCTCCTTCATTTTGCAGACAAACCACTTAGAGTGATGATGGAGGACAGCGGGATGTCATCTGAGGCTTAAGCGGTCATGTTCCTGGTGTCCAAGGCAAGGCTCCCTCAGGACCCCAGAAGACTTCATTGGAGCCAGAAGAGCAGAGCCGTTGCTGCAATGGTCAGCAGAGAGAATCCCCTCTGGCAGAGTGGAGACCTCTGGTCTCTGTGCCCCATAGCCCCCAGCTCACTGCGCTGAGCCTCTGTGGGTCCCATTTCCTCCAGGCAGAGCTGAAGTCCCTCAGTCTCCAAGCAAGGCCTTCTCAGAATAACCCATATCTGGTCCTCTGGGTAGGCTCCAGAATCCTAACTCCAGATTCCTCTTGTTCCCAGCCCCATAGCCCCCTATAATTCCTATAAGCCCCTGCAGTGGCATCCAGTGCCATCACCCTCACCACATTCCCAGCGGGATCATACCTTTTCCCCTAATCTTCCATGACCACTTCTGGTCCCCATGGAAGTGAGGATTACTGCCTGATCCAGGAGCAAGGGAGCAGGGTGCTCTCCTGCACTATACAAAAAAAACCCTTTGTAAAATGAGGAGTGTGCTTAAACACCCATCCAGAATGGGGTGAAAAGTCCCTCACCCACTGTATTTATTCAATCCACTTTCAAATACCAGTAAAACCCTTAAACCTGAAAGATTGAGAGTGCAGCATTATAGAGACTCAGGGATATGGAGTGACTTGGTGAGGTGGAAGTGGTGGAAGAAAAGGCCACTTGATTATAGAGGGATTGCAGATGACCAGGTCAGCTACAGGAGACTCAAGATTACTAATGTTGGGTGAGATATTATCCTGGCCACCAACAAGGAAGGGTCAATAAGGTTCCCAATGGAGCAACCCAGTTCTGAGCCCCAAAACACCCACCACTTTGGTGAAGCCAGAAGGGTCTGAGGAACATCCCAGTGCCATGGGAGGGAATGAAAGGACCCCAAGCTTGACCAGGTTGTAGTGAAGGTGTGCCTTGCAAGCCAAGCTGATCTCCACTCAAGGACATGGAAAGGAAAAGATGCATGTAATGAAAGAGTCACAGCATGTGACAGCCCTGAGGGCTGAAAACAGCACTGAGAAGAAGGACTTGGGGGTGTTGGTGGATGAGAAGCTCAACATGAGCTGGCAATATGTGCTGACAGCCCAGAAGGCCAACTGTATCCTGGGCTGCATCAAAAGAAGCATGGGCAGCAGGGTGAGGGAGGTGATTCTCCTCTTCTACTCCGCTCTGGTGAGACCCTACCTGGAGTACTGCATCCAGCTCTGGAGTCCTCAGCACAAGAAGGACATGGACCTGTTAGAGCAAGTCCAGAGGAGAGCCACAAAGATGATCAGAGGGCTGGAGCACCTCTGCTGTGAGAACAGGCTGAGAGAGTTGGGGTTGTTCAGCCTGGAGAAGAAGCTCCAGGGATAGCTTATAGCTCTTTCCAGTACTTAAAGAGGGCCTACAAGAAAGCTGGAGAGGGACTTTAAACAAGGCCATTTAGTGATAGGACGAGGGATAATGATTTTAAACTGGAAGAGATTTAGATGAGATCTCAGGAAGAAATTCTTTGCTGTGAGGGTGGTGAGACACTGGAACGTGTTGCCCAGAGAAGCTGTGGCTGTCCCACCACTGGAGGGGTTCAAGGCCAGGCTGGATGGGACTTTGAGCAACCTGGTCTAGCGGGAGGCATCCCTGCCCATGGCAGGGGCGTTGGAACTCAATGATCTTTAAGGGTCCTTCCCACCTAAACCATTCAATGATTCTGTGTATTTCAGTGCCCTTCAGATCTATCTCCCACATCTCCTTCCCTCCCAGCCAGCGATTTGCAGCTGTGACCCATTCGTGTCTTGTTACTTGTCCTAAGCCCCGGCCATAGACCTCCCCTGGCTGGGTATCTCCTGTCAACATGTGGCCGCAAGGTCAGCTTCTGTTGCTCCACAGACATCCACCACACCTGAGACTTCAAGGTTTCTCATCCTTCTGCTGGCGCTTGAGCCTTCCCATCTTCCTGCTGGCTGCCCCAGCAGACCTGGTCATCCCACCTTGCCTGTCCCAAAGCTTACATCAAAGGCCCAGGCATAAAGCGTGGTCAGAATAGGAGAAAACAGAACTTTGGCCCAGCTTTCTGGAATAAAATATGTGCACCATTTGGAGTAGGTTTTTGTAATAAAGCTGGGATGAATTCATGCTTTTCAGGGATCCAACATGAAGGATCAGCACCTGCTAGACCCCAGCGTGGGCCATGGGTTATTCTGCAGAGACTGCAGTGTCTCAAGAAGGGGTTTCAGACTTCCCAGGGGGACACAACACTCGAGTTCAAAATGAGCAGAAGGGACAGAGGACACAACTCATTTCCAGAGCGGCTGTTTGTCCAAACTGAAAACAGCCCCAGCAGAAGCTCCCTGGCCCAGAGCTGCATCAGCCACGTCAGGCTATGACAGTTCACAGCATTTCTGTGCTGGTCTGTGTCGGGAATCTCTTTGCTGCTGGTTTGTTTGTTTGCAAAGGAGGGGAACAAAGTCCTTGGGCTCACTGAGCTTCAGTACAAACGAATATAGCCACCTTTCCTGACTGCTCTACTTTTTATAAGATTAGTTTTCACTCATTTCCAGCCCAACTTTCACCCACTCATTCTTGTGCCTTTGTGTAGTACACCTCTTTTTTCCTTTTGGTCTCCAGCCCTAGCTCTGCATGCCTCTGGGGTTTGGGTTTCTCCTATTTGATCTTCCTGCAGGCAGCAATCTACTCTCCACTCCACTGCCCCTCTCAGGTTTTGCCAGGCTGAAGAGGTTAAACTCAGCCTGAGACCTTCCTGGCCATGCTGTCCTCTTCTCAGTACATGCTCCAGTTTTGCTTCTTATTTTTGCACAGACACGGGCAAAACCATCCACTCTGTTTCTGGCAGGGGCCACATCCTTGCCCAATGCAAGCCCCATCTTCAAGGCACCACCAGCACAACACCCACAACACCCACAACACTCCATCTGAACCCTCCCATTCGCAGCAATGGGTGATGTTAATTTGATGGCCCTTTTGCAAAACACATTCTTTCCAGCAGCACAATGCTCTGCCTTTGGGCCCCTCCCTTGCACAACATCAGCGTGGCACCACACACTGAAGGGATGGGAGGACAGCAAACTCTTTCATCCTCTCAGCATATGCTTGGGGCAGCAATTTGTAAGGGACGTGCCTGGAGCATCATCAGCATAACAGCAATTGGGAAGCAAACTGCTAATCCAAAAGGGACCCTTGGGGTCTTGCAGGTGCCGACACAGTAGGATACGACAATGGCAATTCCCCTTGTTTTCCAAAGCATGGCAAGGTGAGTGTGAGCCCTTTTCTTATCACAGATGGTTTTCAGGCTCACCTGATGGCAAACAGCTACAGTGCAGGTGCTGGCTCCAGCCTCTTAAAATAAAGCCATTTTCATCCTGTAGTAACCTATTTTCTTGCAATGGATGTTCCCTCACCTCAAAACCTAACCAGCCACTTTCTAATGAAGCTAACGTAGCTATATTTCCCCAGGTCTGTGCATAAAGGCTTGATTCAACTTCTCGAAAGTAGATATCTTGTACCAAGGCAGCCAAGATGGCCACAGGGATTGGCACATATGAGACAGGACCTGAGTGTCGAGCGGGTTTTGTTTGCTCTGTGTTTTCCTGGAACAGCTCACTGTTTCGCAAGCTGATGACAAGACTGGCTGCTGCGTGGGGCAGCAGGTCACCTCCTGGCAGAGCTTCACAGGAGGTGAAGCTCCCAGGGGAGAGCAGGGCAGAGGAGAAGAGCTCTCTGCAGAAATCCCATTTTTCCCTCCCAGTTTGCCAGTGGGACACTGGGCTCAGCTGGCCTCTCTCACAAGGACAATCCACTCCAACCTCCAGCCTGTGGCCAGGCTGTGAACATGGGGATGCCAAGCAGTCCCCATGCATCGTCCAGCCACCCTGGGGGCAGAAAACCCACCTGTGGAGGGGCCAAGAGTGCAGGGACCCTTCTCCTGATGGCGTGCCTTTGGGGTGAGTGGCGTTTGCCTTCACTGCTGACTGCAGGGAGCCCATCTGCCACACCGGCTCCTTCCGCCGGTTCAGCTAACACTTTGTGGGGAACAGCAGAGGCTGGTTGGGGTCCTGGGGTTCGCTCCGGGATCTTGGGCAATGGGCAATGGCTTATGATGGCTTTGGAGGTGGGTGAAAGGTTTTTTTATGCTGTCAGGAGCTCATCTATCTCTCCTGAACTCCATGCAAGCAGGTCTACCTCTGCACAGGTGGTTTTATCCCATAATCAAAGGCTTGTGCCCTATAATTAAAGGCTTGAGAGCATTAGGAGAGTGGAGGGAAGCTTGCCTGATGCTGAAACTGTCTCACAGCTGGTCACGACTTCCTCCCCTGCTTTAATCTTGGCTTATCCTAGACCATGCATGGCAAAGTCATGGCATTGCAGCATGGAGGGGGCTTGGTCAAACCCAACAGCACTCTGCATTTAGAGGAGAGGATCTCCAGATGACAGAGAGGTGAGCAAGTAGGGACCCACATTGCCAGGACAAGGCTGGGTGGCTCATGGCTGTGCAGCACAAGGAACCGATATTTGTGGGGCAAATGGGGCAGACAGGCAAGATGCTGGCAAGAGACATGACCCTTGTGCTCAAGCAGAGCTGTAAGGAAGCTGCAGACCCTACAGGTCCCTCATCCACAGCCATGGTTTGCTCTCAGACATTGGTGCAAGGATGGGGAAGGGCTCTGCTCCAAGTGCAGTATCATGCTGATGGTTAAATGGCAGCTTTGCTTTGGGAATGGTTAAGGAAGGGCTTTGGGCTTCGTCCAAGCTGCCCCAGCTCAGAGCACAAGCTGATTATTTGAGCTGGACAACCTTCTCAGTGCTGTTTCATGTTTACAAAAGGCATGAGCAGAAACATTCTTTTGATCAGGATTGAAGTAAACAAAATTAGGAACATGCTTTCCCTGCTGGTAGGGATTTTGTTTTAATTTCCAGGCTGATTAGTTGCTAAGGGTAGTTTGTACTGCTGCCTTTTGGAACTAAAATTTTGCTTTAACTTGCTTGGGTTTTCTCTTTCTTTGGTGATCTATTCATGAACAGTATAATCTTCCCATTTTTTGGGGAGAATACTGGAAACTTCATTACAGTCTCTACCTCTGCGACAGTCAGTATCTCCTGGCTGGGGACATCTGGGCTGGGACTTGTCCATGGTCAATGCACAGACGATTAGGCAGTGCTTGCAAGAAACATGCCGAGGAGTGTATCAGCTCTGCTAAGTCTCAGCTGCTGGGCTGATTTACTGCTAATACAGTGTCGCCTCATTGCTCCTAGGAAAAATAAGGAAGCAGAGCAAAAAGCACATGGGAAAGCAGGGAAAGGATGAAACAGAAGAGCCAGCCATCGTCAGGACTGTGCTCTTTGCGAGAGGACCCAGTGCCTAGAATGCATCTGGTTCAGCCACCTTGTAAAAATGAATTTTCAGGGGTGACTTTACAAAGACGCTTTATTGCAAAGACATGTTATTGAAAGACACTTTCCTGCTGCCTGCTGTGCAGCCTGATTGAAAGAGCTGAGCTACGCACTCCTGCATCCTGTGTGCTACAGCTGCCCAGATGCTGTTTGTATTTGAATGACTCAGGGATTTGATTTTTAACCTGTTTCATACTCCTTCTGGCCCCTGTGACTTCCCAAGTGCTGTGTCTGGCCCCTTGCTTGCTGATAGTCAGACCCAGACACAGATCAGTGCCTGAGCACTTCAGAAATCATTATCTGTGGTCAAAAAGCTTATTTACACAATGCAATCATATCCCTCTTGAACATTTTTTTTGCCTGCTGACCCAGTTGTGCTCTCCATGTGACTAACGTCCAGTTACAGCTCCTTTCCACACAGTCTCCCTTTAGTTAGTGCTCTTGCCCACAGGACCTGCGGCAATCTCATGCCATGGGTCTTCATACTGCCTTAGTTCAAGCACTTTTCCTCTCATCCTCACAAGCTTGCCATGCAGCTGGACCCCAAGGCATTACCCACTCTTGATGGTGAAGTTCCATCTTTGCTGCTGGCTGCTGGTACAAAAATACACACATAAGCTCAAATGCGCATTTTTTTCTGCCTATTACATGAACAAGAAAGGGGCTCCTGGGGTGCGGGATCCCATTTAGACACAGAGATGGGGCTCAGTTGCCTACAAACAGATGCCCAGGGACATCTGAGATGTCCAGAGATGGTGTGGGATTGTCAACATACCCTCTGAAATCCTTTTTGGGGGGAAAGAGCCATCTCAAATGCATGAGTAGCTGAGCCCCATCCACCCCCAGGGTTTCACCTCTTCTCTTTCCCCTCTTGGTTTTGCAGGCACAGCCGCTGAGAGCCCAGGAGAGCTTATTCGCCTGGTGGGTGGCCCCGACCGCTGTGCTGGGCGGGTGGAGGTGCTCCACAATGGGACATGGGGGACAGTGTGTGATGACGGCTGGGGTTCCTCCGAGGGCCAGGTCGTGTGCCGGCAGCTGGGCTGTGGGACGGTGCTGTCAGTGGCACCAGGAGTTCGGTACGGAGAAGGAACGGGACAGATCTGGTTAGATGAGGTCAACTGCACTGGGGAAGAAAGGGACCTCTCCGAATGCCGAGCCAGACCATGGGGGGAACACAATTGTCACCACGTGGAGGATGCCAGCGTGGAGTGCTCAGGTAGCCTGGGACAGCAGCCCTCCGGCTGTGCACCACCTCCACCCCTCCATCCCTTCCTGCTGTACTGGCGGTGATGCACAACCATTCTCTGACTGTTCTCCTTGGGACACCCACAGACTCCAGCATCACTGCCCTGGGCACCCTCCGGCTGTTCAACGGCCCCAACCGCTGTGCTGGGAGGGTGGAGGTGCTCCACAACCACAGGTGGGGGACGGTCTGTGATGACGGCTGGGACCTGGTGGATGCGGAGGTTGTGTGTCGGCAGCTGGGCTGTGGCTCGGCTCTGTCGGCCACCGGTGGGGCTCGCTTCGGGAGGGGCCACGATCCCATCTGGTTGGACGAGGTGAACTGCACTGGCACCGAGGACACCCTCTTCCACTGCCGGGCCAGCAAGTGGGGGGACAACAACTGCTTCCATGGGGAGGATGCTGGAGTGATATGTTCAGGTAACTCACCTTGAAACACAAGAGGGGTCAATGTCAGACTTTCAGGGTTTCCTACGGGATCATGGGATGGCTCCTGCTTTCCCCCCAGGAGTGTTTACCCATGATGGGCAAGTCATCCTGCAAAACCTTTGCCCATCTCCCGCTGCCATGGATCCAGTGCTGGATCCACAGGTTGCCCAGAGAGGTTGTGGAGTTTCCTTCTCTTGAATAGTCTTCCTGAATATTTTGAGATATTCAACCTGCTCTGGGTGACCTTGCTCTGGCAGTGGGTTTGGACTGGATGATCTCCAGAGGTCCCTTCCAACCTCAACCATTCTGTGATTCTAAGATGCAGGAACAGCAGTTTTCTTGTTTGCAGTCTCGTGCATGAGTTACAGAGAAACTACCTCAAAGCCTGGTTTGCTTCGGGGGCAAAGCTTTTTGCGGGTATAACTCACCCTCCCCAGTTCCTGCCCGCCTAAGCAGCTCAGGTCTGTTTTGCCCGTCACCTGTACTTCAGGGTTTTTGATGAAGGTTTTGATGTATATATAGCTCAGCTCTTTTATTTGGGCTGTGCAGCAGGGAGCAAGGAAGTGCCTTTGCATTAAAGGGACTTTGCAATAATGCACCTTTGCAAAGACACCCCTCAAAATTCACTTTTAGGAGGATGAGGACTGAGTGCATTGCGAGCACTCAGTCTCCAGTCTGGGTGCTTACCATGCATGGAGGATGCATCAGAGGCAGCTGTAGTTCTCCCGGTGCACTTACCCTTGCATGTTGTTGGCAGCTTCGGGGATGTCCGTGGCCGCTGAGCTCCGCCTGGCCAATGGTTCGACGCACTGCGAAGGCAGAGTGGAGGTCACCCACAATGGCACCTGGGCAGCCCTGTGTGATGAGGGATGGAGTCTGGCCGAGGCTCGAGTGGTGTGCAGGCAGCTGGGCTGCGGGAGAGCGCTGTCAGCACCCGTCGGGTCACGTTTTGGGCAAGGGCCCAGGCAAACATGGCCCAACAGCGTGAGCTGCGTGGGCACGGAGACTGCCTTCTCTGCATGCGAGGCAAAGCCCCGGGGAAGCACCACTTGTCACCGTGGGAGAGAAGCTGGCGTGGTGTGTGCAGGTAACCCTCTTGGGAGTGACACAGCACAAGAAGTGGTGGGTCTTGGCCCATCACCTTGAGTTTTCACCTCTTCATGGGTGTTTTCATCACAGGATGTCTGGGGGGCTGGAGAAATTTTGGGCATCCTCTTGGAGGGGACAGTGCTGATGCTAGTGGGTGGGATGCTGCCGTGGTGCAGCTTGCAGCCTCTCGCTCTTTAGCCGGCAGACACTGGGGATCAGCCAGCTCCTTTCTGAGGTGATTAGACGAGCCTGCAGCGCTTGGTGCGACACTCAGCGACCTGAGAAGGTTCCAGGGCCGTTTTCCTTACCCAGGGGTTGCCGCATGCTGGCGCTTCCCCTGATTGCCCTTTTTTAGGTAACTCAGAGGGCGACCAGGTCCGGCTGGTGAACTATGGCAGCCGCTGTGCTGGCAGGGTCGAGGTCTTCCATAACAAGCAGTGGGGAACTGTGTGCGATGACAACTGGGACCTGCTGGATGCCGAGGTTGTCTGCCGGCAGCTGGACTGTGGGCGAGCACTGTCGGCCCCTGGCGGGGGTCAGTTCGGGCGTGGGGTCGGCATCATCTGGATGGACGAGACGAACTGCACGGGGATGGAGAGCACACTGTCTGCCTGCCGGGCCCGGCCGTGGGGCATCAATAATTGCTACCACGGGGAAGACGCTGGCGTGGTTTGCTCAGGTTACCAAGGCTTCTTTGGTATCACTCCATGCAAGGTGGTGGGAGAGGGAGGGTGTGTTATGATGGCAGGTCTGCACCCCCAAGTAAGACTAGGGGTCAGCATCAGCAGCCAGTGGAGATTTCCTGCACCCTCCCTGAACCTGATGGTTCCATCAGATGATAGCGCTCCTGGGTTGAAGTTTTGGGTGGTGGTGGGGAGCCCTCCTGTTTTTCCCTCCTCTGCTTTTTGACAACTTGAAGAGGGGCCAGGAGTTTAACTGCAATATCATAAGGATGGAGGGAAACTGGCCGCCATCTGAAGGCATTAATGAATCTCTCGGATGTTTGCAGACTCAATCATTCCTGAGCCAGCTCAGCTCCGGCTGGCAAATGGCTCACACCGCTGCACTGGCAGAGTTGAGGTGTTTCACCAGGAAGAGTGGGGAGCCATCTGCGACCATGGCTGGGATAAGAAGGACGCTGACGTCGTGTGCCAGCAGCTGGGCTGTGGGACGGCGCTGCCAGCATCGGAGGGGATGGAGTTCGGCACTGGACCCCTGCGTGTCTTGCTGGACAACGTGAACTGCCAGGGGACAGAGTCGACCCTTATGAAATGCCAAGCGAGCCCATGGGGAGAGAGCAGCTGCAGCCATGGAAAGCACGCCAGCGTGGTGTGCTCAGGTGGGTTTCACTCCAGCCCCAGCAGGGGCCAGGATGCACCAGTAATTTCTCCCATCCATCTTGGGAGGAAGGTACCAGCTTCACCCTTCTTGCAGCTGGGTCAAATACCCCCAAGCTCTTTGAGAAGTGTCTCCAGAGAGTGGGGATGAGATGCTGTGCATTCAGAGGCAATGGGACCATGCAGCCCTGGTGATTTGCCAAAACACAGGGTCCTTCCTCTTCCCGTAGAGGGGCTCTGAGCATCTCCCTGCCTGTTTGCAGGCTCAGCTGTTTCCAGCTTTGCCCCAGTCCGGCTGGTGGACGGCCCAGGTCACTGTGCTGGAAGGGTTGAGGTGTTTCACAAGGAGAAATGGGGGACGGTGTGTGATGACAGCTGGGACTTTGCGGATGCCAAAGTGGTGTGCCGGCAACTGGGCTGCGGGGTGGTGATATCGGCTCCACGGCGGGCTTACTTCGGTGAGGGACAGGGACCCATCTGGCTGGATGACGTGCGCTGCATGGGGACAGAGGCTGCCCTCTCTGAATGCAGAGCCAAGAGCTGGGGCGTCCATGGATGTGAGCACGGAGAAGATGCCAGCGTGGTGTGCTCAGGTAACGACCATCTGTCGTGGCACTGGGAGCACTGGGGCAAACCTTCCCACGGTCCTTGACTCTGCAAGGCCTTGCAATGAAGGAACAGTTTGCAGCCAGCCTGGAGAGCCTTTGCTTTGAAATCAGCCCCTCATGGTCCATCCCAGTGGAAGAGGGCAGCACCTATACACAGACATTAAAGTCTGAGAAATGCAAATGCCTTGCCCATTTGCACTGCTGTCACTAAAAATATGGTCTCTGGCTTTTGATGATGTTGTTTATCACAAATCCTGGCAGTTAGCATGAGCCAGAGACCATTCCCATCAGGCAAACTATGACAGGGCCACCTAGTTCTTCACAGAGGGGCAGACTCCTGTATGAATGGGTCTTCTCCTATTATAGTCAGGGAGGACGCTCCGACAGCTTTGGTGGATCCATGGTAGATGTACCTGATGATGCTAAGAGCTTCATGGGCCAATAAAAACCCATCTTTCAGCCCCCTGTCTCCTCTCCAGCTCTGCCTTTCTGCCAGAGGAACCCCCAAAACCCATTCTAGTGGCTCTTAAGAAGCTGGGGCCACTGGGCTGCTTGAAATCAGAATGGACTTTGCTTAATATCCGTTTGTCAGTGACCAAGACAGCCAGCATTGAATTCAGTCTTCCCAGTGTGAAAAGGTAGCATCTTACCCTAGCTGGGCTGAGAGATCCTACAGGAATACCTGTGCCCTTCAAGAGCAGCAGCTGGAGGGCAGATGAGGTATCCCAGGAGTCCCAAATAGCACAAAGATGCCCACATCTTGGCAACTGGACCCTGGCCCGCTTTAGGAGGGCAAACTATATAAGGTCCATTGACTACAGTCTGACCAAGCCTATGCTAATCAAGCTTCGAGCACCATTTGGGCCAGTTCACATCACACCTCAGAGGTCATCTCTGTCATCGCAAGAGCATCCTTGAACCCCTAAGGCTGCTCAGCCTCTGGTATAAACACATTGTTGGGAGCTGGAGGTTTCCTGGGGCAGAAGGTATCTCCTTAACGTGTGTACACTCTCTGGTGTTGTAGGATCGGGCATTTCTGACCTTGGAAGCCTCCGCCTGGTGAACGGCTCAGACTCGTGCTCTGGGAGAGTTGAAGTGTTTCATGATCAGCGCTGGGGAGGCATCTGCACTGATGGCTGGGACCTGGCTGAAGCCCAAGTGGTGTGCCGGCAGCTGGGCTGTGGGGCGGCACAGTCGGCTGTGGGGTCTTCCCGGTTTGGGACAGGAGATGGCCTGATCTGGGTGGATGCTGTGGAGTGCACCGGGACAGAGGGGGCCCTCTTCGAATGCAAGGTCAAGTTCTGGGGCGCCAAGACCTGCAAGTCGAAGGGGCACGCAGGCGTCTCGTGCTCTGCGGCCGCAGGTCAGTGGCGGTGAGTCAGGGATCAGTCCTCCCTTGAGGGAGGCCGTGCAGTCTGACCAAATTTGCCCACCCACCTCCTACTTGTCCTGGCTCAACCACCCCTTGTTTCTGTGGTCCCACCAGGGAGCACCAGGTGTTTTCCATTTCAAGGTCTACCAGCCTGCGGCTTCCCTGAGGCAAAGTGCTTGGAATTCCCACAAATCCCAAGGGAATTCCCACAAATCCTACGCCTGCAAAGTGTAGGCTTTCCCTCACACCCAAAGAGCCCTGGCACGCCACCAGGGCTGAAGCTGACCCTGTGAGTTTTTTTGATCCGTGCTACTACACGGCTTCTAGTCCTCAGGCAGGCCTTTCTCCTCACCAAGCTCAGGTGCACGATGCACTTGGTGCCTCCCTGCCTGCTTTTTCCCATGAGGATACTCTCATCATGGGGAGCACCTCAGTAAATTCGCCAGGTTGACAATCTACGGGCATGGTCCTAGCAGGCTTGTACCAAAAGGTGTTCATGCGTGCACACCCAGGGTGCAGCAGTAGCAGAAGTGCTACGTGCTAGTGGACACCTTGGAAGACCTCTTGCAAGGGGAGGTCCACCACGTTGCCAGCCACTGGACAGGCAGGCATTTCCAGACAGGATTTATTGTCCTCCCATTCTGTTTTTAGACCTGGACCTAGGGAGTTCAGAAGTCCTGCGGCTGGTGAACAGCCCACACCGCTGCGCCGGGAGGGTGGAGGTCTTTCACAACCAGCAGTGGGGGACCATCTGCGATGACGGCTGGGACCTGAAGGATGCAACAGTGGTGTGCCGGCAGCTGGGCTGCGGGACAGCCATGTCAGCCCCAGGTTCATCCGGTTTTGGGCAAGGATCGGGGCCCATCTGGCTAGATGGGGTGAATTGCCTTGGGACAGAAGCAACACTTGCTGAATGCTCGTTCAAGCCTTGGGGACACCATGCATGTAACCACATAGAAGACGCCAGCGTTGTGTGCTCAGGTAATCATCACCACTTGTTTACCTGTCTAACATGCTCTAGGCAATCCTGCTTCAGCCGGGGAGTTGGACTAGATGATCTCTATGGTCCCTTCCAACTCTAAAAAAATTCAGTGAAATTCAGTGAAATTCAGTTTTCACTGTAAGAGAGACCAAACCCCATCCTTCCACAGGCTGGGAACAGTTTGGGAACAAGCTGCCCAGAAATTGCCCAGATTGGTAGAAACCTCGTTGAAATACAGTGTTCAGAGACAAGAAGAAATATGATAAGCTGGGAAAAAAGCAACATGGCTTAAGACATGCGTCAGTGTCTGATACCATTGGAGGTGTTCAAGAAGTTTTCATGGGGTGAAGCACCTGCACCCTTGGGGAGCGGTAGTACCCTGGGAGGCATGGGTGCTGCTAAAGTGGCAGTAGATGTGACTGCTCCCTGCCCCAGCTCAAGAGCAGGTAGAGCGTCTCTGTGAAATGCCATAACACGGAGATAAATGCAGAAAGATGCACAGGAACCAGCTGCTCTCATGTGACACACCATTTCTGAGCTACCTACTGCCAGTCTAGTCTTGTCCTTAGAAGGTCAACCTCCACAGCCAGGTCAACGCGGCAGCTAGAAGCAGTCAGGACAGGGACAGTTGGGAATAGATCATTTGCCATTTCCTCTGGGGTGAGAAATGGGTTGGTGCCAGGTGAACATGGGTGATGCAGCTTCCAAACAAGGGGGAAGGAAAGCGGGGAGAACAACTGGGAAGGACCCTTGTGATATCTTCTTCCCAGCACAGTGTCCCTTAGGTGGAGACACATGCACTTTCTCCTGTCCTGGACTCTGAACCAGGGTGCAACCACCTTCAGGGTGCAGCTGGTAGAAGGGACCAGCTGTTTCTGCAGCTCCTTCCACCCTGCAAAAACCCCTCTGATCATTTTGCTGCAAGTCCCTGCTAAAGGGCAAGGGACATGCAAGCTCACTGCAGCAACACCATCCAGAACCGCTGCAGGGATGTCCTGTCTTCTCCAACCCAGCAGGTGTTAAGATGCACAAGCGTTTCCCTAATAATGCCTGTTTTTGGGTATTTTTCAGGCTCCGGGATTGGCAGTAGCCCCAGGCTTCGCCTGGTGGGTGGTTTGAGCAAGTGTGCCGGCAGAGTCGAGGTGTTTTATAACAACGAGTGGGGGACAGTCTGTGATGACGGGTGGGACCTGAAGGACGCAGCGGTGATCTGCCGGCAGCTGGGCTGTGGGGTGGCCCTCTCGGCCCCTGGCTCAGCTCGGTTTGGGTGGGGAGCTGGCTCCATCTGGCTGGATGATGTGAGCTGCACAGGGGAGGAAACCGACTTCTTCGAGTGCCAAGCCAAGATGTGGGGCATCCACAACTGCCACCACGGGGAGGATGCTGGTGTGGTGTGTGCAGGTGAGAGTTTGGCTGATGCTGGTGAGAGGCAGAGCTCCTGCCGGTACCCAGGGGCAGGCAGGTGGCCCTCTTTGAAGGACATACTCCGTGCTGGGCTGGTGTAGGGACTTCTTGCAGCTCTCACTCGTGTGTATCTCCAGGACCTTCACCTCAAGGCCAAGAGCGAGGTCCTGCACCTGGGTCAAGGCAACCCCCACTATCAGTACAGACTGGGGGATGAAGGGATGGAGAGCAGCCCTGAGGAGAAGGACTTGCGGTGTTGGTGGATGAAAAGCTGTACAGGAGCCAGCAATGTGTGCTCGCAGCCCAGAAAGCCAACCACATCCTGGGCTGCATCAAAAGCCGCATGGCCAGCAGGGCGAGGGAGGGGATTCTGCTCTTGTGAAACCAACCCTGGAGTACTCGGTCCACCTTTGGGGTCCTCAGTGTTAGAGCTGGTCCAGAGGAGGCCATGAAATGGTCAGAGAGCTGGAGCCCCTCTGCTGTGGAGAAAGGCTGACAGAGTTGGGGTTGTTCAACCTGCAGAAGAGAAGGCTCCGGGGCAACCTTATAGCAGCCTTTCAATATCTAAAGGGGGCTTAGAAGAAAGATGGGGACAGACTTTTTACCATGGCCTGTAGTGACAGGACAAGGGAAGACAAGGTCTTAAACTGAAAGAGTGTAAATTTAGATTGAACATAAAGAAGAAATTCTTTCCTGTGAGGGTGGTGAGACCCTGGCCCAGGTTGCCCAGAGAAGCTGTGGCATCATCGGAGGTGTTCAAGGTCAGGTTGAACGGGGCTTTGAGCAGCCTGGTCTAGTAGAAGATGTCCCTGCCCATGGAATTGGACTAGATGGTCTTTAAAGGTCCCTTCCAACCCAGCCAGGAAACATGGGTTTTGTCTTCCCTGGTGAAACAGCAGCACCCGGCCATGTCAGTGCCTTTTGTCTTCAGTGCTGTCAATGCCCCAGTGCTGGCCCTGCCCGGCTCCTCCCTGGAGGTGTGTGGGGTGCTGCAGTGGGGCATTGGTCCAGGGATGCAGGTGAGGGGGGTTGGTCCAGGGATGTGGGGGTGCCTGCAACCACACGCCCACCTATTTCCCTCTCCACAGTAGCAGGCAACTCCAGCTCAGCCAACCTGCGGCTGGTGAACGGGCCAGACCGCTGTGCCGGGAGGGTGGAGGTGCTCCACGACGAGCAGTGGGGGACGGTCTGCGATGACGGCTGGGACCTGAAGGATGCAACAGTGGTGTGCCGGCAGCTGGGCTGTGGCAGGGTCACGGCAGCCCCTGGCCGGGCTCGCTTTGGGCAGGGTACGGGACGCATCTGGCTGGATGATGTGGGCTGTTCAGGGAGCGAGGACACCCTTGCCCAGTGCCGAGCTCGTCCCTGGGGAGAGAGTAACTGCAACCATGGAGAAGATGCCAGCGTCATATGCTCAGGTATGTACCACTCCTGCAAGACAAGATGTCCCAGGAGGGCTTGGGGGGTCCATTCTGCACCTCGCTACCTTCAAGATGATGGTCAAGCACTTTCAGGGGTTAGAGGTCCTTTCATCCCAGCACTGAGCATTGCCACCAGCACGATGTGTGTCCCCACCCCATCGTGATGTTTCTGTGATGCTTCCAGACACCAGTGCAACCAACACATCGACTGTCCGGCTCATGGATGGCCCACATCGCTGCGCTGGGAGGGTGGAAGTCTTTCACAACCAGCAATGGGGGACGGTCTGCGATGATGGCTGGGACCTGAGGGATGCGGCTGTGGTGTGCCGTCAGCTGGGCTGTGGTGAGGCCATTGCAGCCCCGGCAGGGGCTTCCTTTGGGAGAGGTCTAGATCCAATCTGGCTGGACAGAGTCACCTGCATCGGGGGGGAGAACACGCTCGCCGAGTGTCGGACCAGGCCCTGGGGAATCAACAGCTGCAGCCACGAAGAGGATGCTGGTGTGGTCTGCTCAGGTGATGCTCATTCCTGCAGGCTCCTAGACGCATAGTTTGGAGCTTTCCCCGACCCCAAAACAAGCTTTCTCCTCTCCAGTCTGATCTTAGGAGCATTGGCTGCAGAAAGAAGATTTGCAGGGCTCATCCCCTTGGCAGACAGCACTGGTCCCCCATTCACACACCCCAGTAGCTGCCTGATTCATCTGCCCTTTGCGCAGCTGAACAGAAAAGGGGTCAAAGAGAACACTGGCACCCAGTTTGGGATGCGGGCTGCACTGAGACTCTGATGGGTCCCAGTGAGACTCAAGAAGGGGGATTTATTTCTCCCCTTCTCCGTCAGGGACTGAGTCTGGAGGCCTGACGCAGGTGCCTTGTGGTGCTTAGGAAGCCCAAGGACCATGCTTGCCTGCACGTCTCTGCAGGCAGGGCTCAGGCCAGGATCTCTCCTCCCGACCCACTGTGGCTGGGCATCTGCCCTAGGTCTGCAACCTGGCCACCGCCACCGGAAAGCCCCCCTTGGACATGCGGTCCTCTTGTCCTCACCCCTACATCTCCTGCTTCTCTGCCCACAGACCTGACCAGGACAGAGATCCGCCTGGCAGAAGGACCAAACCACTGTGCTGGGAGGGTGGAGGTGCTCCACGAGGGGCAGTGGGGGACGGTCTGTGACGACGGCTGGGACCTGAGCGAGGCGAGGGTTGTGTGCCGGCAGCTGGGCTGCGGCAGGGCCATGGCAGCCCCTGGTCGGGCTCGCTTCGGGCAGGGGATGAGGCGCATCTGGCTGGATGATGTGAGCTGCACTGGGACCGAGGACAACCTTGCCCAGTGCCGAGCTCGTCCCTGGGGAGAGAGTAACTGCAACCATGGAGAAGATGCTGGTGTGGTGTGTTCAGGTACATCCCATCCTGCGACACAGTGCATAAGGGGTGGGCACAGGAGGGTCTATCTGGCTGCTTCTGGGGTGATGCTGGCTCTGGAAAGGCATGATTTTTGGGGAAGGAGGCTGTCCTTGGAGGGGAAGGAGGTCATAGTCTCTTGGCCAGGCTTGTCCCCAACTCAGCAACAGGTTCCCACCCCATTCACAAGCAACATCTCATCAAAACTTTCACACCCCCCTCCCCATGGCACTACGCAAGCCAAGCCCTGTCTCGAGGACCACCCAACCCCATATCCCCAGCCTGGCCTCCATTGCCTGGTCCACACACTTGCATGGAGGAGACACCACGATTTTAGGGTTTGAAAGTGCAACTGAAGTCCATCCCTACAGTCATGTTCCTCTGGAAGGACTGGGGGGTTGCATCCCTTGCTGGGAGGGGACCATAACAACTCTGTATTTGCATTCTGGCTTCTGGTTTGGGGATTATTTTTTGCGGGAGGAGGTGATGGGTGTCCTGTTTGCCTTTCCTAACTGGCTTTCTCCTGGCAGATGCCAACATCACGGAAGAGGTGCAGGTCCGCTTGGCTGCTGGCCCGAACCGCTGTGCTGGGAGAGTGGAGGTGTTTCACCAAGGGCGATGGGGGACCATCTGCGATGACAGCTGGGATCTAAATGACGCCAAGGTGATCTGCCGGCAGCTGGGCTGCGGGACAGCCGTGTCGGCCCCGGGCTCAGCTCACTTTGGGCAAGGCTTGGACCCCATCTGGCTGGATGACGCAGAGTGCACCGGCATGGAGACCACCTTTGCTCAGTGCAGCCTTAGCGGCTGGGGAGTCCATAACTGCAACCACGAGGAAGATGCGGCAGTCGTGTGCTCAGGTGGTCCCCAGGGAGAACGCGCAGATGCGCCAAAAAAGGGTTTTATCCAGGACTGGGAGGGCTTGTGGGACATCAGTGATGGGAATCAGAGGTTTCAAGACCAGGCTGGAAGGGGCTTTAAGCAACCTGGTCTAAGGGGAGGTGTCCCTGCCGAGGGCAGGGGGTTGGAATGAGATGATCTATAAGGTCCCTTCCAACTCAAACCATTCTATGATTCTATGAATGACCCTGCAAGGGAGCTGGAGGGGGGGAGGGGAAGGGGAAGAAGGTGAATCGTGCAGCAGGTACAGGTGGCATGCCCCTCTCCATCTGCCTGCTGGGTCTTAGGGGACATCTCACCCCCTTTGCTCCCTCTTGCAGGCACAAACCCCTTGCAGGTGCGGGTGCAGGACGGCCCCGGTCCCTGTGCAGGGCGGGTGGAGGTGCTCTACAACACTACCTGGCACGGGGTCTGCAGCAGCGGCTGGAGCTTGCTGGAAGCCGGGGTGGTCTGCAGGCAGCTGGGCTGTGGGCCAGCCCAGTCAGTGCCTGTCGGAGCCCAGTTCAGCCAGGAGACCAGCCATGCCTTGCTGGAGGGGCTGAGCTGCCGGGGGAGTGAGTCACTGCTCCTGGAGTGCCAGCAGAAGGGGTCCAGGCTGGGGCTGTGCCAGCAGGGCTCGGCGGCCGGCGTGGTGTGCACAAAGCCAAAGGGTGAGAGCCACAATCCTCCACGGTGTCCACACCAGGCGGGGAGGCAGGGGAAGGTCCCGAGGCGAGAAGAAAGTGGAAAAATGGCACGTGTTCATCCCAGCCAGTTCTTGAGGGCCTTTTCTGGGGGACACACCTCATTTTCTGTCACCGTCGGGAGCATCAGAGATGCTTTCCCTGCTCAAAACACACTCATCCCTCCCATTTCTTCTTGAAGCTCAAATTTCCTTCCACGCACCCCCTAGTTCCCCTCTCCCCCAAACCCTCTGGGCTCCCTCCTGGACCAGCCACCGTTTCTCTGATGGTTTGTGGTAGAGCTGGGACAACTTTGAAGGATGGGGGGGCAGAAATAGGCTTGTGTGAGGAGCAGCACCCCAAATCCGAAGCAGGAAAATGCATGAGGGAGCTGGTGGAGGCTGTGAGAGGAGCAAGAACATGGAAGGTCACTCCAGCCCCCCCACCCCATCGTCCACGCAGGGGAATGGTGAAGCTAAATTAAGGAAAGCCCACCTCCAGCAGCAGCTGAGCTGCTTTCCTGGGGTACAGGCTGTGTTAGACGTTAGGTTTTCTCGCACGCTGTTACGGGTCTTGGCTGGAAATGGGACCCCGAGTCTGGTCTCCCCCCAAACCAGGTGCTTCTCCCTCCTGTGCGGTGCTGATTGTGCTCCTAGCCCTGGTGATGCTGCTGAGCGGGGTCCTGCTGTGGCTCAACCTGAAGAGGAGGTGCATGGCAGCAGCCCATGCTGGAGGTGACAGTCACATCCCCCTGTGTGTCCTGTGTT
>VXAK01011477.1:222670-236157 GCA_013399435.1 Arenaria interpres | reverse complement strand
CAGACAATTCTATGATTCTAATGTATCTGCTGTCACGTTCTTTGGAAAGAGCTTCTTTGAGAAGATTTAATGTGTCAGCAAGCAGTAAAGGGGTAGTTCAGGTGAGCGATAGAGATCATTGGGAATGGTAAGTAACAAACTGAAGTAGTTTAAGAATTATTTCACATACCCCCAGCTGGTTAGCAAATTCTCTTGATGGTTTTGCAGATAAAGTACTTCAGGCCACTGGACTTTCCCTTAAACATATTTATGGTATTTCTTTTTTAACTGGCAGTTTGAGCTAACTGCTGCTTCAGTTTTTGTTCATTTACTGGTGAGTGGAGAGAGAGCCTCAAGGAATGGCAGCAAGATGACTATAAAAATCGGCTGTTGCAACCATCCAGCATATTTAAAGTAGTAGGAAGTGTCATCTGTTAAATGACGCGTTGAATTTCAACTCGGGTAATTCTAGCTCTGGAAGAGTAGATTGCCTTCAAGTGGGAGCCCAGTACTAGGATAAAAAATGATCTCAACTTCTTGCGGTTTCGCTGTTTGCTTCTTTGCCTCAACCTTTACAAATATTGTTAAATTATAGCTGAGGCACAAAATCTGGTTTTGGGTGGCTGCTTTATCACTCTGGAGGTAGCTGCATTTCACCGGTGAATTAATTGATGTGTATAAGCAGAGGTGTTCAGTACTCTTGTTGCAAGAGCACTTAACAAATGGTCGTTAATGTGTCAGATCTGATAAACAGAATTACAGTATTTTCGTATGTGTTATTTGTGCTCTCTGCACCTCAGATAACCCACAACCTTTCAAGAATACTGTGCTTGAATAAATTCTCACGTAATCCGTCTCTTCGGATTACCAACACGAAATCAGGAGCAGGAAACAGTCAGGGGCTCGAACACCAGAGGGAGGTGGTTTGGGGAGAGGGGGCTTCTGTAGTGCATCAGTGATAGAAACATTGAGTTTGGATGAACCCCGCAAGAATGCCGAGGTGACATGAATGCAGCTGACTGTCCAAGTGCTGCTTTGTAGTTGCTTTCTTTTTCTGCTGCTGACTCAGGAGTGGTCATCACAGTGACTTTTGACTTGATGGCACTCTGCTGTTGGGAGTTCAAACCTGAGGCTCAGCCATGGGGAGGTGGTGGCACCAGTGGTGATACCGCATTGGGGGAAGTGAAGGGNGTGGGTGGACCTGCTCTGGCAGGGGGTTGGACTAGATGATCTCCAGAGGTCCCTTCCAACCTCAGATCATTCTGTGATTCTTACGGTGCAGATTTATCACTCGGGCACTGATTATACGATCATGAATGCTGGACTGTTGCGTGATGGGCCACCCAGCAGTACCGGGACTGAAAGATGCTTTGTTGGAAGTAGCAAGATTGTGCAGTGTGGGGTTTGTTAGCTCTTTGCTTCTCTTGAGGCTTTATGGTAGGTAATATGATGGGTACGACCTGATGTAGCACAAACCTAGAGCGATGCCAGCAGGGGAGGCTTGATCAAAGATGGATCTGTCCAGAACAAAGTTAAACCATTAACGATGTTTTAATATATTTTAATCAACAGTACAGATTTAAACGAAAGCAGGTTATATTTGATCTGATTTTGATCTAATATTCGGAGCAGTAGATGGTGACAGTCCTACCACAGCCTCACAGAATCATTGCATGATTTCACCAGACTTCCAAAATTAAGAAATCAGCATCCCACTGATTGAGCTACTTATTTAATTTAGATAACCTTTTCCTCTATTCTACTAGCAGATACAAAAGAATCTGCAGCAGAAACTTGGAGGCCTTTACACCTAGGTATAAGTCCGATATAGGTGCAGTGAAATCCAGTTTCGGAATTTTATGAGTTTGGCCAAGGGTGTGATTGGGACTGAGTAAAGCCTTGTGAGCGGTGCCTTCACTGTGGAACATTTCTGCAGATGTGGCCAGGTAAAATGTAAAACATAGTTTGACCACACTGAAAAGCTGTGATTTTACAGCTGCAGTTCTTTTAATGTCTGGTGATGATTGAAGTGTGAAAGCCCAAGACAACTTCAGCTTATTCAGGAATGGGTTATTGTGTGAAAAGATTGTCTAGAATTTTTTTTTTTTAATGTTATTCTTCTAGAAATGCATTTTAATTGCAACTTCTGCATCTAGAAGGCTATCAGTCTTGCTAATTTTGTATATTAGTGCTCATGAGAGTCCTCAAATGTTTTCAGTCTGTGCTGCGCTAATAAATTTGTAGGCAACATGTAAGAGATGAAGCAAACCCCTGACTCTTTAAGCAGTGTTCGCATTTGATTTATCCAGAAGTTCTTTTAAATTTCTAATGTCTTTGGGCTGAAAATTGCCCTTAGTAAAGTAAGAGACATCTTGCAAAACTATCTAAGCCATCAGAGGGAATTCGTGATGAGCCTATTAACTAGTAACTCTCAATGTTGTGGAATGCATGAAATAGATGGGAAGGACTTTTTTTTATTTATTCCTTGTTTCCAACGCAGAGAGGCAGTGAATCCGAGGGAGAAATCTAGGAAGCCAATTTGCTGAAGGCCTTCTCCAACTTTGAAGGAGTTCAGAAAAAAGGATTTGTATCAGATCTTAGAACAGCAGCACACGTTTACGTCCACCCCTTTTCGGGGAAGAAACCCACCACACTGTGCCATGCCAGAATAAGGTACCACGTTGGATCCAGCAGCCTGCAGTCACTGCTGGATCCCTCGGAGGACATGTAGGCACATCCCAATCTTTGGCAGCAGTGGGGCTCTGTGCTTGACACTGCTGACTCTGCAATATTTTGTGTGGTCACTGAGGAGTAACGTGGTAAATGTAAGAAACTGGAATTCCCCTCGATCTTGTCCACTTCTTTGTATAAGTAGTGTTGTGTGGGACAGTAGTGATACGTAGGGGAAGTTTTTGAATGGGGAGCAGGATAATACGGATGGAGAGTGGCGAGTGCATTAGGAGTGTAATAGTTTCACTAAGGTATTTGAAATGAAAACCCCACTGATGAAATATTCAGCTGAAAGACTACATCTCTCTTGATCCATCAAATGTAATTTACAGCCTTTTAAGATTTACTTCTGCTCGTATCATCCCTGTGGCATGATGGATATTGCAAATAAATTTTCTTCTTAATTATATTGCTTATTCAACTCCAAATCAAGAGCCTAATTCTTCCTGTCACCAATGTATTAATTTACCTACCTTTCACCAGTTATTATACTGACTATTTTTAAAGAACTTGACTTGCGCTTAACTTGTCTAATTGGTGCTAATGGACATACTCTGTTAATTTCAACAACTTCCTTGATAGCGTTATTGAGAGCTGATCGCTGTGATCTATCCAGATTCAGGAATGCAAATAATAATGGTAAAAATAAAACATAGGAATTAATCATCATTAATTGGCTTTCTATTCTCAAGCTCTGGAAATGTTTCTGTTATCTTGTAAATGGATACAGATGTATTCTGCCAGATCAGTATTAGCATGTGCCTTCATTCTTTACCATATGTAAGTCATGCATTAAACCCCCACAAGATCTGTTCACATTAAGAAAATCAATCATCTGTGTCTCTAAAACCATTGTTGGGTCTGGAAGCAAATAGACACCAACCTACTTTTCAGTGCCAGAAACTCCTTCAGTGGTGTTTACTACAGTGTGTTCAGATCTTTCTTGAAGATGGCAGCAGTAATGTAAAATCAGATTTATATTTAGGTCATTGAGACGGTGTGAGAGTATGAGCGTGTCAGCTGATCCTAGATAGCTTTGATTCTGATCTGTGTCTCTGTGAGAGTGAATCTGCAGGAGGCGGCTGTACAAAATCTCTGGAAAGGAGAGGAGAATCCTCATGCCTTACTACTGACCAGCTCCAGAACTGATGATACACTGCTTAGCCCAAGAAGACTTAATGTTGATGTGGTTCTCTCCATCATGTCACTTTTGCTCTTCCCTCTCCTTCCCTTCTCCTGTGGAAATAATTGGTTCTGGCTTGTTCATTTTTGGTGCCCGACAAGACATCAACTAAAGCTTTTCCTTTGGCTGGGACATTTTAAGGCTGTGCCTGGTACGGATTCTCCGGTGTCTAATAGGATGTGCTATAACGCTGCAGCTTCTTTCTTAGTGAAGAATTAACAAGGGGTGTCTCTCCTATCCTGCTGCATCTTTTCATTAAACATGGAGGAACAAAGCAACCATTGGATCTCCTGCCGCTCAAAAAAGTGGGATAGGCGTTGGCAAATAGCCACAGAAGTGGGGAAGGTGGAGAGATGCAAGTAGAGCAAGTCTGTCTCTTCCTAGCCATCGTAATTCCAGAGGGATGCAAGAACATCCTAAAAAGGAAATAATTGAAGAAGACACTGAGAAAATAATACAAATACTTGTTCTGTAGATCATAGTTCTTAATGATTCAGTGGGGTCTGTCTACAGTAGTATTTTAGTTGTGTTCAAGAGAGCAGTTTCAAAGCAAATCTCCCGATCGCCCCACTGAAGACACCACTCCGCAGTCTTAAAGGGCATGAACTGACTTACCGTCAGCAGAAAGCAAGCCAAGAGATGCGGTTCGGGAGTGCAGCTAACATTTTTCTGGGTGATAACGGCAGTTCAGTCCAGGGCAGCAGCCTGGAGTTACTTCATGGTAAAACCCTTGCAACGCGTCTGGATGTGATAATCACACCCACAGCATCAGCTGCCTTGCTCTCCAGATCTGCTCCTCTTGTATCACGTGTCTTCCTAATGCAGACATGGCCAATGTATTCCAGGGATCAGGGCGCATCAGTCCCCACAGTCTCCTTACTGCTGCTCATGACACGTGCTATTTTTCCCCAATATACCATTATAAGGTCTCCCAGGAGCCTTCTCTTCTCCAGGCTGAACAACCCCAACTCTCTCAACCTGTCTTCATAGGAGAGGTGCTCCAGCCCTCTGATCATTTTAGTGACTCTCCACCGACCCGTTCCAACAGGTCCATGTCCTTCCTCTGCTGAGGACTCCAAAACTGGACACAGTGCTGCATGTGGGGTCTCACCAGAGCAGAGTAGAGGGGCAGAATCACCTCCCTGGACCTGCTGGCCACCCTTCTTTTGATGCAGCCCAGGATGGGGTTGACTTTCTGGACTGCCAGCGCGCACTGCTGGCTCATGTTGAGCTTCTTATCCACCAACACCCCCAAGTGCTTCTCCTCAGGGCTGCTCCAGCCATTCTCCACCCAACCTGTATTTGTGCTTGGGATTGCCATGTCCCAGGTGCAGGACCTTGCACTTGGCTTGGTTCAACTTCCTGCGGTTTGCATGAGCCCACTTCTCAAGCCTCTCCAGGTCCCTCTGGATGGCATCCCTTCCCTCCAGCGTGTCGACAGCACCACACTGCTTGGTGTCATCGGCAAACTTGCTGAGGGTGCACTCCATCCCACTGTCCGTTTCTCCAACAAAGACGTTGAACAGCAGTGGTCCCAGTACCGACATCTAACCTATAAAGAGGAGCCCTTTCATTCCTAGCCGGTAAGGATCAGACAAGGGGCCAGCTGATACGCTGCATGGGCAAGATGGGATCTGAGACTGTTTCTAGGGCCAGGCACCCTGTGAGAAACAGGTTGTTTCTAATGGTCATTTCTTGGCGATTTTGTTGAGGTAATCTGCCATGGCCTCTGTGCTGTGTCATGTATCATCTCAAGTTCTAAAGGTCATTTTGTATGAAGCAATAGTTGATGTGATTGAGGCCCCACCTCAAGGGCTGTGTCCAGTTTTGGGCTCCCTACCATAAAAAAGACATCGAGGTGCTGGAGCGGGTCGAGAGAAGAGCAACAAAGATGGTGAGGGGTCTGGAGCATAAGTCTTATGAGGAGAGGCTGAGGGAACTGGGGGTGTTCAGCCTGGAGAAGAGGAGGCTGAGGGGAGACCTTATTGCTCTCTACATCTACCTGAAAGGAGGGTGTAGAGAGGTGGGGGTCGGTCTCTTCTCCCAAGGAACAGGCAACAAGACAAGAGGGAATGGCCTCAAGTTGCCCCAGGGGAGGTTCAGGCTGGATATTAGGAAGAATTTTCTCACCGAAAGGGTGATCAGCCATTGGAATGGGCTGCCCAGGGAGGTGGTTGAAGGCACCATCCCTGGAGGTGTTCAAAAGACGGGTTGATGTGGTGCTGGGAGATATGGTTTAGTGATGGTGTTGCTTTTTGTTTGTTGTGTGGGTGTTTATTTTTGTCAAAAGTAGGTTGAGGGTTGGACAAGATGATCTTTAAGGTCCCTTCCAATCTAGAAGATTCTGTGATTCTGTGATAAGCAGAGTAATGCACTGTGACTAATGCAACGTTATAAGTAACTACCGGGTTGGGCTAATCAGAGAACAGAGATTTAACTTCTTGTTTGTTATCCATTCACCCACTGACTACTGTAAATTTGGGGTCCGGTGATACCTTGTGAGAGTTTTTTCCTTCACATTTTATATAATGAATTTTACTTGAATTTTGGTTAGGGATCAAGTTAAAACATCAAGTTCTAACCATCATTTACGATTTTTGTGGATTGTTCTTCCCAGGTGTCCCGTTTTCTGCTGTTATCCAAATAAATCATTAGAGAAAGTCTTTTTCATGGGTGAGGCTTTAGCCTTGAAACTAGAGCTGGTTTGGTAGGTGAGTTTGCACCTGTATTGAAATCCATGACTTCCTTTGGGAGGTTTTTGTATTAAAGTACGAAGAAAACCTCAGACAAAGTCACAAACCACATCCATGCAGCCATTGTCAGGTTTGGTGGACCTCTGGACAGCTGGAGAAGCAAAACCTTTTGAAAAAGTTGTCGGAACAGCAGAATTTAAAAACTGCCAGAAAGTATATCTTCAGTTTGTTCTTTGACTGAAAAAAACCAACCATTTCTGTAAACTTCAGTACATCCCTCTACAGTTAGTCTCAGTGTGAACTTTAGTTTATTGTCTTTGGATTTCAGCAGGTTCTGTGAAGTTCTTGACCAGTCTTGCAGAGGTTGCACTAACAGTTGGGATTCTTTTACAGTTGGGATTCTTTTACAGTTGGGATTCTTTTACAGTTGGGATTCTTTTACAATTGTGATTTCAGGAACTTAAATTTTCATGGGGAAAAAACCCAACCTCTGATCAAGCCCACAGAATGAGTGGTGGCCTCAGTGAAAATACACAACTTAAAGATTGCTGGCTTAGCCTGTGAAAGAAGATGCACGGTAGCCAATGCCAGCTGCAAAACAGAAGAGAATCTGGCTTCAAGAAGTGACTGCCAGAATAATCAAAAGTCTTTTGAAAAATAATATTTTGGGGCTCATTGTATTAAAGTTTTTGTTCTTGTTTTTCTCTGCAGCCATGTACGTTATACTCCTTTTTAATGTGAGAGGTTAATTTATAAATTAATTTAGTAACGCTAAGAGTTGTGATCGTAAGAAAGGTTCCAAATAACGGAAGAACTTAGAGTAAAAATTGTAAGAGTAACATCAAAAAGTGGCAGCAAACTTATTCTTAAAATGCTGCACTTTTGGGTATCAGCGGTGTCGTTTGCGGGCACGTGGAAGAAGCCACATCGAACTTCCCTCATTCTGAAGAGCGTCCATTTTTATCCCTGGTGTGATCGTATAGCCTTCTTTTCTCTCCCCTCCTTGGGATGAATTATTAATCACAACATCACTGAGTATGAACCCCAGGGTACTGCAGAATTTATAATCCATGTCTTTTTTCTTTTTTTTTTTTTCTTTTTAACTTAAATATGGAGCTTGCGCTGTCACTTTCACAAACTGGCTGTTGCTGTGTGAAAATTAGCAAATATTGGGCAAGGAAAGGCGGTGATTTCTTCCAGCAGTAATGTATTTCTACTGGGTTATGTTAGTTATAGTGGAGGTGACCACGAAACACAGGGTCCTCTCTCTTCCAGGTAGATGGGGTGGTAAAGGCTGAGGCTTTGCGCGGTGTAAATGCAGCCGATGCTTTGTGGCTGAGGACGGGGAACTGCTGGAGAGGGGACAGCAGAGGGCTACAAAGATGATGAAGGCCCTGGAGCATCTCTCTGATGAGGAAAGGCTGAAGGACTTGGGTCTTTTTAGTCTGGAGAAGAGAAGGCTGAGGGGGGATCTGATCAATGCTTATAAATACTTAAAGGGAAGGTGTCAAGAGGATGGGGCCAGTCTTTTTTCGGTGGTGCCCAGGGACAGGACAAGAGGGAGCAGGCACAACCTGGAACATAAGAAGTTCCATCTCAACATGAGGAAGAACTTCTTTCCTGTGAGGGTGGCAGAGCCCTGGAAGAGGCTGCCCAGAGAGGTGGTGGAGTCTCCTTCTCTGGAGACATTCAAACATGTCTGCCTGGACACGTTCCTGTGGGACCTGCTCTGGGTGGCCCTGCTTTGGCAGGGGGTTGGACTAGATGATCTCCAGAGGTCCCTTCCAACCCCATGTCATTCTGTGATTCTGAGGTACAGGGGCTGGCACTTGTCAGGAAAGAAGGTGAAGGAAGAGAGAGGAAACTAGAATTTGATGGTGATTTGCTTCCACATCCGAAGACAACACTCCTGTCTGTAAATATCAAAAAAACCTGCATGTTTTCAAAAGTGATTGAGGATTTTTGAAAATGAGTTTGTAAGTTTTTTGAGTTCTCAAACTTAGGTGTCTTCCTGGGATCTGTTTTTTTCAAAGGGTCAGAGGCCCAAGTGTTCTGCAAACAAGGATTCCTTTGGGCTTTTCAGCGTGGATGGCCTGAGCCTGAGGAATCCACAATCAGGGATTGCCTTAGAAAAATCTTGCTCATTTAGGATTAAACTAGATGAGAGCGACAGCAGGAGCGAGTACTTAGATGATGGAAAACTGAATTATGTAAAATCCTCACTATTTTACAAGCTGTCTCCAAACCCATTTCACTGAGTTCACTTCTGATCTCAAACTGCAGTTGCTTCCAAATGGCAAAGCCTTTGAGCTCTGCCACAGGACACTTCTGGCCTTAAAGGCTTGGTTGTTAGTTCCAAGATGCTGCTGTTTCTAGATCTCAGAACATCCGAGAGGAGCTGCAGTTCAAGGGAAAAAGGACATTTCCTTTGGCTGATTGCAACACGCCATGCTCCATGCATCTGTGATCTCCACTCAGGTGCTGATAGTCGCTCTGGAAAACGTGTTGCTTGTGCAAGAAAGGAACTGTCAAGCTTGCTTCCACCTGATTCTATGGAAACAAATGTCCATGAAGATTCTGATTTACCTCAGATTTGTACCACAAGACAAAACACTAGCAACACAGGAAGGTGCAGCTCATTAACCTACGTTTTACTTTCCGCTTATGAACAGTTCAGTCTTCACCTGTGTGTGTGCGTGAGGCCACAACTGGAATCCTGCGTCCAGTTCTGGGCTCCCCAGTTCAAGAGAGACAGGGAACTGCTGGAGAGAGTCCAGCGTAGGGCAACAAAGGTGATGGAGGGATTGGAGCGTCTCCCTGATGAGGAAAGGCTGAGAGAGCTGGGGCTCTTCAGCCTGGAGAAGAGAAGGCTGAGGGAAGATCTTAGTAACGCTGACAAGTATCTAAGTACTTTTATAAGGCAACTTTCAATATACACGTGGAATGAATGTTCTCCCCTTTGTTACGCTTAGCCTCTTTGGTTACCTGTTGCAGAGATGTAGAAGAAAATGAGAAAAAAAAGACTGCTTTAGCTGTTACTTGAGTCTTATTTCTCTGATTATTTGCGTTTTTGCAAGGCCTGATTAGCAGAATATCCCACTCGCGTTGTTTTCGCTTGATGCTCTTTGAACTAAGCATTTCTGAAAATTAGACCGTGATTCAATAGAGCAAGCAATTTGGGGCTTAACTCCAGGCCTCCATAACCCAGAGCGTGATTCTGTTGTGAAGATTGGTTTTGGCAGCAGGAAAGCTAGAAAATCCTTTCATCCATCTCGATGTTCACTTACTACAGAAGTTGTCTTCCAGTTCAATACTGACCTTTCAGTTAGGTGAACAGCAGCCTTAACAGTTTTTCTACGATGGCTTACCCCAGCAGCGATGTGCTTTTTTTGATTGATGATATTCTAGTAGTAGCAGATGTGTTTGGAAAAAGGATTCAATGACCTGTGACACCAGCTCCCGGTCTTTACTGAATTTAGCCAATCTAGGAGCAAGCAAGGCCAAGTTATCTAATACAGTTGCTTTTCAGTGTTGTTCCTAAATAGAGCTTTGCTTTCTCTACGGAGAGATCGTAACATCTCCAGGCGTCCCAACACTCCCATGCTTGGAAGCTGTACACATGGACTTCCTTGGTCCTACAACCTAAAATATCACCCTCCTTGTTCCTGCCTCGGGTTTGCGTGCGCACAGTCTCTAAAAGCTTATTGAAACATGGATTACAAATAAAAATAGTTGTTCTTAAAACCAGATCAGCTGAGGTGGTGGTCATGGGTTTCAAAGCGCTTGGTGACAACAGTACGTTTAGACGGTGCCGGTCCTGCCTTCCCCAGTATGATTTGTTCTGTGCCATGGCTTACCTTCTGGTTTAGCTCTCTGTAGGATCATGCTGTGAACCAGGTTAGGAGATGAATAAAAATAAGCAGTCTATTTGGACTTACATCTTTTTAAGTTGGGGCAGGGATGCGGGAGAGATGGGGAGATTTCAAGATATATCTGAAAACTCTGATCATGTATTCTTCACCTCTCCAGGTCCTCAGTTCTCACTAGCTGAGGTGTGCCTCACAGCTGAGGTACCAGAAACAGCCCCTCAAACGCAAAGAGGACTAATGGCACTTGGAGGGAAATGCAGACTAAACGTCTTTCCAGACTGCCAGTTCAGTTGTCCTTACACACAGCTATTTAAAGTTTTTAGAACTTGGGGCAGGGGGAAAGGAATGAACATGATCTCTGCAATTACATTTAGCTCAATAATCATTGCTAGGGCAGAGTTCGTTACATTTCTGCAGGTGTCCTTACTATCAGCAAGCCTTGTTTAAAGTGTCTGGATGCTACCATGACCTGAATAAATGAAATTCCTGCGTTCCCCAAGCCTGATTCTGCAGCGTTATGTGGTACCTATAGGGTGTTTTCACCTGCCTGCTTTGAGGCCAAGCTCTTTTAATTTTGCAGGCCTATGCCTTTGGAATCCACGGACTGTTCCTATCCAGAGACATACAGAAGTCAAAAAGCTACTGGCAGCTGTGTGTTGTTGTGGCCTGGCCACCAGCTTCATGTTTTGTGCTCTTCCTTTATTGCAGCAATTCAGCTTCGTCTCCCTGCCCACGGATGTCCTGGAAATAGAAGTTAAAGACAAATTTGCAAAGAGCCGACCGATCATCAAGCGTTTCCTGGGAAAACTCTCTATGCCAGTGCAACGCCTCTTGGAAAGACATGCCATAGGGTAAATTCGCTGCTTATGCTGCTTTCTGTTGTTTAATGAGCGTGTTGCTGTTTTGAAGTCCCTGGTGATATATCATTATAGTGATATAATGATATTGAGGGGAGTTATTAAACTGACAGTTGTCTGATGAATGATGTTGGTCTTAATTAGAATTTATAGGACTATGGGCCAGAGAAAGAGTTCCCTCTGTAACCCTGTCCATTGCGTTTTGAAAAGTGAGAAGCCGGCATTTAGAAAGAAAACTGTTTCGGTATCATGGCTGCGAATCTGGAGAGTGCAATATTTTCAATTTGAATATTCTTTTAATGTTATCAACAGGCTGTTTTTCATGTTCCAGGGAATTACCTATGAGCTAAAATCATGCCAGATCTGTTCCTTCTCCCTTTAATTTCTGGACAGTGGAAATATTATTTAAAAAAAAAAACGTGGCATGTTGTAACTAAATCTTTATGACCCTACCCTGCTGCCAAGGAATAGCCAGTTCACTTGAGCTCACCAGCCCTGCCCTGCTTCCCCTTTGCATGAAAGTCCTGGAAAGGTATATGCTGTCGAAGTAACACATACCAATTTGAGGAAGATGTGTAGTATTTGGAAAAAGCCAAGAAGTTGGCTCTAAACTTTTAAGGTTCGGACCTTGAGGAGCAGGGAGAGGAAGAGTCATCTCCTGAGGGGAGCATACGCAATGCAGTTTCCAAGAAGGCATTTCTGAAAATTGGATCTCGATTCAGCAGAACAGCGGGAAGCTGAGCTTGTTGGAAGTGGTTTTGAACAGCTGGTCCAGAAACTGGCTGAGATACTGACAGCTGAATCTGCCAGAAGGGACTAAACTACCTCCCTGTTTCTCAAATAGGGAAGATGGAGTAGCTTCTTAGAAACCAGATGGAAAAGAACAGCTTGGGGAAGGTAGAGCCCTATAACTGATACCATTGGCTTCCCTCTGTACGAGAAGATTTCTCACCATCTTCTGATTGTATCTTCCTATTTTACTTCCTTGTTGTAAACACCGTATATCTAAGGATATACTTTGCCAAGAGCAGGGCCTCCAACCTGCACCTAGATCTGGCTTAGTTTTAATACCCTAGTGGCTTTTGAATCTCAGGCGAGCTCAATGAGGAGTACACATACGCACAAGTTAAGGAAGATCATACACAAATCTTGAGATCGTCTCATTTTTATGAGTTTCTGATGCATGTGAAACTATCCTAGCAAATATACTGGGCCCAACTGGAAGTGAACTATGTTTCTTCAAAAGATGTATAAATATTACTATTCAGTTGAACCCTTTACACTCAAAAAAAATGCTTTGCAAACATTGATTCAGCCTCATTTTGGGCAGCTGGGAAGTTAATCTCTTCTATAGTTTCATTCTGTTCTGAGGGGTGGATGAAGTGTGGCAAAGGGAGGGACCTGCACAAGGACAGAATGGAGTCATTGATCAACCTTGTCAGGAAGGTGTTCTCCTGGTATTTCAGCTTCATAGAGGTAAGAGGGGTGGAAAGAGATGAAGAGCAGTCGTTCAGCCAGTTTGAAAAGAGAAGGTGGTAAGCGGGGACTGGCCTGTACAGGATTTTGAAAGAAAGGCCAGGAAAGCTGAATTTTATGCAGATGGTGAAGGGAAGGAGATACAGACATGCGAGATTCTACAGAAGGGTAGATATGGTCAGATGAGCAGGGAAGTGAAGTCTTGTTACAATAGCTGAAGTGGGAGTTGTTTGCTTCCCATGTCGATATTTTTCATACCCATATTGCAGAAGTTCCATTCCCACCGTTCTCTCTCTATATATACATACGTGCTCGTGTATACCAGAAGCCTGTCTTATTCACTGACTCAGCTGTTCCATTGTAATTGAAGACATTGTCCTCTCCTTCTCTGCCATTCGTTCTCTTGTACGCAAGTCAACATGCCCTCATGGCTGGGTTAAATAGCCTTTGAAAGCCATTATGTATTTTTGTAGGACGCAGCAGCTTTGTCTATGCACAGTAGACACCGGGTAGGTTATAGTCTATTGTGACAATATTTGTTTTCTTTCAGGGACAGGGTTGTAAGCTACACTCTGGGTCGCAGGCTTCCTACAGATCATGTCAGTGGCCAGCTGCAGTTTCGATTTGAGATAACTTCTTCCATCCATCCAGGTAATTCTTGGTCTTAACCCATCATTTATCTAGATTTTTTTTTTTTTTT
>VXAK01011477.1:151314-214903 GCA_013399435.1 Arenaria interpres | reverse complement strand
GAAGGTTGAATTGGTTAGTAACACCTAGGAAGCCTATTTCCAAAAACTCTCTGTGAACTTTTAAGGTAGTTTCAAAATGAAAGCTGATCTAGAAATGTTTCTTCTTCTAGCGTTCAGTATCACTCTCTCAGTGCCTTTGATGCCTCATAATTCTAGATAAATAGTTTTCAACGATGTGAGAGGAAGAAACTTTATATTTGAAACCTGAGTTACATGCTCAGACCTGGCTTACTTCTCACATGCAGCGTTAGCTTCCGTCCGTAAGTGGAGTTGAAGATAACTTGCCAGTGCTGCGAGTTCAGCCTTCAGCCTTGAATAGTTTTACTTCAGTCACGGGGAATCTTCTGGACAGTCGTCTTGGTCTTTTGAAAGATTTTCTGGATAACTTGGTTTCATCATAACCCCACAACAGGTGGTCTCAGGGAAGAAATTTCATTTCAGACAGTTTTATTTAGGAAAGTAAGGTAGATTCATGATTTATGTGGGAATGGCATAATGACCGGTCTGAATGTTAAGGCCTGTATGAGATTGACAGAAGATTTGCAGACTTTGTATGGCCTCATGACGGCATTAATAGTCACCCCTTATTATGCGTGTGTTTGCTGGGAACCCTACAGAACTGAAGCCAAGAAAAATACATGTGCCCAGCTCAGAGCTGCTCATTGCCAAAGGTGTGGCTGAGCCTGGAAAGGAAAAGACAGCGTATTTACTTTGCCCTGCCAGAGAAAAAAAGTAAAAAGAAAAAAAAAGTTGTGTCTTCTGGTATAAATCAGAGCAGTTTCAGAGGTTGCTGTGAAATATGACTTGGCTGATGGAGGGGGATCGCTGGAGAACAGAACCCGTCCTGTCCCGTCCCCAGCCTGTGCTCCAACATGCTCTTACTGGGAAGGTTAGATGGAGGTTAGTCTCTGTTGTAGATTTTGCCTGAAAAACAAAAGGCCCTGAGGAGATTTGGCTGCTTCCTAGATCACCGACGCCCCTGAAGTAGTAGCATGAAGGAACTTCAGCACAGCTCAGAAGCAGAGTTCTGTCTGTCAGTTCACCTGTCAGCCTCTTCGTCTCTCTGGGACGGTAACCATCCATCTGTCCGCAAATCTGGAATCACACGCAGCTTCGGCGACTCGTGTGACTTACGTGTTGTCTTGTGGGAGGGCAGAAAGGCCACCTGCCACCTGTGTACGATGAGGGTATCGGCACCTGCCACCCTCTGACTGTCTTCCCAGATGACCAAAATAAAAAGAAGAGTTATTCAGCTGATTAGAAATGCTGTTTCAGGGAGCAGTACTTTGACAGGTTTCTCAAAAGCTGTGGGACACACAGTTCCTAGTATTTTAGTGTGCCGATGCAAGTGTCAGCCCATGGTTTTAGGTGTATATACCCATAAAGCAATGAATAAAGCATAGATGTCGTTCGTGTCCGTTCATACATCCATGTATCATACATCCAAGAGAGACAGCCTTCCTGAAGTTGCAATTCAGACTGCGTGATCCCGACCTGATGTTTTCACTGTGACCTCCAAGCTCTGGACAACTGTTGTTGCTCCTAGATTTCTTCGTATTATGCTCAGGAGCCTAGGATGTTTGTGCATTTAATTAGAGAGACTCTGCAACGTAGCCTCTAGAGCCAGTAGTGCGTAGGGCTGGATTATGAGAAGCCCTTGTTTGCCTGGCTATTTGGGTAGTATTATTCTTACTAAGTGTCCATCCGCAGGCTTCAGACCAATATGACCAGTGGGTGTCTTCTGCAAGCTATCTAGAGTATGGCTCTGCAGCATTGCCTACAAGCTTCTAATTATCCATCAAACTTATTATTCTTGTTTCATGTGTATTACAATAGTGTGGGGTGAGGGCTAGGATCTGTCCTTTGCCAGACAACAGCAAGGAAAATGAAGATCTTCGTGATGTTGAGGTACATCGTGTCACCTTTCATCTGGCCAAGATTATTTCCTTGAGGATGTTGCAGAAAATGCATGACTCCAGAAGGACCGTCCCCCACCCCCGGTGGTACCCCTGCCAGCCGTGACAGCATGGCCAGCAGGGCTCTGGCCATCGGCCTGCCTTATGTGTCAGTCTGATTTCCTTCCACGTGGGTCTGTTGTACTTGACGTGCTGTTTTTCACTGTCTTATGTTTCAGGCATTGTTTTCACAAAGCTGTCCTTGAAACAGCTACAACATCCTTGGGAAACTTTACCCGGTGGGAGGAAGAGAGAGTCCTCTCCTTACAATTATATAGTGATGTTCACAGTGAGGAACACTGTGTGGGTACCTGTGGTGTGAGTGTAAGTTTTGCATCTGTAAGGACTGAGGTACTTACAGTCAGCTTTGAAAGAAGGAATGCATACACATATGGCTCTTGTTGTTTTGGACACATTGAAAATTCCTCCAAGGACTCCCGGTTGCCCGTCTTTTAAGGTTTGTGGGAATAACATCTCAGGGGCAGCCAGCCATAGACTTCAGACAGCCTACACTTGGCTAGGACAGCTGAGTTGAGCCAGGGCTAACATTCCAGGGGACGGGAACAGGTCATGAACTGGTTTCCAGGCACAGCGGGAAGAGGTACAACTTCAGCCCTACTCGTAGAGAGCGGCGGATAAAATACGGAAACTACTAAATCCATCTGATCTGGAATTTGATCATAGAAAACCATAGAAGAAGGAACGGACTCGTCAGGGAGGAGGGTATCATAGGGAGAGTATGGGAATAAGAGGAAGTGTTTGGCCCCAAAGGTAATCACCGTATGTGGATTTGTGTGTGAATGCGAGTGAGGTTTGTATATAAACACGTGTAGAAAGTATGTGCATATATTTACATAGGTATGTCATCAGCTGATGGGTTGTGTAGAAATACGAAGCTAGCAAGTCTAATTTATATCACTAGTCCATACCTTCCAATCAATTTGATGTGTGGCTTAGCTAGCTAACTCGCTTCTGAATTTCTCCTGTTCCAAACACCTTTTTTATCAACATTTCCATTTTCCACAAGCCATCATATACCAAATAACTTTTAGTTTTCAATCATGGGACAACTTAAATATGAGTAGGAAACAGTGATGGAAGGCTCAATGTTATGCTGCAAGCTTTCAATCGAGATGGCGTTCACCAGAGCAGTAGAGTTATGATTCTCATCTGTTTATCGAGATTTCTGTAAGGATGTATCCGACCAGGTTGTGATCAGTTTTCAGGGGAGCCTTTAACGGCTGTATGGTATCCTTTGAAGCCACTTTATAAAAAAGAAAGAAATGAAACATGTCTTTTCTGAAACATAACCAAAAAAACCCCCAAACCATAGGATTTGCCATATTATTTCCGATGCAATCCTTTTCTACTAAAGGTTGGTTCTATGTGGCTGCCTTGACCTGCAACGAATCCAGCCAATTAGTGTTACTAATTGTAAAATTATCCAGCCCTTTAAAAAACGTAGCCACTATGTCACTTGTTTTTTGTAGTCTATGGTGGTGAATTCCATAGGCTACGTATGTGCTGTGTGTGAAATGTTTATGTATATGCATAGACTGCATATACATACAGAGAGACAAGCACATAATATATATACACATTTGAATGTATACTCTGAATATATACACATAATGTATATTGCACGCATGTGGACTATATATATATAGTATCTCTCGTGTGTATATATCCTGTCTGTGTATATGTATGTATGTGTGTGTATATCTATTTTCCGCATTTAGGTTGTCTGGAAGGCATCACACTGACAGCATCACTCCTTCCTTTTTTTTCCAACCCTAGATTGGGAAGCTCGGATAGACAGCCACGGGAGGGTATTCTACGTTGATCATGTCAACCGAACCACGACGTGGCAGCGCCCCACAGCCGCGGCAACGCCAGACGGGATCCACCGGTCTGGCTCCGTACAGCAAATGGAGCAGCTGAACCGACGGTGAGCGCTGGCACCTACATGCCCTTGAGATCCGCCCTCCCCTTTCCCCACACTGCCCCAGTGGCTTCCTTGATAGGATCATAGAACTGTCCAGGTTGGAAGGGACCTTTCAGATCATCCAGTCCAACCATCAACCTCACTCTGATAAAAACCATCACTAAACCATGTCTCTAAGCACTAGGTCAACCCGGCTTTTCAATCCCTCCAGGGATGGGGCCTCAACCCCTTCCCTGGGCAGCCCATTCCAAGGCTTAAGAACCCTTTCCCTGGAAACATTGTTCCTTATCTCCAACCTGAACCTCCCCTGGCCCAACTGGAGGCCATTTCCTCTTGTCCCATTGCCTGTTCCTTGGGAGAAGAGACCAACCCCCCCTGGCTACACCCTCCTTTCAGGGAGTTGGAGAGAGCCAGAAGGTCTCCCCTCAGCCTCCTTTTCTCCAGGCTGAACACCCCCAGCTCCCTCAGCCTCTCCTCACAAGACTTCTTCTCCAGACCCCTCACCAGCTCCGTTGCCCTTCTCTGGACCCGCTCCAGCCCCTCAATGGCTTTTTTTGTGGTGAGGGGCCCCAAACTGGACCCAGCCCTCGAGGTGGGGCCTCACCAGTGCCCAGTACTTCCTTCCCTAGTGCGTCACATTGGCTCCCTGAGGATGTATCTTTCCTCCTTATCCAATGTACACAGTCCTGTACCTGCTGCTATCTTTCAGTGTACTGGTGTGCTTGCTGCGTGTCTCCAGTACCCAAGCTTGCCCACATGAGAAGCAATGTTGAGCAAAAAGGGTTGTAAAACATTTCAAACAGCAAGAAGATGCTTTTGGCAAACTCCTTTGAAATGACTCCCAGAAGAGAAGGGAATGTTCTTCCAAAAGATGGGAGTCATTTTGCTATTTAGCTATGAGTGGTATCTGTGGGTCAGCATCTAGAGCTACGCTGCAGAGGTTTCTGAGCTGGCTGTCACCAAAACAGCGTTGCCGTATCAGTGTGGCGTTTCTACTCCAGCTAATTAAGCCTGTTGAAAGGTCTGTCTCCTTTTCCAGGGCAGAGCACTGCTCTAATAGGACTGTACGCGTTTCTAGACGTAGACAGATCTGCTTAGTGTTGCGTGGGGCCCTGTAAATCTGTCACTTCATTCTGAGCCGGCTGAGGTATCTCTTAACACGCTGCACGTTTTCCCTTTGTTTGACTAGTCCACACACAGATTTGTGTATCATTTCCTTCTTACGCTTGCTTTTCGGACTGAATTTAAGAAAGAGAAAAAATAAACAGTCGGTCAGAAATCCTCCCTTTTTATTTCGGAAAAGGTTTTGTTTTTTTCTTACCTGCTTACTGTAATGCTACGGTTTCTATAAAAAGGCAAGCAAACCTGAAATTATATCCTAATCATACCATTCAAAACGCCACAAAAGTTTTTTGGTCTTTTTTTTTCTGTGCTAAGAGAAGGATCTGCAGCTGAGAGGAGGATGCAGGGCTTCAAAGTACTCTTTTCAGAGCGTAGAATAGTTTGGGTGTTACTGAGTGTAAAGAGAACTGGGCCCTGACTGACAACGATAAGAAAGTTAGTGTAACTTGTGGAGAGCAAACCAGCCTTATTAAAGTGGTTGGTTTGCATTTTAAGTCGACACCATCAGCGCACTCTTGAAGAATTTCCCCTTTTTTTCACCAAAATTCATGATTTTGGATGGCATTTCATAAAGTGTTCCGTCTTGCCGAGGTGAAAGAACCTGCTGAGTATTTGTTTTCATTATAGCTTTCCGCAGAACGCGTCAAGCTGCCATGGCAATATTTTTTAAAAACCTGAAGGAAGTGAATGTTTAGTGTAGGTTCTTTCAAGGGATTTACCTGACTTCTCTGCCATTTAGAGTTTGTCTGTAAGAGGGATTTTGGCCACGTCAAAGCTCAGACTGTTTGGCCGCCACTTAAGTAACTCATCTGCCGCAGAAAGCACAGGCTCTGTGGTGGATATGCATCAGCATTTTTATTTTTATTTTTTGAGGTTGAACTCATGTAAATGCAGCACAACCAGGAAAGGAATAAATGCTTGTGGGAGTCCGCATAGAAACTTACCATTCTGTCCGTTAATGCAGGTTAATTATTAAACCAGCTATCTCAGCAGAAACCGAAGGGTAGGCGTTGTCTTTGTGACCACCTTGCTTCAAACTTTATTATTCCATGTTTTCACGACGGCTGCCTGCCTTTCTTGGTTATGACTTGATTGCCACTGGTTTGGGTTGGGAATTGACAGTTAATAGCCCCGGCATTCTGTGAATCTCTCTATTTTTAGTAGTCCCATATTCAATTACAAAGTGAGAAGCGTATAGGGTTTCAGCAGGGGCACGTCTCTCCTTACCCGAGTCCCATTGGAGACTCAGCGTTTTGCAACTTAATAAACATGAATTGTGATGGTTTCGTGGGACAGAGGAAAAAAGCTGATGATTCTCTACTCTCTGCCATGGAACTCTGTTGGTTTGAGAAGTTGAATATGAAGGTCTCCTGTTGTTCCCGAGTTTGTGAGCATTTCCTAAGATGAGGAAAAGAGATTTGTATTAAATCTCTGAGCATTTGTCCAGTGACAAGTCATTTCTGCATTTTCAACCTGGCTGTTATAATTGTTAAAATTCTTGTTGTCTTAATGCTAATTTCGGATATTTAATGCCTCCAGATTTCAAGATTGAGAGGAAAACCCCTCTTCATAAACAGTTATTATCAGCACTGCAAGTAATTGGGCTTTGTTTGAACACTCATTTTAGAAATACTGTCTTGTTATATTTCAAACTTCATTATTTGAAATGGTCTTCAGCAAACACACCTGAGAATCATTTTAGGTGAAGCAACAGCAAACATAGACTTTGCTGATAGAATCAGCAGCAGACTGAACTTTTGCTCTAACCTCAAACAGAATTTGGACTCAAAATCACTTAGCAGTTTGAAAAAACTTGACGGTTTTTTCTTTTTAAACCCATCTACTCACTTTTCAGCTTCCTGGTTTCATTTGTGGAAGGGAATGGAAAGACCAAAATATTACAAGGAAGCTTGGTATTTCCAGCCCAGCCAAAACCACAAAGCTTTGGATATTCAACTTGAAAAAACCCCACCTCTGTAGCTGTGATTGAGCCTAGTCCTGCTTTCCTTCTGTGCTCCAAGCTTCCCATTAGCTGTACTAGCCACTTGAGGATAAGGGGAATGCAAAACTGGAATCCAGGTGTTTGGCAAACTCCAGAGACATCCATACTTCTTATTTTAAAGACTCCTGCTCATTTTCTACAGCAGTACCTGACTTGCTTGTTAGCAAAGCAGATAAAAGCCCTTGTTGTTGAGATGCTTTGCAGCATACGTATATCTACACTTATCTTTGCATTAATTTAAAAGGTAATAAGTAACATAAGAAATTAAAATCATATCAGTTAAGACAGCCACAGTGCGGTATTTCTAAACCCCCATTTCTTTGACAAATCACTTTGAAAGCAAGCTGAAATTTCCAGAGGCATTCCCATACCTTTTGCACTCTCAATGTTTTCTCCAATTACTTTGGCATTTTCTGATATTTATATAAAATGATTTTATAGTATTGAGACCCAAAAGAAAAGTGTCGCCTTTTGCTGGCGTACAGCTAGTGTTACTCTTTAAGGTTTGCCAATAGGGATTTTCTACCGTCTAATTAAATCGAAGCTACAAGGTTTTTTTTATATGTGCGCTAATATCCCTTGATTATATGAACTTTTTTCCCCCCGTTCTGTTGCATGTGGGTGTTGTAAAACTCCTCCAGTACTGGAATGGAAAGTTCATTCAATTGCCTGCAGTCAAGTGAATAAAAATTGAAAATGTGGGTCTAAACCAGAGGGTTTAAGACTGGAGTAAATTCATGCTGTTGCGAATCTTGCTGTCAGAACTTCCTGGTAAAGACGGATGGTTCCTTAAATACAGAACTCTTATTTTTTTTAAAAAAACCCCAACTTCTAAAGATGCTGTTTATTGAGCTGTCAAAATTTCCACTAAATGTAGCTTCAGATGACTTTGAGTACTGGGGGACACACATAGTGCTGTGAAAGTTTAGGCGTAAATCTATTAAAACTTTAATTATTTGTCTTAATTATCTCCAGCCCTTCTGCCCAAGGTTGGGTTGCAGTGAGCTACTGGGAGATGATGTCTGTTGAGAGATGTAAAAAAGCCAATTACTAATTACTTCACTTTAATGATCCCGTGTCACTTTGAGGAACGAAATCTCGACTAACTTCTAATTTGGAATAAAGTGTACTTTAACAAATAAAGAGAGAAAGAGTAAGTGAAATTTTTAAGTCAGAACTTGACCTGAGGAAAGAAAAAAAGAGTGTAAGTCAGGAAAATGAGAGACTGAACAATGCTGGATCAGATTAAATGCAGGCAGTAAGGCCATCCTTTTTGTATACATACAGAAATGGAATCCAGAAATAAGGATTAAAAACATTGGGGTGGAGTAAAACCTAATTAAAATAATTAAGAGAGCTTATTTTCCTTCTTTCCTTTTCTTTCTCCTCATGCTTTTTTCTTTCTCTTTATGCTTTCTTATTCTTTTCTTTCTCTCTCAGTATTTAAAATGTTTTTTTTCATATTCAATATATGACTTACATTCATAGCTTGCCAGTAGAAGCAAAGAAATCTTGATCTCTCATCTTGTTTATCCGTCTGTGCGAGTGAACAAGTTAAGTAGAATTTGTTTCAAAACACTCCAGGTTATTCCCACAATCAGGAATATACTTTGTTCCTCATCTGGTTAAGTATTTAGAATTGGGCTGATCGCTAAGACCTTGATCAGTCCCATTGACATCAACAAATGTGGCAATTCGTTCTGTCAGTAGTATGGAAATGACAGTATGGGGGTTTTTTTAAGGCATTTGCAGGGTTTTATTTGGAATTTTCTTGTGTCGCCCTCCTGGAGCCCTCCCTTTGGTTACCTCTGTGGTGTTTCCTCTTCCTTGTTCTGCAATTAGTCGCCACCCAAACTAAATGCCCAATCCCACGGATGTCCAAAAATGGCCAGAACACCTGCATCCTCACGCTGTTCACTCAGCTCATGTGTTGGATCCTCTTCTACTTTTCGGTGACTGTCTTATCAGTTAGATTGTAGCTCTGTGAGGTCACACTCCCTACTGGTTTACACTCCGTATTGCCGTCCGGAATGGAGGTGTCCCAACTGCTGGACATGCAGTATCCTAATAAACATTTTGTGAACACTCTTCATAGCCTTTACCTTTTTACAGTTGAACCTATGCATCCAGTATGGTAATAAGAAAGTCTGAAGGGTGTTCAGTGCATCGCAGGACTGATCCTAACTTCATTGGTTATGCTACTGTAAGACTAAATGAAGGAGGAACCATGATCCACCAGGAGTTTTAGGTTCCAGATGTTTTGAAACAAAGCCTAGTAGCAACCTGTAGCCTAAATACCTGTCTAAATTTGACCTTTGAGTCTTCCTTGCTCTGCACCCTCCGTAGCTATTTGTTAGTGCAAAATGCCTTATTTTTGTGATGGTGACTTAATGGTAATGGTTGGCCCAAGTGTGAGTAGCTGCATGAGTCGAAGGAGAAGAGTTGGGTGTGCTCTTACAGTCGTACATTGAACTATTGGAATCATTCAAAAGCAGTGCCGATTGTTAAGGTAGAAAGCACCAGAAAGCTCTTCTATTAACTAAAGCATGTTGTTCCTTTCTCTGAATGTACGTAGGTACCAAAATATCCAGCGAACTATTGCAACAGAGCGGACTGAAGACGATGCCGTAGTAAACAGCAGGGTGGAGAGAGTCCCCACCGGAGGAGGAAGTGACTCTGAGGCAGAGCCTTCCCAGCCAAGCTCAGGTATGGGGACAAAAGCTATGGAGTGGCACGTTCAGCGCCACTCAGTGGTGGCATTCAGTTCTGGGGAAATCTGTATTTCCACGGGAGACTGGAACTTTATTCTACCGGCTTGCGAAAGCAAATCAAAAGGAAAAGGGTTGGGACTTGAAGCTACAAGTTTTAGACCTGAAGCTACAGGTACGAAGCTAGATACAAAGGGCCTCCGTTCTTTTTTAGCAACTACTAAGACAGACAAAGCATTTTTACTTTAATAAAGGGTTTATTTGAAATTAAAATGGCAAAGGCATCTGGTTTTTATTCACCTTAGTAGTTGCAAAAACAACTGGCGCTGTCTTCTTTTTGCTGCAGTGTGGTTTTAATCTTGGGACATTGCAGTTTGTCCTCTCTGGGCATGGCTTCTGTGCTGGCACATTTGCCCGTGTGGTCACACCTGCAGTGGCCCCGTCATCGAGTATGAAATGCTTGTGTTTTTAAAGCTGCGGTTTTGTGATAGTTATGAGCTGACTAAGTGTGGGCTGTCCCTGAAGGAGACACAGCTGTCTTTTTGCTCATCGCTAACTTAAGTGACAGAAGCCCATCCAGAGCAGAGAACTCACCTGCCTGAAAAATAACCTCGTTTCTTGCACTTAATGTTATTTACAGCCAAATTCGTTCTTTTGTCTGGCTCATTAGATGACCAGACAAGAATGAGTCTCAGTACAAAGCACAAGAGGAGAATGTGCACCCACGGCAGGATGGGATGGGCAGAGAGCTGTTCTTCTCTTTTTGGTGGTAGCCACGCTCATGTTTTCCTAAAACATTTGTGAAACCATAACCCAAGTGTTTGTTCCAGGTAAGAAATACCAGCAGTCAGTCTGGTGCCCACTATGCAACTTGTGGACCTGCAGAAATAATTATCTGTTGCGTCTGAGAACTTGCCCCACCAAAATGAATGGCCTGTTCTCTTCCTTTAGATCCTTCTCACCTCTACCCAGCTTTGTGTTCTGTTTTGTCTGCTGGAAATAATGCTGACTTTGTGCCATCCTTTTGCCATCCCTCTGGAAATAGCATTGGCAAAGGGAAAGAACCAACACAATATCTGCTTGAATTTTCTTAATGATGTTCCCCGTTGAATAGGAAGAATTAAGCAGAGAAATAGTGAACTTTTTTGGTTTTTTTAACAGGTTTAGAAAAATACTCAATTTTTCCTGTTTGTTTTCCTGATCCATTGGGTGTTTTTAGCTTGAAAATCAATTTTTACCAAGGAAGTTAATGTTTGATATTCAAAGCTTCCTTGCAGTCCTTTGTGTTGCGATTTCTGGGAGCTTTTACCTACACTTGATCTTACAGGGAGAACCCAGTCCTCTTTGTTAGCTCTGAAACGGAAATGAGGTACCCATTGTATTATTAGTATTTAAATGATAAGTAATGGAGTCATTTCTTGTAATATGTATAACCATTTATTATCACAGTCTACATAATAAAATAGTAATTTGGCAGGAATTGCTACCAGTAAGTATTTAGGTCAGTTTATTACGTAACATTCACTTTTTTCTTTTAACCCTGAAGAGTTAATGAGTATGATATATGTCATTTTAAGTGATTAGGAAATGGGGCTTGCTACAGATAATTGCTTTGCTTTTAAGAGAAAAAGTCAATATCGTATAAAATGGCAAGAATTAAAAAACCATGGGTGATGTAAACCACATTAGAATAGGAAAAAGCTGCAGTATGATATATTTGCTATTTGCCTTTTAATTTAAATGATAAATGTCAGAAGGAATACAATTTAGGCACATTAATCCAGATTCTAGGCCAGTATAAATCAATTTAACTCCAGCAATGGATCCAGCGTGCAGTTTTAAGTGGATAAAATAATACGATGTGTCTAACAGGAAAGGAAAAAAAAGTGATAATAAGAAAAAAATAGGAATCTGTATTTATTCTGTTGATGACGTCCACATCCAGTTTCCTTGGACTGCAAATAAAAGTTGGCTTGTACTTGAAAACACCAGAATTGCATACTCAAGCTGTAATTTCATGGTAGGAAGCATTTTTCTGGTGGCTGTAAAAGGTCAAAGGGTTCCCACCTCTACAGAGTTACATTTTCAAATGCTCGGTTCTGCTCCTGTAGCTTCATGAATTGATACAGATTAAAAATAATCCCTTTGTGTCTGTTTTTGTTTTCTTTACTATACAAGTCCCCAAAAGCATGGACTTGCCAAAAAGAATGCAATTACAAGTAAAACATCATCCTTTGCAGCGCCAGCATGGATGAGTGGCTAATTAGGGGGCTTCCTTAACCAAGTTTTGCTCCCACTGCTTTCTGCTGGCGAATGCCTCAGGCTGGGTGGACTGGGAAATCAGATCTCTCTAAAATCAGCGGTGGGGGGAACCCGTCAGGAGACCTGGGTGACAGTATTGAACCAAACCATCAGCTGGTAAAAACTGATGTGGTTCACGTTGGTATTTAGAGACAGCGATAGTTTTATATGACACGGAGTTCTATAACATAGAGTACCATAAAGCATCCAGCTCCTGCCCTGCACCACTAGCTGTAAGGAGAACATCTACCAGTTTGCCAGCAGGCTGGTTGTGGAAACACAATGAAGGTAGGTGCATTGGCCATCACGGCAACTTTTTTATACCGTCACTTTTGCAGCCATTCAGTAAAGGTTAAATAATAGGCTGTGCTTGCCACCGTGGTAGTAAGATTCTGCTGCCTTTTTTTCTGTCCAGAGATTAGGAGGGAAGGTTCCCTTTCTCCTGTGAATTCTCAAAAAATCACCTTGTTGCTGCAGTCTCCAGCTGTGAAGTTCATCACCAATCCCGAATTCTTCACTGTGCTGCATGCAAACTATGTGAGTAATTATGATTTGCTCTCTCACACTGCTGATTTCTGAATCCAAACGCTGCGCCACAGGCCTTCGGGGAGAGCACGCAGTGAATTTGATTTGCATGACTCAGGGCTCAGTTGTCCTTTCCGGGCACCAGACCAGGTTGGGGACAGTACAGGCAGGCTGCTTCAAGGAGACTCTTGCTGGGATTCTGCCTCACACATGGTACAGAGCAGCTCATTAATATTATCCTTATCCAGAATAAGCGGGAGCCCTTCGTTTCAGCTTGGTTGATTCCATTATCTGTTGCTGCAGGGAGTGAGGTTGTTGTCTTTTGGGCCATGTTCCGGAGAAATCTCACACAGATACCGCCAGGTCTCAGGGAAATAGAGGGGAAAAAACATTGTTAACTCCTGCAGTTTGCACACCCAGTGTACCTCCTTTTTGGAAAAAAAAAAGGAATGAAAATGAATTTTCAAAAATGCAAATAACTGGGTTTTTTTCTCCTTAATGCAATAAATCTGCATGTTTTCTTGCAAACCTCATGTGGAGTGGAAAATGTAATGGTAGGTCAACAAGGAGGAAGCAGATCGGGAATCTCACAAGCAGATGCACTCCTAGTTTTCCGTGTCTTGAATGCAGTTCAGCCTAGGCATCTAGACATGACTTCTGAATGTTTGGAAAATCAGTAATTTCTGGTTAGGGGTCGCATTTCTTTTTGAAAGGAAAAGAAATTGAAACTTACAGATCTTCAGCTAACTACAGACATCCAATTTGGGCGCGTTGCGGGTTGAAGCCAGCTGGCCATCTGCAAGCATCTGCCAGAGATTATTAGCCATGAAATCCTGCAGAGGAAGGGATATATTAACTCGTCTGATGTTACCTGAACCTAGGGTATGGAGTGCTCATGATTTCTTCCATTGACAGAGTGATACACGATGATTTATAGCTGGGAGCAACACCATTTTCATTTGGCAGAGTCGTTTGCAGAATGAGCAACTGGTTCCATAGTGGTGTAAGGAAGAGCTCACGAGAGACTGAATCCCAATTTTATTTCTCACTGAAATAAAAAAAAAAGCCGAGAGAGGCCTTCAGTTTGAGCTTATAAAGTTGTCTCTAATAGGAGAGCCAGAATAATGTATTGAAACGTCTGTCAAACGGTCATACAGATTCCACTTGTACAGAAACAGTGGCCCACGTGACTTTTGGCTTAACGCGGTGGTAATATTTTAACCACAAGCCCCTATTAAAATTTCAGGCTATTAATTATGCCAGTGAAGCTGGGATTGGAAAATATTATCCAGCAGTTAGAATTGAAAGGGAAAGGCTCTCATTTTTCAAATATTGTATTTCCATGGAGGGATAAAACTACATTACAATTTTTGTTTCCCTAGTGCAGCTAAGAGATACTCTGACAGTCATTGATCATACATTAGATCAAAATACAACTTCTGTCACGGAGTAGGCTGGGATCTTAGCAATTTGTGGCCGTGAAGCTTTCCTGGGTCATAACCGGGTCATATCTTCAGGGCAGAGATCATATCTCTGTGATTTCGTAACGTTTACCAACCTTTGCCATAATTGGGGACCCTGTGCTGCAGGGAGTATTCTCTTCTCGTGCTACCGCCACAATAAATCCTTACGTAATAAAAATAATACTTGTAAATGTTTTATGACATTATAGTGGTTAAAATGCATTAGAAGTAGGCAGAAATTGAGAATTCAAAGCTGTTGGGTCAGATTCTCTGGCCAGATTACAGGTGCATACACTGAGGCTCACTTCACTGGAGATGCGAGCCCTCCAGTGATCCTTTATTACTCTAGTGAGTAATTAAATCCTTTGGGCTGATCAGCAGAACCAATGCACTCATTTTCTCTTTGGTGAAATGCTCAGAAAGGTTGCAGATTTCTGTAAAGTTTCCTACCCTGTCTTGAGGAGCCTTTTTCCTGAAGTAAAAAAGTCCCAAGAGCAGCCCGTGGATGAGAAAAAATGTTGTCACCACTTTTTTGTGGTGCTCCATCATTGAATACACCGTGGCAACAAATATAGTTCACTTTGCTCCCTATTCTGCAACCAGATCAGCCCTAACTCACTCCGATACGCACCAGCATCAGGGCACGTTCCTCTAAGAGATGTATTTCATGCCCTGTGTGAGATATAAGTAGCTGCCTAAAGGCTGGCATTCGTATGACCCATGAAAACGTTTCCATCTGACCTGCTTTGTAGTCATTGCAGAAACAGATACTCAATTCCAGGAGACAATTCATGCCTCCCAAAAGTCGACAATTGAAAGCGTCTATTTCCGTCCTCTGGCTGTAAAGTGACCATAAATAAGGTAGCGAGCTTCGATGTGGACATCTGCGCCGCAGTCTTTTGAAGTTGATGAATCCTATCACAAGCATCTTGATTTGTATTGCAGCATAAATACGTGTTCATAGCCGTCTTTGCAACTCTCTGGCATCATCCAGTCACGCCAGCTGTGTTTCTGTTGGCCGATGAAAGCAATGAAATAGGCACAACTGCATGCATCTTGAGCGTGGGGTGTTTTAGGTGACCCTCTTCTTGGAGTGTATTAGAAAGGTGGTTTATGCACAAGCTAACTGTGCATAACCTGGGGGACGTTTCCCTCTCCAGATTATATTTCTTACTTCTAAGTGTTTGTATAAAGTAGTAAATGAAATTAAAACGATGAGGTGGAAATGGTTCTTGACTCTGAGGGGATTTGTTTCAGTTCTTTGGGCATATGTCCCATGAAATAACCAAATATGTTGTTTTGACACCAGAACTGGTTTTCTTCACGTCTGTTTTCCATCCCGTAGAGTGCCTACCGAGTCTTCACTAACAGTACCTGCTTGAAGCATATGATTCTGAAGATCCGTAGAGATGCTCGTAACTTTGAGCGCTACCAGCACAACAGAGACCTGGTGAATTTTATCAATATGTTTGCGGATACCCGACTGGAGCTTCCTCGTGGCTGGGAGATCAAAACGGACCAGCAGGGCAAGGTAAGAGTGTCAACAAAACCAATCACGCGTTTAACACAGCACAGCAGGCTACTTAATCACTAAAGGTTCCTTCCTTCTTGACTTAAAATCTGTGAAGATTTGGTTTAAACAGCAGAAGCAGCAAGCAGAGTTATTTTAGAAGCAGAAAAAAGCTTCAAGAACAAATGTTTCAGAGCATAGTGGCAGTCCTCTAGCTTGCTGTGGGATATCACACCGTAACCAAGGCAGCATGGGACTAACAAAAAATTTTAAGCCAGAGTTTAGATCTGTCACGGCTGCGACATTTGGCTTAGTGTTTCTGTCCCCAGTGAAGCTTTGCCCAGCGACTTCTGGAACCACCCAACAGGGTAAAGCAGTGTTCCCTAGTAATTTTATTCTCTTCTGTCTTGTTTACTTCATGGCCATTAGACATGATTTTTGACCTGTGTAGCTTCAGGTGTTTTCCAAGAGCTATTCTATCTTCAGCTGAGAAAGTCGTGTCGTTCGCAGATACCTTCCACGGACTGTACTTAAACAGGCTATTTCCGACACACAGTGGCCGGTGGTTTTCACATTATGATCCCACGATACCACCGCAGTGTCAGCAGTCTTCTCACAACAAAACCCCATTGTTCCTGTGTGTTTCAGTCTTTCTTCGTTGACCACAACAGCCGTGCTACCACTTTCATAGATCCCAGGATCCCGCTGCAGAACGGTCGTCTCCCTAATCACTTGACGCACAGGCAACACCTTCAGCGGCTTCGTAGCTACAGCGCCGGAGAGGTAACTGTGCCAGTATCAATACAGTTATTTTTGACATCAATATTCTGTAGAATTAAAAGCACTTCTTATCTTTGAAATGCATTTAAACACACTGTTTTGAGGATTTTTATCTTCCAAAGGAAATAAGGGCATTTTCTTCCTGAAGGGTTTATCTTAGAGCTTGCTGTTAATGAAGGTTTATATCCGAACGTTTCCAGAATAAAATAATAAACAAGTAAAAATAAACAAAGTGAAATGATGACAAAATATATTTTAGAAGAAGAATCCATATTTGATATCCTAGTCTTGCTATAGTCAAGTCATTTGTTATTTTTATGGCCTGATACTTCAGTAGCCTCATGCGTTTCTTCCTTCCCCACTGTGACACTGTGCTCTGAAAAGATATATTCCCTAGCAGGTGTAGTAATGTACGTTGAGCTTTGCTTCTGTAGCTTTCAATCACATTAAACATCTTTCCTATGTTTCACGGGGATGATTTTTAGCATTGAGGGGCGTGGGCAGGATTAATAGAAGCATAAATCCTGGGTTTGTATGGTGGATTTAAGGAGGAAAAAGGACCGGCAATAGATTCCTCATACAGCAAATCCATACCGTTGAAGGGTTTTAAAGGTGGAAGCTGAATAGGAGTAGAGATGAATTATGGCCAAGGGATCTTCCTCTTCCAGAAAAACACCTGAAGAGATGCTTGTGAAATTAACATTAAAACTTAGTGCAGCAGAACCAGTCTGAACACCTCCCACTGCCAAGCGGGGTTGGGATCAGGAGCTGACTAGGGTGTGAGGTCAGTCCTTCAGGGCCAAAGGCAGACCAGACATAAGTAGCTTGGGTGGGTTTTCTCTACTTTGGGTGAATACAGCAATATATTTTCTGAAGATAGAACTGTATCAATGGATCTATTTCAATCATATCTTCCCACCAACTTAGCACCTTCGCTCTGCCAGCAGCCTGCAGTTTAGTGTTGCTATTGTGTCTGAATTATTGACTTGAACGTCAAAGTCACCTGCATGATGATCCGTATTTGGGCCCATGCTTGCCTGGGGCTCGCTCACAAATTCCCCACGCCGGGGACAGAAACACTGCTGAGCAACTCAGATGACCAAGCCCAAAAAATACATTTGGTTTTGCAAGTGCTGGCAAGGCTGGCAAAGAACATTTTGCAATAAACCCAGACTACCAAGTAGATTGAAAAGCATTGAATACTTCTGAGTAACGATTCTCTGGGGAAGTTGTAAACTGTTCCATCTAGGCCGCTGATTTGGCACGATCAGTTAATGAAACGGGGACTTCTGTCTCGGGAGCCATCAGTGCTGGCATCTTCATCTCACAATCTCTGTGGCACAGGTCCCACAGTGTTTCTGCCCCCTTGTCGTACTCGGTAGAATCTCTGGAAGAATCTGCTGCTCCGTTGGAAGGACTCCCATTGATTTCCAAGGACTTTGGATCGGTGCCTAAAAGCCCACCATTTAGGCGGCAAAGAGTCAGCCCTTTACAACTCAGCCCATTTATTAAAAGCCGCCTGTTCCGTGCCGTTTCATGCAAGTATATTTGGATGTGCTTTTGGCCCTATAAATCAATGTCTGTAGGGACACACTTGGGGCTCTGTCCCGGCCGTGTGTGGGCTGTCTGCAGCCCAGCTGCTTTCTTTGCTCAGCAGGTGGCGTGGCCTCTGGAATCTGTCACCAGGATGGTATGAAGGACCAAGAAAGACAACCACCGGTTTTGAATGTTATGTACAGCTTTCAAACGAGCCTGAAGGGGAGCGAAGGAGAGAGCAGAACAGTGCTTCAGTCATGACTGCATATAGTCATATACCTCTCTCTATACCCAGAGAGGGTATAGAAAAGAGCCAGGGTAATGAGAGAAAAAGCTCCATCCCCCGCCTCAGTGCACAAACCTGACATCCTGCCCAAGAGGCAAAAGGAGTTGCCAGAGTTGTGTGAACTTCCCAGGGACGCTGCGTGATCAGTTGAGGAAAGAGCAGACAAAAGTCCTAGGCAGATGGTGCCAAAGTGGGAAAAAAGAAATAGCCCATCTTCGCACACTCAGCGATGGCTCTTAGCTGAGTCACCACAGAGAAGTTCTTATGGTTCTGAGAAATTGTAATCTTAGTACTCAACAGCAGACAAGAAATCAATTGTAATATCTGGAATTCTTAGAAAATTAATAGAAAGAGTTCTTTAATTTAGGAGAGGACAGGTGTTACAAGAATAATGTTTTGATACTAAGAGCTAAACCGAGTCAACCAAAATCAGGCAGGGTTGAAATTCAGTGAGAATGGTTAGCCATAGGAACTAGTGATTATGTGGGCATGGGGTCTCCGTTTCTTCATACTTTCAGGCCAAAACGTAGTGCAAAAGCCAGTTTTATCTTTGTCACCACCAAGTTTCCGAGCTCCCTGGCCAGGGGCAACGCAGTGGATAGGCTGTAGTGTTGAAATAAGAGAGATGATCTCCTGCCCTCCCTTCCGTGACATCCATGAATCTTTTAAATCATAGAATCATAGAATTGTCTAGGTTGGACGGGACCTTAAAGATCTTCTAGTGCAATCAACAACCTTACTCTGACAAAAAAATAAATAAGAAATAAGCAATAAAAAATCACTAAACCGTATTCCTGAGGACCGTGTCAACCCGTCTTTTGAACACCTTTTGAAATCCTTTTGGCTCATCAAAATGCAGCCTTGATTCCTGCCTAATAATCTTTGGTGTTGAACAGAATACCGTGCAATAATAATAAAGAATTGATTTTTAGTGTTTCAAATGTACTTTTAAAACTCCCTCGTGCAATTGGAACGTAAACATATGCTTTCTCAGATATGGCAGTTTTCTTTGCTTTATGACATTTAAAATTCATTCTCAGGAGAGAATAGAAATAGCAATTGCACAGCAGTTGCTTCCAGGTACTTCGAGTCAAAGCCTACCCCAACTATTAACTGGGCAAGTGGAGATTAAAAAAAACTGCCCTTTTTCCCCTTGATCTCTATATGGTGGGCTGTGTTTTAAAAAAAAAACAACCTGCGCATATAATAATATTCCATTTCCCTCTTCCAAGAAAGAAAACATCCATTTCATAAATTAATCTGTAGTATTTGTGCATCTCTTCATGTTGAAGTATTCTCCTCAATGAAGGACCTCTGTAAAAACTTGTGATGTCCACCTGCGTAGATTCTCGGTATTAAATGGTGTTACATATAAATTTGACAAAAATGCCACAGATTCTTTAGTAAGCATTTCTTTAAGGATATCAATCTTCTCCAGGAAAAAGGTGGTTGAAGCTATTCTTCTTACCTGATTTTTGAAAGAAAAGTTGAGGTGGCTGTACCGGCCATCAATAACACAAAGAACATAGATCACTAAGTGCTCTGTTTCCTTCTGCCATTGCTGTCAACGGAACAGGTGGAAAGCCCTTTCCATTCCCTCTAAGGGACACTCTGTCTGCAATGGTAATCAACATGTATTATTACAGGATAGGGATTTTAAAGAGAAAAAGAAGGTTTTATGGTTGGACTCAATGATCTGAAAGGTCCCTCCCAACCTAGACAACTCTATGAATCTATTCTAAGAAAGAAGGCGGCACCTGTGAAGGAGAGGCAAGATTGCCTGGTGAGCAAGAAAAGCAGAGGAGGTACTGGGATATAGCAGTGTATGGCCTCCTTACTGACCCAAACTGCCACAAGCAAGCAGCAGGAGAGCCTCTCAAATATAACAGTGATATAAAAACCCAGGAAAAGGGTATTATATCATCGAAACTCTCCTGTGATAGTTTGGACTCTCCACTCTGCAACATCCCAGGATCAATTGCAAAGCGATTAAACTCTGACATAAATCTGTCGGGTTACCCTGCACTAGATGAACCAACTAAATCATTAGAGAGGTCACTCTTTTTTTTTTTTTAATTAGAGAATACTGTGCTAATCTAAATTAAATGATTCAATTAGGAAGTCAAAGTAGACAAGGCGATTGTGATTAAACACTGAACTGGAGCAATCCCTTGTACTAGATTAGCTAAAAGATTGGAAAGAGGAGCGTTAGTAAAATGGCAGTTAATTAGATGGTTGGGAATTTTCCTGTTGTCTTGTCAGAGAAAAATTGTTTAGAGATGTAGATGTGTAAAGACCATCATCCGAGGGCAGCATTAGTGATGCCTAATCATGGTGATGAAGAGAAGTACAGCTCCACAGAGTGTGCAATTGATTATGTTAAGGTGCGTACAGAACTGGAGTCTTACAATCTAGTTGATTTTAGCTGTTAAACCAGCACTGGGGAGAAGGGAAGGGGGGAGCGAAGATTTCTCTTCATGGGCTCTAGACACATTTCTTTTCAGAATTCTTACTTCAGGAGGAATAACTCAGCAGCACTGGAAAGCTAGCCAAAAGGAATAATAAATCAATCAATCAATCAGGTGACATGAGCAAGGGGAGGATCCACCCCAGGCTGGGCAGAGGTACTGTGATGGGCAGATACCAGCTGGTGCTAATCTTTGTGGGAGATGGGGGTTTAACTCCTCTGTTACACCTCTCTTTCCCCCTCCCTACCTTCTATTCAGTAAATCTACATGTGGCAACAAGGTGGCAGGACTTTTCTTTGCCACACATGAGTCAGAGACCACCCTTAAAAACAGGCTCCCCCACCATCCACGTTCACACACAAGCCCCTTCTACAAGGGGCTGTGGAGGGGCGTCCTCCACTGATCTTCAGAGCTCCCTGGAAGTAGAGAAACCAAGCACAACATGATGCCTTAGCACCGTCCCACACGTCCCAGCTGATCCCAGGCCAGAGGGTGGTCTTGACTGTGCTGCCCAAGAAACCACTCTTCCCACAAGGGCTTTGTGCCCACCGTGGCAATGGATTATAGGCCACGTCTCACACCTAAGCTGCCTCCTTCCATGGCATAGAGTGAACGCCATAAAGGCCACATGGTGCCCGTCAGGGTGGATGCCTGGCTCACAGGGCAAAAGCTGCCTAAAATGATGCTCAGCCAAAGTTTGATTGTCCATTGGCCCATGGGGGTGTGAGAAGGAGACAAAGGCAGAAGATTTAGCACAGCACAGAGGGACTTAGTGAATTGTATATGACCCACTTGGAAGTTCTTCCTGTTTTTGAAGGTGAGAAGGGTTGGGACAAGGTTAGCACATCAGTCCACTAAATGCTGTGGGCTTGACTGTCCTCCTTGACATTGGAATCACTCCTCTAGTAGTCGGCAGATGCATACCAATATAAAATGGTTGCAAGTGAAATCATAATTGAATGACGGAGCGAAACACTCACCATGCACTTTCACGGCAGCTTTGTGTTTTCAATTACAGTATGTTTAATTGGAATCATTAAGATTTTTCATTGTTTAACCTGTGTACTGACACGTATCGAGTGCATTGACTGGCATCTTGTTACATGTAAACCTTTTATGCTTTATGTGCTCCAAAGGCAATTTGCCAGTCACATTTAGCTTCTCGGTTTTCATTTATATCCAGTTGGAAGACCTGGCATTTGGCCGTACCACTGAAATTGGGTTGGCACCATTTCCTTGGATGCAGAGCTAAGCATTTAAAATATTGGAGTAGGGGCAATTTCTTCCTGAAGTGGTTGCCAAGTACTACAATTTGTGCTGTGAGAAAGGAGCAGCCATTAGCCCGGGAGAATGGCAATTGGAATTCCTAATTCATCTTGTCCTCCCACTGGTTTTGGAGCAGTGCTCTTCTCTTGGCTTCACCGGGGCCATATTCTGGAGGAACACATAGGAGAGAGAGGTGCGTTCCCCTCAGCTTGTACAAGTCCCCAAGAGTTATCCAGCAAGTAATGATTCCCTGAAGTGTATGGCTTTAATACCCTCATACCGAAGTGTTTTCCCACCTTTTAATGTCTGCCTTCCTGACATGATTCCCTTCACCAGATACTGTGTTTAGGACAGTGACATTCTTTAAGGGCCCCGGTTAAGTAGTACCGATAAATTTCCTTCTTACTACTCTTCTTATCAGCTCTGCGGACTATATTCTTTTTCAATATATACAATTCAACTCCTATTAAATTCTTTGCTGTGAGGGTGGTGAGACACTGGAACAGGTTGCCCAGAGAAGCTGTGGCTGCCCCATCCCTGGAGGGGTTCAAGGCCAGGCTGGATGGGGCTTGGAGCAACCTGGTCTGGTGGGAGGTGTCCCTGCCCAGGGCAGGGGGGTTGGGACTCGATGATCTTTAAGGTCCCTTCCAACCCGAACCATTCTGTGATTCTGTGATTCTACTTCTGGTATTGCAATACCTTTGTTAACTTGCATTTACTTCTGCGTTCTGGTGCCTTCACTGCAGCATCAAAGCGGTGTGATAGCTGTGGATAACGGTGTCATACCATTTGGAAGCACAGAATTACCTGCCTTTTTTAATTTGGCTGAAGTATAAAGCTGTAATTTTCATGCTTCTGTCCTTCAGTCAGTCAGCATCATGGACCATTCTGAAGGACACAGAGATGAGAAACTGATATTACTGACCGATGTGCTACCGATGGTCAGTTTTGATCATTCTTTCTCTTTCCTCTGTTTTTATAGGCCTCCGAAGTCTCTCGAAACAGGGGAGTTACTCTGTTGGCCAGGCCGGGCAATAGTCTCGTAACAGCTATTCGAAACCAGCACCACCACGAGACGTTACCTCTGGGTAAGCCAAGTTTCTCTTTTCTTTTCGAAGCAGAGCTCACAGAGATCCTCTTTAGAACTTCTCATCAACCATATGCACCGCTTCGTGTTGCCCTGTGCCTCACTAGCAGTGACCTTGCACAGTCACAGTGACGTGATCAGGCCCCCTCAGTGGTAGATAAAGCCTCTGTATTATTTTTTTGTTCCTTTTCCAGCTTACAATGACAAGATTGTTGCATTTTTACGCCAACCCAACATTTTTGAGATGCTGCAGGAGCGTCAGCCCAGCTTGGCCAGAAACCATGCACTCAGGTACTGCTTTTTTTCAGATTGATGAAACCAAGTTGACAGAATCAGGGAATTGTCAGAGTTGGAAAGGACCTCTAGAGATCGCCTAGTCCAACTCCCCTGCCAAAGCAGGGTTGCCCAGAGCACATTACGCAGGACTGCATCCAGGAGGGTCTTGAAGATCTCCAGGGAAGGGGAAGGACTCCTTGCAGTGGGGAAAAAAAATTCTAGTAAATGTGGTACAAAAGATGAATTGAATTTGGGCCCCATATGGAACTGTCACCACTGAAGAGTAGGTTTGGACCACCGGAATCTATGTAGTTACTAGAGTTATTTTCCACAGATGCGCAAGAAGAAGGAAAATAACTATGGGCAAATAGTGACATATCTAGAGTAGAAATTAGGTATTACTGGACAGCAGAAAATCTGTCTTCACCAACAATTATCACTTTGCTTTTCGTAGTCAAAGAGTCATACAATGCTTTGGGTTGGAAAGGACCTTAAAGATCATCTAGTTCCAACTCCTTGCATTGGAACCACCTCCCGCTAGACCAGGTTCCTCAAAGCTGCATCCAGCCTGGTCTTGAAGATAGGGCTGAAGTTGTGTTTGGATGGAAGTCAGCAGCAAAACCCCAGTAACTTTACCAGAACCAGGATTTTACCTCATGGTTGGATTTACACCCGTGCCATGGACATAGTCACCCTAGATTTTTTAAAGAAATAGGAGCATTATGAAGTAGGTTGTACTCCTGTCTTTAATCTTTCACACTTATGACTTAATGGTAGCCCTTTCCAAAGTAATTAAATTGTATCTTTTTTTTTTTTCTTACGCCCATTCCTTTCCTGTTAGCTTTGAAAAAAAAAAGAAAAAAACCAGAACCAAAAGCCAGTACAATTTAAACTTATTCTAATTCCAAAGGTTAAATTAATTGTTTTGGCCAAGAACCTAAGCTGGCATTAGTCGCTCTCAGCAATGCCAGTGGGCACCAGCAAAGAGTTTGACGGAGAATTTAGCCTGTACTGTGCAGTAAAAAGTGTCTCTGGGACTGGTAAAGGGGGGAAGGAAGAACAAGAGAAGGACCTTCAAGTTCCTACAGTGCGGTTTCTCCTGATAGTCTCACTGACTCGTCGTTTACCTGTGAGAGCCAGACAAAGAGTTCTTTGGGTGTAAGGATTAGACTTCCTTCCTGGAGGAATGAATACGTTCAAATAAAATGAGGGAGACGGAATGAAAAATGCTCCCAGGATTCAAGATGTACCCTTCTGTAACTGAGAATTTTTTTTTTATCTTCACCATCAAATTATTCCAGGCTATTTTTTTTTTTTCCTCAGCTATAATTTGAATTCTCATTTCTCAGAGAACAGATGATGCTTTTATCTCCTTTTGAGCAGAGAACAAAATTGACTAGTGATAGAGACTAGACGGCTTAGCCAGTGTGTAATGAGATTTGTAACAGGATATTGAGCCCTTCGCCTCCAGGTCATTGCTTTGATTATACCTTAGGTCAGCAGTGATCCCAAGCGACCATCTGATGCTCATACAGCAGGTTTTAAACAAAGTCCTAGGAGAGAAACATCCATCTTTTGCAGGGCTTGATTCTGCAATACACTGCAGCCCCACACAGCAAGGCACTAAAAGCACATCCTTGACTTGATACTAGAATAAATATTCTTGGACGCTGCAGTGCTTTAGGAACACACTGACAGATTGGGGTGTATCTTCCATGGTCCTGATCTGCTGAGAGGACCCCATCCTACGTTTCCCACTCCTTACTAGCATTCGTTTAAACAGCCAAATGTATGATTTTACACATGGACTGTATGACCTCTGTGTGATCAACTGATCTCAAGTATCTGTTACAGTGTTATTTGCCAGATAGAACTGACAGAGGTAAAGGGGGTGGTATTACGTGAAATTCTGTTAACAAAAGGTGATATTCTAGTTGCAGCATGAACCAAATTGTCTGTCTGACCTTAGCTATAGTGCTACACATGAGCTTGGAAGGACTAAGTATCGCTCTGTTGTATAAAATACGGTACAAAATGTCTTGCTTTTGGATCAGGAATGTGAATCACAGAATCACAGAATGATCTGGGGTTGGAAGGGACCTCTGGAGATCATCTAGTCCAACCCCCTGCCAGAGCAGGGAATGATGTAGATCGATTCTCTCTTTTTTTTTTGCAGGTTTGTTAGTGAGATTAAAAAAGGAATCAAGCTGTTAAGATGTTTGCCGTTTTTGTAAGGAAAGAAACAGGAACTGGCAAAATACCAAGGAATAATAACTCCATGTGTCGTTCATTCCTTCGTAGTGGCATGTTTTCTCCCTCTTTTTTTCCTTTCTTCTCAATAATACTGTTTATGTTTCAGGGAGAAGATCCATTACATTCGGACAGAGGGTACACACGGGCTTGAAAAGTTGTCCTGTGATGCAGATTTAGTAATTCTGCTGAGGTAATCGATGTGATCAAAAGCCTAATGTCATTACTTGCGGTACCAGAGAAGCTGGCGGGCTCTTTCCCAGCGTAATTGAAAAGATTTTGTTAAATCTTCCAGGTCATGGGTCATTAGAATAGGCTTCATTGTTACTGATAGTCACCCAAAATAATTCACCCACAGTGTATCTGTCAGCCCCTACTTCCTGGGAGGCAGCCTCCAGCAGTGCAGTAAACTCCATCCCCAGGCAGTTCAATCAATAGAGCTATTACCATCAAGTAGCAGATAAATAAGAATCAGGTCAAAATGTTTGCTTTTAATGGAAAAATTCTTCTTTCCTTTCTTTTTTTTTAAAAAAAAAAAGAAGGAAAAGAGGAAAAAAACTTGTCTCTCTCAGTACATAATAAAGCTGCTCATGAAATTGGTGGTTCTACCGCAGCCGTGCTGCCCACGCACGCAGGGCCCTGTGACACTAGTGAAACCTCAGCGCACAGCACAGCGAGCGCTGTTTGGATGATGTAGATAAGGCTTCACCTTTTATTTGGACCGGGGAGCTTGGTCTTTAGGTCCTAGCTACTTCTGCTCAGCACAGATAAGGACTCGGTTTATTGCGTTGGTCTTACGTGGAAAACGTGGTGGTTTTGGTACGCTGTGTAGCACTGCCTCGTGCTAGAAGTTTATAACTTGTTTCCATCAGCTGAATCTGAACGGTCAAAAAGCTGAGGTAGATGAAGATGTATGACCCAAGAAAAACAACCTGGGAGACGGACGTGTGTATCTTTGCTTCTTCTAACTGTTGAAGTTGTCCCTGTTTACTACATGGCCTCACATCTTTACTCTCTCTCAGTAGATTGAGCTGCTGTGTTAGCATGAAACATTTAATAAAATCATTTCTTTTCCCCTTCTTTGTTACTGGTGACCATTCCTGATTTAGGAAACTTGTGGATTTTATGGATCCATGAGTTCAGAGATGGACCCGGATTTATGACCAGGGCAGACTTGCACCATACTGAATATTTACCTCTCTTCATGTGATGAACGTGAACCAAATCTCTCCCTATCACTTTTTCCACGCAGCCTTTTTGAAGAGGATATTATGTCCTACATACCCCTGCAGGCTGCCTTCCATCCTGGTTACAGTTTCTCTCCTCGCTGCTCACCCTGTTCCTCGCCCCAAAATTCTCCAGGTAAGGGGACGGGGAAAATAATACGAAATCTTGCGTTCATGGTATTTTTCCTAATAAATAGAAAGAGGCAGATTCAGAGCCAGGATCAGTTGTCAGCCTGGATTAGGATAAGAGAATGGTGGACTCCAAACATAACTCGCTGACATGGAAGCACATTCATGTTACGTGACAGGAGCAAAGAGCAGCTTCCAGATCAGAGGTGTATTGCGATACTTCCACTACTCCTGTAAAGTCCAGTCTCCTCTGCTCGCTGTTCCAAAGACTTTTCCTCTCCCCAAGACTCATCTATTTTAAGACCTGGGGAGGGGGGATGATCTCGATCATCTAGTCTGACCTCCCGTGTTGAGCCCCATTAAACTTAGGTTTGACGGGAAACATATTTTCCAGAAAGACACGCTGTCTGAGGAGGTTATTTCCAGCTGCGGTATGTCTCTGTAGTTATTGTTTATGCTATAGAAATTTGAGGAGCTAATGTCTCCCTTTTGCCAAGATATACAACCCCCACCGCAGCCTCGCTGCATGGCTGTGTCCAGTGGCCATTCTGAGAGGATCGACAGAAACGTGATCTAAAGAAATCCATTTTTGGCAGAGCTTTTGAAACATCTATTTGAATGACCTGGTTTCAACCAAAATAAATGGGCAAGAGACATTCAAATCTCGGAGGTGGCTGTGGAAAATGGAAAGGTTTTTTGATGTGAAGTTGTTCAATGCCGAACCCTTGCCTATAGGAGGACAGTGTTTTGTCAATATGGTCTGTTGTCATTAATGAGTTGGAACACCATCGTAAATACAGCTCCCCTTCTCTACATTAGCCTCAGGACAGATCAGAAACAAGTCTCCTGCAAGACAAAAACCTAAATATTTGGCAAGAACATGACTTTGGAGAATGTTAAAAAAAAACCAGCACTGGTCTTTACCTGTTTTTGACAAAAGACAAGGGCAAATACTCCTTTCCAGCACCATGCTGTCTGCTTGCTTATTTCTGGCACTGGTTTCATAGCCCACGAGAACACCCATTCTCTTATGTCCCGGGGAAAAAAAAACCAAGTCCAACAGAAGTGTCGCAAGGGATTCTCTGTGCACTGCATGAAAATAGGCTTTTCTGTTCTACCAGCAGAGACAATTAGTAACGTCCTTCCCTCCTGGCAGCCACAATACTTTGTGCTCCCACTAAATGTGGTTTATTTCTTTTTTTTCTCTCCTTCCTGTGGAGGATTTTCTGCCAGATTTCTCATTAAAAAAAAAGGGCTTGTTTTTATTGTCTTCTGTAATGAGATAGGGAAATGGGATTTCATGGGTCCATTCTTTGCCCCTGTATAGCATGGCACTTGTTCATACAAAAGGACTAATCAGCTACTTGGAGAAGGCAGACTTCAAAACAAAACAGGTCCCAAATTGCTAAAAATCTGCTCTGTTTGTGAATCATAATAGGAAAATGTAGCATTTCTTGCTGACAGGAATCCTTCTCAATGCCACAAAGGGGGCTTGTGTTGATAGCTGGAAGTGTTTAATATACAGTCAGATTAACTCAGGGAAACCGGATTCCCAGCTTGGCGAGGGTGCTGGGCTGGAGTGAGAAGCGTCGCTTTGAGCTTTGGAGGTTTAATCCTGCCAAGTAAGGAGATCTCCTATACAATGCAGAGAAGAGGGATCCCTTAAAAGTGCAAAAAGGGAAAGAAAACCTGAATACCATTGACCCTGAGTGGGAGTTCTGCTTGTCAGTGTTTCTCCTGCCTTTCCGATGCTTGAGTTTCTGTTCAGATCACTCACAATTAAAGGCTGAGGCAACGCAAAGGCACACATGAGACAAGCTTAACAATTCTTTTAGTGAAGTATATATAGCCCCTGGAAGTCATCGCAATCACCGAATTACAGGAACTTACAACCCATTAATGCCAGGTAGAAGAAAAGTGATACTGAGTGCACAGGATACCTGTAGAAAGTTCCTAACGCGTTTGTTAGCCGCTTCTGTCTGGAAACATCAACTGTGTGATTTGGAGAAATTTAAAGTCCCTTACATTTTAGGATGCTATTCGTTTTCCCTCCAGGACTGCAGCGAGCAAGTGCAAGAGCACCTTCTCCATACAGGAGGGACTTTGAAGCCAAGCTGCGCAATTTCTATCGAAAACTTGAAGCCAAAGGGTATGGGCAAGGTCCGGGTAAAATTAAGTGAGTATTATGCCAAGTCACTCAAACGGTCTACCGTGGGGTCACTTTGTCTTTTGTCGTTATCCATAAATGAAGACATTGACAGGGAGTGGGAAACACAGCAGAGATTGCACTTTGTATATAAGATCTTAGTACATCCTGCAAAAGGGTGACCTTCAAGAGGCTTTTGTGTGTAAGTTTTATTTCTTATAGATTCCTATTCTCTTAGACTCCCATCCCCTACCTATTTGACAGTGATGTTGGTATTCCTGCTTGTAATTTGCCAGGAGGAAAATCATCCATTCAGGGAAGCCTCCACCACAGATTATTAACAGCTACATCTTTGTAATGATGGAGTGACTCCAGATCCTTTGGATCTACAGAGGAGTGTAACTCGGGACCGGAGCATGACCCGAGAGAAGTTAGCCTGTACGCGTGGTTTTAACTCTCAGTAGTTCTTTGTGTTGGTAGCCCTCCTGGGTTTGACCTAGAGAGATTTCTGCCTCTCTTCATGTATTTTGAGGATCTCTGTCGCTTGGTTGTGGAGTTTGCTTTCCAGACGTCTTGTTAGTTGGCTTGTGAGTCTGTACCTACTTGTGCTCGATCTAGTTACCCGGCTTTGCCCAAGGACTATGTGTTAGTTAAGGTATTTCCCGGGCATCTGGTTGAATTTATGCTTTAGGCTGGCTTTCTACCAAATCACATCTGTTGTGGAAAAAAGTATGAAACCAAGCAATTTATTCCAGGCAAACATCATCATCAACGTGTTCTTACAGAGCTGGAGAGTCCTAGCCCTTGGTTATCCCTTTTGGTGTCTTGCTAAGTGGGTCGAAGGCAGGCACAGAATACATTTTAGAAGGTCTGTCTTAAAATGTCCGCGAACAAGATGGATTTCTTGCACAGATGGTGTTTAAATGTACTATTCGTTAAGTTATTTCAGAGGTTGGCAGGGGAGTGAGAGGTGTGTTGTATAAACAGAGGCTGATACTCCCTTTGCTTACCCTGCTACAGAAGCAGTAATTCCGTGGACGTTCGCTGGATTACATCCAGAAATCTGTGACCTCATATACACGGGAAACTCACAGCCCCCTCTGTCATACACGTTTATACATAGAGGGTGCTACAGAGAGTCTTAGCAGTAGAGCAACACTTTGAGCTTAATCACAGCATCGCGAAGAAAATTCACCTTTGAGGCACATGGAAAAGCCTAAAGAAACAACCCACTGAAAACCCACAGTGGTCAAGCAGCATGTGCACCGGTGGGTGCAAGTTTATTAAGTTCTCTGAGAACGAGTGTCTCCACCAGCTCTTGTTTTTCTTCAGCCTCACAGGCTCACGCAAGACTCGATCATTAGATCTCTATTTCTGCCTCCCTTTGCAGGTTAATTATACGACGTGACCACTTGCTGGAAGGCACCTTCAACCAGGTAATGGCATATTCACGCAAGGAGCTCCAGCGGAACAAACTCTACGTCACGTTTGTTGGCGAGGAAGGGTAGGGAACCACTAAATGCTATCAGTTTTGAAGTAGCTGTTATGTTGCAAAACACAGAGTTGACTAAGGCTGAGCCTCTCTTGTTATGTAATGGTTTTTGGTTGTGTTTTACCTCTGAGTGATTCATCTTAATTAGCTCAGACAATTGTTAAAAATAACAATAGCAATAATGCTTCATTTTCCTATAGCACCTTCCATCTCGATGTCTCAAAGGGACAATTTAAGTGGTTAAATCTAATGTCATCTTGTTGCCATAGGTGTTTTGGCTGGCTGGAAGGCAAAAACTGAACTACAGGCCCGTGTTTGCACACTGAGTCACTCTCAGGACTGTAATTAGAGAGCAGACCTTTATCCCCTTTGTTACTCTAACTCTTCCAAATGGATCTGGTTTTGCTTGAAAAATGTTGTCCTTGCATGCCATCTAATGATCGTTTGTTATCCATATGTGGCCTCCTTGTTTCTGGTGGAAGTGAGAAACAGGAAAGCTGTTCCGTCCTTACAGTTCAATTCACCCAGTCGGAAGCTGAAAGTAGTAGGAGGCCTTCTTGAGAAGGCCTTTTCTCCAGGAGACTTTCTGCCAGCCTTGCAAATCCGTGAGCCGCTCTTGTATGATTAAAGCCAGCCCCTGACCTTTTGTTTCCAAATCCAAACAGAACCTTTCAACACCACCCTGGCTCACCTCGAGAGCTATGTTGTAATTGAGGCTTAATCCACATGCTTTTATAACGGAAAGACCATTGTGCCTGTTTGCAGTGCTCCGTATAACAAAGGCTGGCAATCATATTGCGATAGCTTTGCGTATAAAATGTCTTTTTTAAAAAAAACAAAAACCAAACACAACCACATGGATAGGTTTTTAGTTTCAAATGTACCAGAACAGTGAGGCTCTGAGTCAGCTCTTGGGATGTCCACCAACTGCTGACACTATCAGCTCTGAGGAGGCACGTCAAGTGAAAAGCTGCTGAGCTGAGTTTGTCTGGGGACATGTTAAGTCCAGTGGGAGACAGAAGCCACCAGTCTCAAAGAGAGTCACTCAATGACCTCAGCATCAGGGGTTTTCTTAACTCTTACTTTTTCTACTCCATGGATTCAATATTATTTAACAGAGGTCATCTTTCACAGCTGGTTTTCCCTCTGGCTTGCAAGTAAAGCATCAACATGCAGCCTGTCTCACTTTGTGGTGTTGGAATAGCGTTCTAGTACGCTGACAGCGGACCAAGTCATGTTGTTTTCCCCACATCTCTAATAACTTTTTACTGTGTGTGGCACGGTATCCTCAGGAGAAATTATAAGCCAAATTGATTTGCAAATTCATTCATTCTTCACTGATTCATTTACATCTGAAGATACCTTCCCCTAGGGTTTCTGCTGTTTAATGCTAATACAGGTTCTGCTGGAGGGACTCCAGGCTACCAGTTCCCTACCGAAAAGAAGAGTTGGTGCTGTACGGCCGCGTGATGCTGTATGGGCACAGCTTCCCGCATGTTTCAAAGCTAAAATAACATTGAAAATGAACTATGAAGGCTTTATGATGAGTTAATGTGTTGCCCAGGAATGCAATAAATACCTCGTCTCTCCTTGGAGGTTTTTGAACATAGACGGGTGGTGTTTGCAGTTCTTTACTCCAGCCATCGTCAGGCTTAGCCCAGTATTTTAATATCTGTTGAACCAGATCTGTTACACGGTTAGCACTACTGGTTCGTGTGGGCTTATTACCATCCCCTTTTGCTGTTGTGGCTTTAGTCTCACCGCATGATCCTGGAGTTAAAGCTGCTCAAAGAGAAAAGTACTGAGTCTCCAGATGTAAAACAGAGGAGGATGAGCCAGCCTGCCCTTTGTCATCCTTCTAGTTGCACAAATCAATCACTCAACCCCTTGCGGTTATGTTTCCATAACTTCAAACGTAACACGGAGCGTTCTGATCCAGCTGCAGAGTTTTCCACTTCCTTTACGTTTGTTCGGTAGAAGGAATAGCGCCCACCTCAGAAAATCTTTTGGCAGACGGGATATATGGCTACAGATCATTCGTTCATATTGCTACGTGTAGATTTATTTCAGATTGAAAAACCTACCTGCCATTGATAGAGGATGATCTGGTTTTAATAAATCCATCACAGCTGGGTTTAGTGCATTCATGAGGCTTTTTTGGTGCTTTTGTTTTTCAAGTTGAGATAATTGGAAACAGCTTGATTTAAAAGTTGAGTTTTTTAAAAAATAAATAAAAAAAAGAAAACAAGGGGAAAAGGTGACTGTCTACTGAGCAAAATCATGCGACAGCAAAGCACAGCTTAAGGTGTACGACAGGTATTGGAAATGATCAGAAAAGTAGAAGAGCTTGGATGAAACAATGAGGAATCACCATTCTATCTTAAGAGACACAGCTCTGTCGGGACTTGGTCTTGTTCAGCACCAACCTTTAGGTGACACCTATAGCTAAGAAACCAGGCTTGGGGCTGGGTGGTATCTTTGGTTACATCTCAGCGTAGGAGAGTAAGAGCAATTTCTACTTCAGTCTGGGCTGTCTTGTCTGTAAATCCAAGTGTTCATAGACAATTTAAACCCACTCACTAAAATGCCCTCTGCTCGCCAGCCAGCTAAGGCAAGGCTGAGATTGTACCTCTGATCTGCTAAGCCTTTGGAACAAGGAAAAAGAAACTATTTAAGGGATGTGTCCGAGTTATGACTCCTCCCAGATCAACCTGGGTGCTGGTGAACTTTCAGCGTCGTGGCTTGGTTGGGGTCAGAATCAAGTTTTGAGAGGGGAGACACACCACGTTAGACACGCTTGACTGCACAGGGGTAGGTGTTAGACAGCAGCCAATGTTGGCAAAACCCAGGTAATTCACTCAAACGGGAATGAGCCTCATTTTCTCTTTTTGACCTTTTCCTTTCCAGGTTGGACTACAGTGGCCCTTCCCGAGAATTCTTCTTCCTTCTGTCTCAGGAGCTCTTCAATCCCTATTACGGGCTGTTTGAGTATTCAGCCAACGACACTTACACTGTACAGATCAGCCCCATGTCTGCCTTTGTTGAAAATCACCTGGAATGGTAAGGACATTTTATGCAGAATTGAACAGTCCTTTTAAAGCAATACAGAAACGGAAAAGCAGAACACAAAAGCTGCCAGTTTAGGCTAGACTACCTACAAATGTCATTGCTTCCCCTGGGGAGAAGTGGGAAGTAGGTTGGGAGAAGAAAGAGAAGGAGTAAGTGTAAATACAACAGCAGGCTCTGGAAAAGGACTTGTGATGAGGTCCTGCTCTTAAAATGGCCTGCTCGCATTACTTGGGGCTTGTTTGTGTCCTCCTGTGCGAATGGGAAAAGGACAGGGAGACAAGCTGTGCTTAATCCAGGCCTCCTCTCCTTGGTCCCTTTCTAAGAGTATCGGGTGTGGTCTTCCTGTACATCAAGCACCATTGTGTTGGGAAGCTACACAGCGTTCTCCAAGAGCCACATTGCTGCTCTGTACCTACTACGGGCCTTAAAAAAGGTCCAGTGAAAGCAGTTCCCCTTCTGCCCCCTGACAGAGTGTCCCTGCTTGTGCACGGCAAGGAGCAGAGCGAGCAGGTACTTCACCTCACCAAGTGTGTGTGCAAACAGACAAACCGCCCATCTTGTTTCTTTATCAAAAATTCTGAATGCCTCTTGCCATCTCCTCGTTTTTCTATCTGCCTCCAGATCTGTCCATCTTTGGGAGTTGTTTTCCCTTTGATAGTTTCAGATGTGGTTCAGTGAAGCATGGGCTGCCAGCCCTGGGCGCCGTTTGATCCCTTGTGGGATTTCATTGTGTCAAAGAAATACTGCCACATGGCTTTGTTCCTACGAGGTTTTTCTTTGTCTAACCAATCCTCTCAGAGGTCCTCTTTTTTTTTTTTCTCTTTTTTTAAATGGAGGGCAGTTCAGGCCCCTTTTAAATGGTAAATATCACATGTCCTTCTATTCATGTAAGCAGGTCCTCCTTTGCTTTGGTTTACAGTGGGCGGGAGATCAAGAACAACTAAATGGTTGTACCGTCACCTCTGGTAAGGTTGCAGTGGAAAAAAAGGGATGTTGGTGGGACCTATCGTGGACTCTGAATTTTCTTATTTATTTGTTTTTATTATCGCTTCGGGCAGTGGAGCACTATGCTGACAATGATCCTTCATTAGACCGTTTCTCTTCTGTCAGCAGCAGGAAGAGAGCAGCTTAGCTCTTACAGCTTCCACTGCAATCCTAGTTTTCGAGAAGAAATAACAGGCTGTCCTCTGCTTGGCTTAGCAGGCGGTGTGGGTAGAGTTTTGGGTTGGGAGGCTCTATTTGTGAAGATGCGTTTTGGTCGCAGGGCAGAGGACTACTTAGGCAGGTGCAAACCCGAGATCGTTCTGCTCACACTGTGAGCAAACTGGACTCGGGCCTCTTTCTCCAGCAGTGGTGTTGCCGTGTTATCTCAGTAGCATTTGAAACAGGCCCTGACTCTTACCTGTTACAAATACTGTTGTTGTGAAGGGTCCGGTTTTCTTAAGCGGGAAATTCTCCTGCAAAAGGTATATATTTTGTTTGAGCCCCTCGTTTGGTTCTTCTGTTCATTGAGAGATTTCAGCGTGGAAGGGGCAGATTTTTAAAGGAATCCCGGGCATATGGAACAGCAGAAAGACACCTCGTATGATTTTCTGTAGCAGTTAGCGTTTAACTCACAAACCGGTAGCAGTTAGACACTTGGGATAATATTTCTCCAACCACATGTATCTGTACAGGCTTCTTGGATAATTGTTATTTGGGCTTTGGGCATTTTTGGCTTTATTTTTTTAGGACAGAGAAACGAAGTCCCTTGGCCTGCAGAAGGAAATAAACGCTATGAACGAAGAGGTTTGTACATAAAATAGTGTAAACAGGGCAAGATTGCAGAACCCAAGGGAAAGACAAGCAATCCAGTAAGTGCTTGAACCTGTTACGGAAATAACTGGCTGAGACCAGCAGTTTATAATTAGCCCGCTAGGTTTCATGATTGGCTTGTTAGATATCTAGAGGTTCTAAATGTTTTTATGCTGTCTGTGTCGACTGATCTCAGCCATTCACGTGGAGCCCTAGAGTGCTGTATTCAGAAGCTGTGCAGCCAGCTAGGATAGGGTACGGACCAAGCTTTTGAAAACTCAAAAAGAGTACGGTTCTCCCATAAAGTCTTTATCTTTTAACTTCTCCGAGGGCACTGCACTAGCTCGCTGCTTGTCGTTATTTGTTCATGAGGAATGGGGTTTTCTGAAGTTTTCAGTCTTTTTCCAACTTTGTTCTCATCAAAGTCAGGGCTTAAAACTTCTGTTTCTCAAATTTGCTTGTTGGGATGATTCCAACGGAGCCGCCTCCCTCTAACATGCAAGAAGTGAAGATTGTTTTCCTCTTCCCAAATCTGCTACGAGACATCACTTAACAGAGATGGATGAATCCGTTTTTTGAGAGTCTCAGGGTCAGAGAAAATTAATATTCATAGCCTTTTCAAAGCTTGAAGTTTGATGTCGGTCATGAAAACCTCACAGGCACAATTGGGTTAGATTTGCACATTTCTTGAACTGTGTGCCTTGCGGTGCTGTGGGGCTTATCGTTTCTGGGGAATCCACCCCCTTGGCGTGGTTTTCTGTGCAGTAATTCTGCAAGACCTATCCAGACACAGCTATATTAGGAAACAGGGCTAGCAAAACCAAACCCCTCAAAATTATTTTACATTTTCTCTTCCTTAAGCGAACAGTGGTGATTTTGAGATAAATATAACAACATGCAAAGATGGGAAGTTTAGTTCATGTTGGCAGAATTGAGAAATACACTGCTTTTTTTTTTTTTTTTTTCCCCTGGCCTAAAAGTTCCAGTTCTGCCCCTGTTAATGGTTTATTTCATGCTTTGCTCTTTGTACAAACAGCATTCGGAGTCCAAAATGAGCACATCAAAGCACAGAGGAGTTGTACATATGCCAAGTTAAGAAAGAGACATAATGACTGGAAAATATTTCTCATTTATGGAGAAACTGAGATTTAACACCTTTCCTGCAAGCTTCCATTGAATGAGACTTTTTCCTTTGGTTAACATGTGTGCCTGCTGAACACATAAAATACAAGATATCACACATTTTCAAACTTAAAAGAATTATTTTAAATCCCCCTGTATCTGAAAGGACACGGTTACATCTCTCTAGACCTAAGAAGTTTGATGATACACGTTTTTATCTGCATGCTACAGGCTGTACACGACTCTCATAGCCAGAAGAGCTGCTTTTGATCCCTGCCAGTAATGAGCCACTCTATCTGATCTGGGTAATAAGTGTAGCTCTTTGCCTGAATATTTGAAAATATATTCTAAAATACAGTCTACACCCCCTCTTAAGGTAGTTTGCCCTTCTCCACCTCAGTGGGCAAAATGTGGTGGCACCTGCTATATATTATTATATATATTCCCCACCTCGAGGGCTGTGTCCAGTTTTGGGCCCCTCACCACAAAAAAAGCCATTGAGGGGCTGGAGCGGGTCCAGAGAAGGTCAACGGAGCTGGGGAGGGGTGTGGAGAAGAAGTCTTGTGAGGAGAGGCTGAGGGAGCTGGGGGTGTTCAGCCTGGAGAAAAGGAGGCTGAGGGGNAACATACATCACTAAACCATACCTCCCAGCACTACATCAACCCGTCTTTTGAACACCTCCAGGGATGGTGCCTCAACCACCTCCCTGGGCAGCCCATTCCAATGTCCGATAACCCTTTCAGTGAAAAAATTTTTCCTAATATCCAGAATCCATGATTCTGTGATTATTTCAGTGGAAAAGAACATGGGTCAGCCCAGAAAGAACGTTCTTGTCTTCGATCTACTCTGACGTAGAGTGAGTCACTGAAGAATCCTCGGGTTTTGCTCACTGTGCTGGGAGACACAGCAGTGGGGAATATTAAGTGTTTCTTCACAAGTTAGAGATGCAACATCCAGTGCAACTCCATAATCATGGGTTCTCACATACTAATAACTGGATCCCAATAGCTCGTCGCATTAGCGTCTTGCTGTCCTCTCTGCAGCCAGATTTTGAAAGGTTTTGGGCTGACTTTCATTTCCCAGCAGCGTCGAAGCACTGGGGTCCAGGATGCCCAATGCCAGAGGATATACAGAGATACTTTTTCACTGGGGTGAGAAAGGTTTCTGTCTCTGATTTGAATACCTAAGGTCTGATTGTATATCGTAGTTCTCATTGTCACCATAAATAAATAAATAAATTAAATAAATAAAAGGTTGGATGGGTAAATCAACCCTGACAGAGCGAAAAATCCTGACGCATAATAGATGGTGGAAATGTGGATGTGTTTGTAAAATCTGGGAACAAAACATTTAGTTCCAGAGTTTGCATAGTCTCAGATATTCATGTGGGTCACTGGTTACTCTCCCCGTCTTCTCCATGGGGCATTTTCAAGAGGTCTAGAAAATTGTTGGCATCTCTTCACTGCAGCTCATTCTCTCTTTATTGCGACAGAACGATTTGTCTAACCGTGCTGAGATACGCTGGGGTTTTCCTCAGGTCTTTATTTGGTCTTTGATTTTCCATAGTATTTCCCTACTCGGCTCTAACTAAAGGGGATCCTTCTTTCTGTGATGATTCCTGCATCATTGTCACCAAACCTGCGCCCTTTCGTTGTTCACGTGGCTGCTGATTTCAGGTGTTTATGGTTTGGCTGTCATCGTAACATCACGTAAGAAGTTCTACTTCTTAGAATCTACCAATTCTCGGTGTTTTCTTGTGAACTTTCCCTCCCTGCTGTGAGTACTTTATTTGATAGTGACAACTACAAGTTTCTTTTTACTTCCCAAAACACTGTGTTCGCAAACTGCTGTCGGGTGGGAATCCAGTCTCTCTTTTACGTGTCTTCTGAGGGGGGCAGAGTTTTCCTTCACAGCGGCCCCGTCCCCAGGAGCAATCCAGTACGATAGCATAACTCACCCTGCTTGGACAGCCAGCACCATACTCTCGGCACGGTCAGCTACGCCAGACTTTTTTTCCCCGGATCACTCGCCTGGTCTTTTATCTGACTCGCCCCAGCAATCCTTTTCACACCACCTACTTCGGAATTTTTAGCTCGTTGCATTTCGTAAATGCAGAAGCACAGCCAGAACTGTGAAGAGAAGCCCAGTCTCTTCACAGAAGACCAGATGGCCTAGACAGATAAAATCGTTCGCAGACGTTCATTCCGAGATCTGAGGGATGCTAACTTGAAACATGTTTCTCTGTGTTTTCGTAGCGAATTAATGACAGCTTGGTTTTTTAACAATTAGGCATTTGTGGACCTTGCTGTGACATTTATGCAGCCAGAGAGCGGTGCCCCAGTGTCACAGTTATCTTGGAGGTATTTACAGCTTGCTAATCATACTCAGCATTCTGCGTCCGTCTCAGAAAAGTCCTGTTGCGTTTCGTTTGTTTGTGTTTCTCTAAATGAAATTTAATACTTTGATTTAGCAGGACTTTATTAGAAAGTTGAAGACTTGTGAGTAAAACGTTTTTGTGCAGAACCCTACTCGAAGACCACAAAGGTGGGGATGTCCTCAGACCCAGTGGCCCAGGTTCCCAGAAGCTGTAGACTGAGTCCTGCCTGCAGTGTCCTGACGGACTCCATCAACTCGATGCTCATTTAGAGCTGCGTTGGGGGGCAGGAGTTTCTTCCTTCCGTTCCCGTAGTAAACCTTTCTTTCTGCCCCCCAGCACCCCTCCTGTTCTAGTCCGTGCTGCTGAACACAGTCGGACAGAACACTCGCCTGTATTTCTGCAGACCCAAGCCCGTTGCGCCCGCTCCCCGTGCAGACACGAACTGGCTCTCCCTGTGCTCCAAGCCAAGCGCCGCGGTTACTGCAGCACCCAGCTGGGAAATGACGCGCTGCCTCCCATCGGGGCTGGTCGCTGCAGGCTTGGCTCTGCCTGGGCCGCTTCGACGTGCTCTGGCAGGCTGGGCACACGGGCAGAGCGGGCTGCCTTTGCCTGCGCGCCGCTGTGTGGCTACACCCCCAGCCAAACCCTGACCTTCCCTTTTATTTATTTCGTGTCGACGAGAAACCACACGGCCATCGCTCTCCGTCTCGGGCCTGCCAAAGAATGCAGGGTGTTGTTTTTCCCATTTTGTGTTTTAATAAACCCAAGAAGAAAGAAGAATGTTGCAACCCCAGCTGTCCTTTCTCCTGAGGGAGCTTGCTCGATTCTCTTAACCCAGTTTCCTTAGGAGTTGGGCCTTGCGCAATTGCCCTGCCTGCCCATCAGACAGTTCCCTCATCAGTTTGAGACCTATCTGACAGGAAGGTAAACGTCTCAAAGATACTAATTTCCTAAAAGCTTTGAGAAACTTGTGGCTGGGGAAAGGATAGATAAGCCTCGGCGAGGGCAGGCTGGTGAGCCCAACAGTTGTCTGTTGTGTTTGGCCTCTCCACTGCCCGGTGAGAACCAGCGAGCCGACGGGTCCACCACAGGCACGGGCTGTGAACCAGCTACATTATCTTCCTGGGTAGGCTGAGGACGTGAGGGAGAGCTGTGAAAGCTCAGGGGAGGCAGAAGGGAGGAACTGGAGATACTCCAAAGTGTGGGAAGAGCCAGCAGAGACGTGTAGGAGGAACCGGAGCTACTGCAGTGTGGTAACGCAGGGCCATCAGAGACAGATCTATAGGAAACAAAGCTCCATTAATTCTGCTACGTGGAGAACGACTTATTTCAATTAAAGGCTTTTTAAAGAAAGTGACAAATTGCCCCATGACCTAATGGGTTGCATTCAGATGCTGACCAGCTCACAGGATGGATTTAGGCACATTCTGTGGCTCTTTATAGAAACAGTGGAGAAATGTAGTCACAGCATCTAAGCGGGAGGTCTGCAAACAGCGATTACTCTTCTCCACCAACTGAAAGTAGCTCTAGGGAATATATGGCCCAAATTACTCATTTATCTCTTTAATGTTTCAACTGTTTTGGCAGGCAGCCTACATATGGCCCAATACCTGTTTTATTAAGGGAGTCAGAAGCACTGGGTTTGGTTTGGGGCTCAAATGGGGCCGGCTGTGTAGGTCTGTGTTTGGAGGAGGACTGAATTTAGAAGGCCGCTCTTGCAACCGTCTTGAAGGGGCCTGTTTATGCTAAATGCGGAAAAAAGCATCCTCTTAAAAATCAGATCAGATATAGCAGCCCAGAGCGGGCATCCAGCAACATCCAGTTGTTTTTGAAATTTAGATGGTGACCTCTTTGCCTCGGTTTCCATCTGAAGAGATTTCCTAGTATGTAATCAACTTGAAATCCATTTGATGTAGACTAATGCTCTGAACAGCTTTGAAATTCTCAGATGAAAGGCACCATAGAACACCAAAGTGTTTAATGTTACATTACACTATAAATTTTAATTACTAGCAATATCTTACTTTAAATAAATTATGTTTGCATGAGAAATTTTCAAGCACTATTGTAAATCTTCGGGACAAGAGTCATATTAAAATAAATATGCGGCTGAAATCATTTTATAAGACCTTTCACGATGTGAAAAGAGTATGTTACTGAAATGCCTTCTTGCTGCTTCGCTGTGATCTCTCTCGGTGCCTTCTGTACTTAAGTAAACTTTGATTTTCCCATTAAGTTTGATGTATAACTCTATCACGTAGAGCCTGCCTCAACAGCTGGTTAATTATTTATTAAGGGGCAGGAGGAATTGTAAGATTAAAGGGAAACCAAAGTGAAGGAGAAAAAAACCACTCTCCCAAACTCAGCTTCTACTTTTTTATAAAAGTTTCTGCTTTATATTTACCTTCTTCTTGACTTTCTGTATCTTACTGGAGGATTTTTTTCAAGTTCTTTTGAGGATCTGAACAGCGATATAAAACAGGTTGAAAGAAGAGATGTCTCTCTTTTTTTTCTCCTTTTCCCTTCTCTGAAGCTCGTATTGTCCAGCACTGTTTCCGTCGTTACAGTTTGGTTAGAGGGAAAGGCGGGTGTTCTGTTTTGCTGTTTTTTTACAAAAGTCATCTTTTTTTTTTTTTTCCCTCTTGCTTAAGGCCATTTAGTCTTTTTGCAACATCGCGGATTAAGTTTGCCCAGAGCTGGGAGGCTTCACATGAAAATCTCTGCAGTGTCCCCCCCTTGCATGGGGTAGAGGAGAAAAGGGGACCATCCAGGCTGTCTCTGAGCGTGCGGGCCTGCGGGGAAGCAGCGGGGTGGGCAAGGACTGTGCGTTTATTTGTAGTGGCAACGAGCTCCCAGGGAGTGATGAATGTCCTCGTATCTCTTCTTCCAGCCACACTGGAATGGCAAGGCTGAGCTGTCACTGTGAAGTATTGCTCGGGCGTCTTTGCCCCTCCTTATTTCCCACTGCGTTTTCTGCAGACTTCGGTGAGGTAAAGAGGAGTCAGTGAGAGCAGGTGCAGAAATTCCCAAGCTCACCCTTTTTATTAGCAGGCGCTATTCACGCATCAAAAGGAGGAGCGCTTGCAGAGCAGAATTGTTTTCATCAACCAAATTCATCAACCAAATTCATTTGGGGTATTTTTGAGCAGAAAAGACATTTCTCTTTGTGTAGGTCCCTCCCTGGGGTATTTTGAAAGCCAGAAGTTGCAAATTATTCTTCCTTTCAGTATGTTACCTTAGTGTCACGTTAAAATGCAGAAAAAGGGAAGATTAAGGTTTCGGTTGGTCTGGTCTGAGGGTATATAAAGGGAGAAGGGCAGTGCCACGTTTGTCAGTTTGTCCCAGCTTGGGACAGGAATGTTTTTCAAAATCTCAATAAAATTATAGAGGATGAGAAAAATCCTGACCCGTCCAACCTCTGTGAAAAAAAAAATGTATTTAATAACAGGAATACAGAACTGTAAATTCAGTATCTTATGTCTGATTGAAGGAAGCTTTTGACTTATGACTTGCGTTCTGGAAAAGACAGACTAGAAACTGGAATTAATTCATTTTATGGGAAAGGTTCATACGGGAAAAGTCAAAAATTTTCTTGGACTTCAGAACGGCAGCGCAAAGGTCCAGGTCTGCTGCGTTCTGAGCTCTCAGTTTGCCGTGGCGTTAATAAAAGTTGGAGGTGTTCAGTGGTTTGTAAAACAAGACCAAAAATAGACTTGTGCTTTGATGGCCCTCTCGTCTGGCAGGTGATTCCAGCTAGGGATTTTCCCCTGGAGCTCGACTAGTTTGTTTCAACACGTGGCAAAGCTACGGAAAGCAAACATAAACCAGGCAACGTATAAAACTTCTCCGATTCGTAGGTTTACAAACCGCCTTTTCACCACCAGAGGCTTTTCCAAAAGGTTCGACTGAGAAATCAAAATCTCTCGGTAAAAATGCTCTTTCGCTGGCTTAAAAAACCAACCCGTGTGCGTCAGACTGAGCTGATCCATAAACGGCTTATCACAAACTAGAGCTGATTCCCAAAATTACACAGCGTTTTATAGAAGGTAAGGCAGTAAAAAAAAGGTCAAATAGACTAAACAACTAAAACAGGGGTGGGACTCGGAGCGCTGGGATTCCGTTGCTGCCTCTGCCACTTGCCTCCTGGATTGGATCAGTCATTTTACTTTTCTATCTAAGTTTTCTCATTTGCCAAATGAAGCATTGGCACTGATCTCCTCTGGAAGCTGCTTTGGGATCCGCCAGTCAAAAAGACAGCCTAGGATCTGGGAATGACAAAAACCTAGAGGTTTGTAGTCTTCTACCCCGTCGTCTGTACCTCAGTCTGCGGCTCCTCTGCACTTACTGGGCAGAACTGGAGGAGAGTTTGCCAACAGTCCTACAGGCCAGCGTGTTTTATCCATGGTACCAGCAAGTGAAGCTAAACCCTGCAAGCAGCCTGGGTTCTGATGAAGGTTAGTCACATCTGTGCTGCCAGGGCTTCTCCCAGAGGAGGCCGATTGTCTCTTATGAGGACCATGAGGTCGATGGCTCTGCAAGCAGAGACAGCCGCTCCAGCACTCGGCCACACTCCTCTTCTCCTCTTCCAAAACACTACATTGATGGAGCTTCTTTGGTATTGGTAAAATGACAGACAGATTTCTTGTTATGGAGAGACTGTCTACTTTATTAGTCTCCTCGTTAGTTTAAAGACAGAACTGGAAATCACTTCTCCGTTTCCTGTGCCTGGAGTCTCTGGTGCTCGGAGAACCCATGACATCGAGGCTGTCCTGCCCGCCCTGACTCCATGCAGTGGAAGTCCCAGAGCCGGATTTTCTCTGTTCTGTGTCTGCAGTAATAACTTCTGACCCAGCTCGGCTGATGAGCAAGGAGCCGATGCAGCTGCCTCAGCATGGGCCTTATTATCTTGGATGCAGCTGTAACCGTGTCTCCGTGTGACCATTTTCCTGGAGCCACTGGGTCCTTGAACTAAGAAGTCCTCCTGAAACTAGGTGTTTGAGAGGTTGCATTTAGAGAAACCTGAGGGGATGCTGGGAATTTCACAGAGTCACAGAATGCTATGGGGTTGGAAGGGACCTCTGGAGATCATCTAGTCCAACCCCCTGCCAAAGCAGGGCCACCCAGAGCAGGTCGCACAGGAACGTGTCCAGGTGGGTTTGGAATGTCTCCAGAGAAGGAGACTCCACCACCTCCCTGGGCAGCCTCTTCCAGGGCTCTGCCACCCTCACAGCAAAGAAGTTCCTCCTCATGTTGAGATGGAACTTCTAATGTTCAAGTTTGTGCCTGTTGCCCCTTGTCCTGTCCCTGGGCACCACTGAAAAAGACTGGCCCCATCCTCCTGACACCCTCCCTTTCAGTATTTATAGGCGTTGATCAGATCCCCCCTCAGCTCTTCTCCAGGCTAAAAAGACCCAAGTCCCTCAGCCTCTCCTCATCAGGGAGATGCTCCAGGCCCCTCATCATCTTTGTAGCCCTCTGCTGTCCCCTCTCCAGCAGTTCCCTGTCCTTCTGGAACTGGGGAGCCCAGAACTGGACCCAGTGCTCCAGATGGGGCCTCCCCAGGGCAGAGCAGAGGGGCAGGATGACCTCCCTCCACCTGCTGCTCACACTCTTCCTGATGCCCCCCAGGATGCCCTTGGTCATCTTGGCCACAAGGGCCCATTGCTGGCTCATGGGCATCCTGTTGTCCACCAGGACTCCCAGGTCTTTCTCCTCAGAGCTGCTCTCCAGCAGGTCACCCCCAACCTGTCCTGGTGCAGGGGGTTATTCCTCCCCAGGTGCAGCACCCTGCACTTGCCCTTGTTGAATTTCATCATTTCCCTTATCTACGTTATCTTTGCCCTTCATTTTTCTGGCTAAAGCAGAACAGCCTGCAGCTTTCCTCCTAAAAGCATGCTTTTTGCTCTGTGCCACAATTAGTCTTTTACCCTTTCCTGACAGTTCTTTTGTGGTGGGTGTAGCCAGGATATAAGGAAGATGAGAAGACATTTTGAGTGAAAATGCAACGTAGCTGGGTTAGAGACAGGGGAAAGACACGAAGGACGTGATGAGGTTAAAGAAAGAAGCAGTAAGATTCGCATTGTCCTGTTGTTTTTCAGTTACTGGTAAATGAAGCTTCACAACTGGTTTGAGGTTCAGTTGTGAATTCAAAGTACGTGAGGTCCAGAGATTTAGAAGGACATGGATAGCTCACGTTTCCATCCCGTGTAAGCAAGAGCTCTTTTTCGTGTGGTTACTTTTTAGGACTGAGAAACAGAAACGCTGGGTTACATTTACAGATAGATCCAGAAAATAAAAGTAGGGACTTACTGGAGTGTCGGTGTCGCACTGGCCTTTTGCAGCAGCAAATTTATGGACAGTCAAGCGATAAACTGAGAGGTTGATTCTCATAAACAGGCCGTGACGTGAAACTCAGGTGCCCAGCAAACGTGGAAATATCTAAAGGCAAGAGAAGTCTCAGTCCTGTAGATCTTCACCTGAAGAGAATTACCCGTTCAGGATTTGAAACCTAAAAGAATTTTTTTTTGTACCATGTTGCTTTTCACTCTGAAAAAATCAGTTTTCATCCCTTTTTTTCTTCTTTTTTTTAGTTTAATTTAGTTCTTGGGCAACGCGCATATATTTCACACATCTCTGAACACCCTCTTTGTATCTGATGTCAATCTGCAAGCAGGCCTGCTGGGACCTCCCGCTTCCCATACGCTTTACGATCGGGGCTACTTAAGAAAGGCCAGTGCTTTCTTAAAGAAGTGTTACAAATTTCCTTTAGAATATAATAAAATCTCATAAGTTTTACAGGAATAGTAAGCAGACAGTATTATGGAGGAGGGACTCGTGGAATATGCTCTTTCATCTTTTGATGCCTGAACGAAGTGTCTTGGCTACGAGTAGAAGGTGTCCTCCATTAAGTCCCAACAACACCTGCAGGGGGAAATCCCTGTAGTCTATAACTATTTAACATCCAGCAGTTGCCAGGCTGGAAATGTGCACAGAGAGTTGCTCCGTGTCAGCACCCCAAAATGTTTCCTTTCAGTTTTATTTTGGAAAAGGGACTGAAAGTGAAGCCTACCCGACAGAATCTTCTGTGGTTTCATAGAGAGGAGTATGGAGATTCCCCTCAAGATCTCAGTGACTGTCTGAAAACCTGGAATGAATTTTGACCCTGTATGAGATAAGATGCATTGCAGTATTTAGAACTTAACTCAAAGGAGATTAAAAAGAAAACAACAAAACTTGGTCAGATGGATCATTATCATTTCTTCAGAAGCTGTGTGTAATGGTTTTGAATTGAAAGAGGGGAGGTTTAGATTAGATACCAGGAAGAAATTCTTTGCTGTGAGGGTGGAACAGGTTGCCCAGAGAAGCTGTGGCTGCCCCATCCCTGGAGGGGTTCAAGGCCAGGCTGGATGGGGCTTGGAGCAACCTGGTCTGGTGGGAGGTGTCCCTGCCCAGGGCAGGGGGGTTGGAACTCAATGGTCTTAGAGGTCCCTTCCAACCCAAACCATTCTATGTTTCTAAGAGGCTGCATATAGGTGACCTAACATTGTATCTTTGTCTCTCTGAGAATTCTTCATATTAGAGATGGATATAAGAAAAGAAAACAAGCCAACAATAATCTTATTACTCCTTATATTGGAATTCTCCTCCAGGACTAATTAAGGCTTTTTTTTTTGTTACCTTCTCTCTTTAATGTGCCGAGACTCCGTGGACTTTTGTCTCCTGGCCTTTGTAAGAGCCGTTCCTTTCATACTAATGACACATGAGCTCATCAGATTCCTGAAGGGAAGAGGCATCCTGCTGGAATGCCACAGCGTCCACCTCAGAGCCTGCAGATACGCAGAGCAAATTTGCCACGCCACCAAATGACACGGTGGCAAAGAGGCGGTCTGCAAAGGTTGCAGATGGAAGCCGGATAAAGAGAACGGCGTTAGCTATCCCAGCCTGCGTGGCCAACCTTTCCGACAACAGATGGCTTCACGTCATCACATTAGTCCCTTCAAACGTTCTGTCATTTCTGTGAGTTAGGGGTTAAACATGCACACCAAACTGAGGGAAGGCATTTGTTAGTGAAGGCTGATAGAGGGGTGGGTTTGATCTGCTGCCAAGGTTTTCTAAAGATGATCTGATCCTACTGCTGGGTTATTGCTCTGGAGATATAGCTCATTACAGGACGTTGTGTCCTCCACTGAGCCGGCACAAGGATACGTGCCGCTAGCATAGAGACACGCACCTCTGGTGCATGTGCCTCATGAGGTTCAACAAGGCCAAGTGCAGGGTCCTGCACCTGGGTTGGGGCAACCCCTGGTATCAATACAGGCTGGGGGATGAAGGGGTTGAGAGCAGCCTTGGTGAGAAGGACTTGAGTGTACTGGTGGATGAGAAGCTGGACGTGAGGCAGCAATGTGGACTTGCAGCCCAGAAAGTCAACTCTATTTTGGGCTGCATCAAAAGAAGGGTGGCCAGCAGGTCCGGGGAGGTGATTCTACCCCTCTGCTCCACCTGGAGCACTGCATCCAGCTCTGGGGCCCTCAGCACAGGAAGGACATGGGGGAACAGGTCCAGCGGAGGGCCATGAAGATGCTCAGAGGGATGGAGCACCTCTCCCGCCTTCAGACAGTTGAACGTTGTTCAGCCAGGAGAAGAGAAGGCTCCAGGGAGACCTTATAGAGGCCTCTCAGTAGTTAAAGGGGGCTTATAAGAAACATGGGGACAAATTTCAGCAGAGCCTGTGGCAATAGAACAATGAGTAATGGTTTTAAACTAAAAGAGGGTAGATTTAGACTAGATATAAAGAAGAAACTTTCATCAATAAGGGTGGTGAAACCCTGGCACAGGTTGTCCAGAGGGGCTGTAAATGCCCCATCCCTGGAATATTCAAGGTCCCATTGGATGGGGCTCTGAGCAACCTGATCTAGTTGAAGATGTCCCTGCTCATGGCAAGGAGGTCAGAGTAGATGGCTTTTAAAGGTCCCTTCCAACCCTAACTATTCTATGATTCTGTGAAAACAAGCTGTACCGCAACCTCTGGAACCCATGGTGCCTGGTTTCCTACAGATTTGGGTTTCATGTCTGAATTCTCTGTTGTCTATTAAGATGCATATTCAGAGTGAAGCCTTTTGCGTGACTGGGCCCTTCTAAACACTTTCCCTTTTTTAGGTTCTCTTTTATCTAATAACGGTTCAGATTAGGTCAAATCTCTTCAGGCTCTCCAGGCTGCATCCACCTGCCAAAGACCGTTCTCCCTTAGAAGAGCTGCCAAGGGCAGAAATCCTGTCCCCTGGTGCAGCCTCATTTGTTCAGCTTGTCTTTCAGGTGGCCAGAAGTTCATCTGCGCAGTTAAACAATCAAAAGCTTTAAAACTGGTGCAACAGAGTGGGTAAATTTGTCTTACAGGTGAGAGCCAGTTTTCGTAGTCCCGTGAAAGGAAAACGACATTTTCAAGTTTGATGTGAACCATATTGTATTCATCTCTCTTGAGCCCTCCTTTGCATGTGATTTTTCACAAGCTACCGCATCGAGAAGGGCACGTTTAAACCCAGCTGACGTGTTCGAGTGAGATAAGGTTTGCGAGATCTTCAGTCTTTTTAATTCCATCAGGTGCTTCCTCGATTTAGGATTTACAGTTTCTCGTACAACAGCCGATGCAGCCGGTGAGGCGTGGGTACCAAAGCACCCCCTGCAGAATGCTGAGCGCCATTCTTCCCCTGCACACGTAGATCACAATTTTGTCGAGGTGCCTCCTTCTCCACCTGAGCCCAAGGAAGGGCTGTCATAGAAAGCAGAGCTGCCTTAGTTCAGCCAGTTAAGAGAGAACCCTGTAACAAAGGGTCATTATGGGTCCTGCCTCACTCTGCTGCTGCATGATAAGGAGCAGAGTAAATTAAGTTTCCTGTGACTCACCTGCAATTGGAGGCAAATTTATTGCTTGGTCGCTGCTACGGCGTATGGATTTGTCTCTCCCTGTGCACACAGACCTGCCGTAAATATGCAGGGAGTCCCACCGAGGAGAACAAGCCTGTTATTTTGCGACAGGCTGTTGTGGAAACAAGGCTGTTTCGGGGGCACCTGCAGCCTCCAGAAGGGAGTTAGGTGGGTAGTGTGGAAACTTCTGCAAAGGGGTCGCAGAGTGGTGGTGTTAAAAGCCAGAAAGCAGGTGCACACAATGTCCTTTTTTTGAGTGGAGGAACGGTGTCAACAGGCAGGCAAACCAGAGCAGCTCTCCTGCTCGTTAATTCTGTCTCTCGTTCCACCATTTCCCGTTCATTAACTCCCTCCCGCGTTTCCCCTTTCTGCTGGAGCGCGTTACTCGGGCTCAATCGTTGCCTCCCGAAGGGAAGGGTGTTGAAAGGAAGGGCCAGAGCAAGACCTCGCATTCCCCACCTCTCCCAAGCCATCTTTCCTGCTAGACAAAAATTGATCAAGCGTTTTACACTTGCTTGGAAAGATAAACGTAAATCGGGTTTAAGAAGGTATGTGCCCTCCAGCCAGGATTTACCTTTGTGCTACTTATTCTGTCAAGAAAACTTGTTTTTTCTGAAGAGACTGTCTCTGAATCTCACCCAAGCTCTAAATCCTTCAGGAAGAAATAAACACGAATGTCTGGTTTTGTTTTACCTGGCTTTTGTAAGGAGGGGGATCTTCCTTGTTGGTTTCTTTTGTAAGCTTTGATATATCTAAGTGGGGCTGTTACGCATGGCTGATCGCGGTGGCAGCTTGATGGACTGCATGGACACACACGCAGATAGACTGTTGAGTTGTCCTCTGAGGAGGGTATCAAGTGCCGCCCTTTTCATAGAATCAGAGAATTGTCTGGGTTGGAAAGGACCTTTCAGATCATGAGTCCAACCATCAACCTAACTCTGACAAAACCATCGCTAACCCGTGTCCCTCAGCACCATATCTACACGTCTTTTAAATACCTCCAAGGATGGTGACTCAACCACTTCCCTGGACAGCCTGGTCCAATGCTTGATAACCCTCTCAGTGTAGAAGTTTTTCCTGATATCCAGTCTACACCTCCTGTGGCGCAACTTCAGGCCACTTCCTTTTGTCCTATCGCTTGTTATTTGGGAGAAGAGACCGACCCCCAACTCTCTACAACCTCTTTTCAGGTAGTTGTGGAGAGCAGTAATAGGTATCTGTTGACTTACTACAGCCTGTGTTTCTCACTGCACTTCTGGACCACAGGGGTGTCACCTATGGTCCTAGAATGGACAAGAAGAGGACCTTCTCCTACACCACTCTTGAGATCCGAGAGCCAGGTATAGTGAGTCTGTGCAGAGAAACCAAAGCTGTGTGCAGACGAGGAAGAGTTTGTGGGCTGGAGAGCTCACGTGCTTTGGCCACAAGCACAGTGTCTGCTGGGGCGATGTGGAGCTGCCAAGAAATACAGTCTCTACGTAGCTTTTTTCATCCATTGTATTGACAGGCACCAGGTGGCAACATCTGGTTAATTATTTTACCTCCTTTATCCAGACCAGTTAGTACCGGCATTGTTTTCCTACACGGTACCGTTGCAAGGGCTGGGACTGTGGAACCAGAGTCGGAGTGAGCCCTGGTGTGTCCCGGAGGGCTGCAAGCGCAAAGCCAGACCGAAGAACCGCACAAGACAGAGCTGCTCTGCCCCACGCTTGCTTAGGCTGACCCACCGGACTTAGTCCTTTCACACAGAAACACTGCCCGTCACCTTTGGATCTTTGGATGGTTTGATACGGTTCTGCCGTAAGGCATTGATGCCAATTAAACTCGCCATTAACGGCCGCCGTAACACGCGCTCGTGATTGCAAACACCTTGATCTCGGTGCACTGCCATTTCATGTCAGCTTTGAAGTCACGCCCTGAAAGCCTTGTAGAGGTACAGAACACTGCGCTTGGTCTTAGCCAAAAATCTGAAGGACTTGGGTCTTTTTAGTCTGGAGAAGAGAAGGCTGAGGGGGGATCTGATCAACGCCTGTAAATACTGAAAGGGAGGGTGTCAGGAGGATGGGGCCAGGCTTTTCTCAGTGGTGCCCAGGGACAAGAGGAAATGGGCACAAAGTTGAACATTAGAAGTTCCATCTCAACATGAGGAGGAACTTCTTTCCTGTGAGGGTGGCAGAGCCCTGGCAGAGGCTGCCCAGGGAGGTGATGGAGTCTCCTTCTCTGGAGACATTCAAACCCACCCGGACACGTTCCTGTGCAACCTGCTCCGGGTGGCCCTGCTTTGGCAGGGGGTTGGACTAGATGATCTCCAGAGGTCCCTTCCAACCCCGTATCATCCTGTGATTCTGTGATACAGAAGGGATACAAGCAGCAAGGAGAAAACCCACGCTGTGCAGACATTCAACCCATTTCTTAGCAGAAGGAGCGCTCCCAAATCCCTGAGACTTTTCACGGCAACTTACTTTCAGCTTCACTTTGCTCCAAACGGCTCCTGCCTGCCCAGCCCTGCACAGTCGAGTAGCCACGGGGCGAGCGTCGTGGTGAGGAACACCCTTTGCTCGGAGCGCGTTCATTCAGCGTTCGCTTTCAAAACGTATGGGGATGCGTGGGGGAAAGGGAGGGTGATGAAGAACAAAACCCCCGAAAAAAAAGCCGACATGCGTTTTTTTTAGGACAAACGGAGTTGATTATCGATCCTGAAGGTGCTGTAAAACCGATGGATTACAGGCTCGCTGTTTCTGGGATTTGAGCTGCCTGGCTTCCACTGTGCTTCCATTGTGTCAGCTCCCCCCTCTTTTCGGTGCTTTTCGCTGGAAACGTTGCACCGGAGCACAAGTGAAGCGAAGCGGGTCCTAACCGGACCCAACAGCTGCCTTTTGTTGCTGCTGTGGAAACAGCTGTACGGGGGTAATACAATCACTCTCCTGTTACCCCTCAGCTGCGGATCATAAGCGCCTTTCTTGGATGCAGGGGACCCGGAGGCAGCTCCCGTGGTGATGTAAATGCTAATTGGGCCCACAGCGGGCTGTTTCGTGCCCCGTTTGACATCTTAAGCGCTTGTTGTTCTGTCCCATGAGCATAAAGTTGACCGAACAGGTATTCTGTGCCGCTGTTATTACAATGAGGCTCACGTTTCATTCGTATGCAGGAGGGGTCTTTGCACTGGTTCCGGCAGCGGAAGGAAAGGTTTCTTGGCTTTTTGATCTGTTTCTCATCTTTTGTGGAATAAAACTTTACTGTGATGTCAGGCAGCTCAGGCTTGGAGCGCTCATATTTGGGATGTTGGATTTTTTTTTTCTTTTCTTTCTTTACAAATAAGTAAATTCTGGATGGGTGATGGGGGTGTTTTTACAAAAAAAAGACCAAACACACCTGGACTCACACCTGTTCTGTGTTTTTCTGTCTGAGATTACTGATGTAACGCCAGATTTAATGGAATAATATAAGTCATAGAAGACAGCATAGAAAGAAAAATTTAACAGCTTATCCTCAGAGGTCATAGGTTGTAACGGACAGGACACTCTTTTGAGCGTGCTTGGAGCGGGACTAGGGGAGGTCGTTCTTGGAAAACAGAAGCAAACACAAGAGTGTGTAAATAGTGAAAACAGCTGAGCATCAGCATTAAGAAAGCGGTCTGGGGACAGCTTGCCTGAGCTCTAGGTACTGATTTTAATATGTGTCCTTGGTCACAACAGTTAACTTATTTGGTTTCCTGCCTGTAAAGTCAACTCATTACCCTTTTAAAGTACTTTAAATCCCCAGCTTGGGAAGTGTCGTAACCAGCTGGAAACTGGATATACTGATTCATCCTTTGAAAATGTTTCGATAGGATGTTTTCTGCTGAGGTGGAGTACTACAGTATTTCACTGGCTAAATATTGCGTTTGATGGAGTCAGTCTGTATCAGAACATTCGACTAAAGATCATAGAAGGTGGGTCTTCGGGGTGTTTGGTGGTTTGGCCCAGGAGAAGGTATAACGTGCCAGCTGCACATATTGATGCTGCAGGAGATGGATCAAGAAGAGCTCCATTATTGATCAGAGGTGCGAGGGATGGTGTTAGGTGTCTGCTCGGGAAAAAAGAAATAAATGAATAAATGTAAGAAACGAAGTCAGAAACGAAGAACAGTTGCTCTCTGTGTTGAATGGCTTGAGTTATAATTCATTTACTCTGCGTGTTCTGTCCCAGGTTCAGGTTCAGCGGTCGTATTCTTGGCCTTGCCCTCATCCATCAGTACCTTCTCGATGCTTTCTTCACCAGGCCGTTCTACAAAGCCCTGCTAAGGCTGTAAGTATAAGCGTGCAGCCGCGCAGAAACTGTGCAGAAACAGGGATCCTGCCCCGAGTTCTAGAGACACAGGCGCGTGGAAATGCTTCAAGTGCTCTGACCTTCAAGTCCTTCCCACTGTTGGTTGGTTGGTCTGTGACAGAAAACAAATGTGTTTTCATTTTTCGTTGCTTTCTCCAAGAATTTGCCCTTCATAAATACTGACTGTGTCGACAAAAATGCGTAATAAGTGTGACATTTAGAAAAGTACTGACCCGTAATTCCAGAGTTTGCTACTGATGAAAAGTTATCAAAGCAATTAAAATGATACGTAGAAGTCTGCAAAGCATCTTCGATGGAACAAAACAAAACAGCAACAAAAAAAGGAGGGGGATCGTATTAAGAAAAATCCGTAATTTCTCATGCCTCACTGATAGAGTAGGTTTTCATTTTAAACACAGCTCGGATTAATTAGGGATGCTAATGTAGATATAAACAGTGACTGTTTCGTATTAGTTGTCTTCTGTCTTTAACACTGGGAAGCAGAAGCTACCAGTAATACATGACTTTCAGTGTCAGGTTTATAAGGTTAACTTTAATTGACAGTCTGTCCCTCTTTAATTAATAGACTGCAATAAGACAAGGTACATAAAATTGTAGCCCTAAGAAAAGCCATAAGTAGAAAGTCGAGACTGCAATTAAATGACAGAGAGCAGAATAAAATTTAGCTAAAATATCTTATCATTTAGGGTGATTCCAAATCCCCAAAGCTATTTGTCTTAAAGTTCTTTAATTACATTTCATTTTAATTTTTTAAAAATGAGTGTCGCTGGGGTCCCCGTGCTCGTATCTGTGTTGTATCTGAGCTAGTCTGGAAAGAGCCTGAAGCCTAGAGTCCTCCCTGCGTCCTTATGGCCCCCTTTAGGGGACTTGAAACCAGCTGCTCGTAACATCCACCTGCCCTTTCAGCAAGCAAGGCTGACTCCTCATTAGCAGAACTGTAGGCTGCCTGGTCTGCCTTATGCCAGTCTCGCGTGCTCACCTTGAGGAGGATAGCCCCACGGAAGCAGCCAGGCACAACATGGCAGGGCCCATCTGGACTGAAGGTAAGGACGTGCTTCTCAAGCGGAGGGCATCCTGAAGACTCACATAAAAATCAAGCCCCGGGGGCGCTCCTTCCGACAGCAAAGAGCGCAGGCAGCCAACGGGCTTGGCCTTGAGCCCAGCCGCGCGCTGCAGACGGTTGCAGAGCTGCTTTAAGAGGGTCTGTGTAACAGGCCTGGATGTTAACAAAACCAAACGAACACCAGCTTTTATGGTGGATCCTTCGGCATAAATTTGTTCGCCTTCTTAGTACTAAGTCAGCCTGCCAACAGTCATGGGGGCGTATATTCAGCTACGGTGTTTTTTTTTCTTGCCTCGCGATCAGGCCGTGTGATTTAAGCGACTTGGAGTACCTGGATGAAGAGTTCCATCAGAGCTTGCAGTGGATGAAGGACAATAACATCACAGATATCCTGGATCTCACCTTCACAGTGAACGAGGAGGTGTTTGGACAGGTGAGCACAGCTATGCAAAACACGTGAAAAGCAAATTTGAAGCTGACAGAAGTTGAGCGTGATGAACGTCTTTCTGTCAGAACAGATCCTTTAGCCTTTCAATAACATTTTCTTCTCCTACCTTCTGCTTCTTTCAAGCCACCTGTTTCAATGCAGATGTTTATTCTTAGGGTGTATCATATAAAATACCAGCCCCCCTACAGGCTTATTGAGCCACACACTGATGAGCATGAGGAATTCTCTGAAGCGGAGTGCAGCTCTTCTCTCCGGGGTGTAGTTCACGCAGATGTGGCATTCGGTGAATGCGAGCAATGTCACTCAAAGCTGATGGGACTGAAAGGATGGGGGTGGGGAGGAGGGTTAGGAGGGAAGAAAAAACACTTGGCAGGTGCTGTGAGACCTTTCACCATCATTTTGTCTGCTATCTCCCTGTTAGATTCTATGTCTCTTATTTACCTTGCACCTACTTAACAACTTGGTAGGTCATTTATCCATTTATTATGCTTTCTACCACTCAGCTCTGCCTTAGTCAGACAATTCTCTTCAACCTAGCTGATCTGGGTAACAGTAGCCTTAACTGGGCCGCAGCGCTGGTTAAGTGCAGACTGGCAACCAGAACAAGTGTTTGCTGTGGGATTCTTTGGCTTGCACTGAAGCCCTGGTGCCCTTTGCTGTTGTAACCCCTGCTAGATTATAACTGTCTCCAGAAAGCCTTGGAGGGACCCAAAGCGATATTCAGACCAAGGTTAAGGACCTCCATGGAGACACTGAAAACTGGAGAGACTGAAGAACCAAGCTCACCAGGGACTGCAGAAGCTCAAGGGATGGAAGTTCACTTGTGTAGGGAGCAGACACACAGCGTCAACGGGAGCAGAGAGATCAGGTGGACGATACAGAGAGGGGCTCTTAGCCCTAGAAAATAAAGTTGACAGGAGGAGTTTCCGCAGAGCTAGGGGAGAGTTAGACTAGTTTCTGAGGGGAGGGATTCTGCTCCTGAGAGTAAAAGGGCTGCTCCAGTATAAGCTTGAAAGTAACAGAAAGCAAGCAAGACTCCAGGGAATATTTTCCAAACTGTATTTAGTCTGCTTATAGTACAAGGTCACGATGGACGAGCTGAGTCAAGGGTGGATGAAATGAAAAGGATGGGGCAGAAGAATTGGAGTAAGAAGCCTCTGTAGGAGAGGTAACACTGTTTTTCCACAGTCTTAAATGCAGGGGTTTTTCATGGGCTTTGGGCTGAGAGCTTGCATGACATGCAGTTGACAGTACAGGGGTTTCCCTGGAAGATATGCCTTATATATAAGGCTAATACACAAAGACAGAGAGAAACATACAGACGTATTCACGAAGACAGATGAGACAAGTTTGTATTTATTTCCACTGGAGGACTACAAAGATGAATAAGAATCTCAGCCTGACGTGCCCCGATGCAGCTGAAGGTAACAGTTGGCACGCTAATTACCTGGAATGCTCTCCCCAGAGAAAAGAGCTTGACAATTACGTAGGAGTCTGTTGTGGAAGGTAAGAGATGGCTCCAAAGAGAATAGAAGAAAATCACAATCTGTTGTAGATCCTGTGATATGGAAGCAAAAGAACACTAAAAGCCAGATTTTTATGCCAGTTCACACATTGTCTAGTACTTTATTTCATATGTACTAGACGCTATCCTTGCTAGATCTAGTGATGGGGGAAAAAAATGGTTCTCGCTGTGAATTACAGCTGTCAGAATCCAAGAGTCCTGAGCAAAAGTGAGATTTTTCCCCCCTTCTGAAATTTGCTAAGTGCTGACAGCAAAATAACCAAGAAATCGCAATCACATTTTATGCTCGCAGATGGATCCCAGTTGGAAATTCTTGCATGCCAAGAGTATCTGACCACTTAAATGCCATCTGAGCATTGCTTTGCTGGATACACGTGCAAGCGGAGATCACAGTGGGAGCTCTGCTAACACTTGGGAAGCTGGATTTCCAGGGTTGGGTAAAGGAAACAAGAAATAGTGGCTCTTTGAGAGGCTCTCTGGTAGATGGGTTACAGCCCTTTTGTCCTGTTTCTACAATGACCTTATAATAGACCAGTCCCTACATCTTTCATTTCTTCTTTCGTGTCTTTTTCTTTCTCATGCTTTTACTCAGTAGAAAGTGTTCTTCCAGGCCTGTCTCCAGGCTCTATGTATCCACAGGGCCTGTCTCCGAGCACTGGCAGTTGCGCCAGGAATGGGCCAGATGGGTTGAAACGTCTCCTTGTTGCTGTGAAACCTGGTTCTGAATTATAGCTCGCGGCTGTGGTTAATGCCTCTGTGGACAAGAAATTAAAAATAGGGACAAATTGTTACTGATTGCCTGAATTCTAGGGAACTAATTGTTTTTGAAATTACAGGGATAATGAGAAGTTGAAGAAATAATCATTAGCATGTCTAGGTGTTTATGGGAAGTCTTGCAGGAGATTTAGAACATCTGGACTTACTGTCATGCTTAAAGCTAGACAATATCTAGTTGCTTGGACAGATGTTTCTTAATGCCTCACAGTCTTGAAGAATACAGCATGGCAGCTGGGCCGGGAATTTAACCCAAACCAGCTAAGAATTCCTAACTCATTACATCCGGGGTCTTACCCCCCGGCTGATGCAGCCTTGCTTGTATAATGGTGATGCAGTGAGCTACGTTTAGGAATTTAACCCAAACCAGCTAAGAATTCCTAACTCATTACATCCAACCCTACTTGTTCCTGCTGTTTCTCCACAAAGCTACAGATCAGCTGACTCATTGAGGGCTTCCATAATTCATAATGTTACAACAGGTCCCTCAAGCAAAGTGACCTAAATACTATATATGCTGTGTGTTGTTTGTCGGGCTAATAAATAGGTAATAATATAAAAAATATGTAAATAATACAAATTCTGAATATGTATTCATGCAGCGCATTTACTATCTGTGCTAGACGTCGTTATAGCAGCAGAAAACCAAAGAGAAGAGCAAAACATTCTTCCTATTAAATCCACTAGACTGAACGTGAAAATAATTGCAAGATAAATATTATTTTCTGTCAGATGTGAGGAGTATGTGCTTACTGGGTAGAATCTAGATTGATTCCTTAAATCCCTTCTCAGTCTTAAGCCTTAGTAACCCAAGACAACTGAATTAACCATTAAAATGCAATGAAAAGCTGTAGCTTTTGGTTAAAAAAATAAAAAAGTTGTTTAGCATACAAACACTTCTCAGGTTTGGATGGCTGATACAAAACTCTGAATGCCACAGTGAGTGTATTTGCAGGGTGCTGTACAGGTCTTGTTTAGGTAGTGTATTGGGAGTATTCATTTTGTGACGATTTTTTTGGCTGTTGGCATTTCTGGGTAAACACTTTAATTAGCACTCGGGGAAGGGCAACACTTGTAGCCCAAGAGACAAATAGATATCCCTTCCAGTTGGCAAAACAGTGTGTCTGTTCCAATACCCTGATTGCCTCCCCATCCTGTTGTTTCCCATACGGTTGCTTGGATCATCTACAGCGATGCTGTACGGTTGTCACCCTCTCTGCAGCTCCTGGAGCGGAAAAGGAAAGGAGAAGGATGAAAAGACTGGCCAGAGTGGCACATTGTACACGGCTTGCAGGTGGTGCTCTCTGAATCAATCATTGCTGCTACAGTTTGGAGTAACCTAAAGGTCAGCCCAGCTTCAGCTGGGGGTAAGGCCAGGGCTAGGGCTGAGGGGGTGTCCCTCATTATCCTTTTTCTTTCTGCCGCAAGTTGACAAGAGGCCAGCAGTCCAGAACTAGGAAGTTCAGCCGTTATCTTTTTCACTCACACATTCAAAGCACAACTTAAATTTTAAACAAAATGTGATCCATACGCTGCCACACCGCTGTTTATCTTGGTTCCGCAGGTGACGGAGAGAGAGTTGAAATCTGGAGGGGCAAATACAGCAGTGACAGAAAAGAACAAAAAAGAGTACATCGAGAGAATGGTGAAGTGGCGGGTGGAACGAGGGGTGGTTCAGCAAACAGAGGCCCTGGTCCGTGGCTTCTACGAAGTAAGTAACGAAACGATGACCCCACAGTCTTCCATTCCTCATCTGGATGGGTTGACTAAATGCGTTGATTAATGAGTTGATTAAACTATGCTTCATTGATACCCTATTAAATAGCTGAACAGACACACAGATAGCAAGGAATTGGAGTGCCTGGATCTCCAGAGACAGGGACCGTGGATATGGCGTGTTTAGCGTTAAGGGAGAAAGGAAAGAAATGTGTATTCTGAATATGATAAAGCATAATGATCTTTAAGAAAGAAAGACGTTAAGAAAGATACTGCTTTCCATTCACATAGTTAGAGAAGTAGGCATCTGCAAATTTTGTTTTACCCTGCCGTGGTGCAAAAAAAGATTGCAAAGAACTGTACGCTTCAATGAAGAGCTGGTGTGACACACTGTGTCTGCAGGGACTCATCCCAGTAAAGCTGCTCCTAGGATGCAGTCAGCTATTATCTTACTGGTATTCATGGGTGCTGCTCCGTTGTTGTCCCTGGATCTTATCATGGAATCATAGACTGGTTAGAGTTGGAAGGGACCTCAAAGACCATTGAGTTCCAACCCCCCTGCCCTGGGCAGGGACACCTCCCACCAGGCCAGGTTGCTCCAAGCCCCATCCAGCCTGGCCTTGAACCCCTCCAGGGATGGGGCAGCCACAGCTTCTCTGGGCAACCTGGGCCAGGGTCTCACCACCCTCACAGCAACGAATTTCTTCCTGAGATCTAATCTAAATCTCCCCTCTTCCAATTTAAAACCCTTATCCCTCATCCTGTCACTACACTTCCTGACAAAGAGTCCCTCCCCATCTCTCCTGTAGTCCCTTCAGGTACTGGACAGTATCTTGCCCCAGCAGCTGTAACGCAAGTAGAAGTTGAGGGCTCTGTCGCAGAGAGAAATTGATTGAAAGAACGGCCACCCTGGCAAACGGAGCAGCAGAAGGTGGACACGCAGAATAGTACTGGTGACTGAGGGCTCTGGGCAGCCGTGCGCTGACATTACAGCCAGTGAGGGTGGCTTTGTAGCTGAACAGACGTGGTCAGCCCTTTGCTGTAGAAAGAGGCTGGCTAAGCCACTCCCTACAGTTCCCTAAAGTTTGCATATGGTTCGCTGGCTTTTTCTCCCTGCGAATACTGCAGGCCATTAAAGCTTTAAGGTTTCACATCATTCAAGTGAACTACCCTGCTGTAATCAAATTCCAATGCAAAACAAATATTAAATAAATTGTCCATGTTACAAATCCAGCCTTTGACTATCAAAATCACTTGTCAGAGTGAAGAATGAAGAATCATTCAATGAATGACGTTCTGCACAGATGATGTCCTGTCACTTCCATTGTTTCATTCTGGTCAAATCTCACGTGTCATCGTTGCTCGCAGTTCAAAACATCAGCAGTATCCCTGGAGAAGAGCGAGGTTTATCAGCAGAGGAGTGGAAGTTAGCTGTCAGCACACAGACTTCTTCAGAATAAAGAGCAGGCCGTCAGAGACGTCGCATCTGCTTTATTTCCAGCCTGAAACCGTGCTTACCAGTGTTTTTTGTTCCAGGTTGTAGACTCCAGGCTCGTCTCTGTTTTCGATGCCAGAGAACTGGAGCTGGTTATAGCTGGCACTGCAGAAATAGATCTTAATGACTGGCGTAACAACACAGAATATCGTGGAGGTAAACTGCCTGCTGATGCTTGCTCATATTTTTACTGTTTTCAGCCTAAAACATGAAAGACTTGGTCCGTCTTTTCCTTCTTTCTTTCCTGAGGGAAATGCCACACTTTGTTCAGGAAGTTTTTGTGAAGAATAACTCGTGAATTAAAATAAGGTGTCGGGTTTGGATCAATAGACGTAATAATACTGAAATGGATTCTGCTACTTCTTATCCAGATCTTACCCGCTCAATTCCTACCGACTTAACGGGACTGAAAAGGATTTGCAGTATTAGATCTAAAAGTTACTTACTCAGATGACTGTGAATGAACTCCTGGCCTCACTGAAAGTAGTATCACAAGCCCTCTTGGCTGAATTCAAGAGCTGAATTTCACGGTTCCCAATTACACTTCAACAAAATACAGATATTGCTTAACCATCCCCTCAGCCTGAACTATGTCAAGATGGATTTTTTTCCCCTTCTCCTCTAATGCTTGGCCTGGTTTTGCTTTAAATGCTGAGCATGACTTATCCAGGCTGTCTTGGATGATGGATAAACGTGAAATCCACCAGTTTTGCACTACAAAAGGAAAGTCCCTGAGGTTCACGTATTCTCCCCTAAAATACAAGGTTTAAGTCTTGGCTGCTCGCCACCCAGCCTTTGTGTTACCCTACACAGCTTACCACAAGCACAGCTGGTCCCCCGAGTTATTCTCCTCTTTTTTTTCTGTTTAGTTACTGAAACAGATTCAGCCTGGGTTTATGCTGGCTTTCAGTAGCACAAACCAAGGCACAGAGTCCCGCAGGCGGGAAGTTTGCCAGGGAAGGGCTTGCGGTAGCAAACTCCTTCCCATACGTCGAACGCTATTGCGATCCAAAAGAGAACTTTCTTGGGAACCAGAAATTGTGAAGTCGTTAGGACTCACACTGCGTGGCATATCACAAACGGTCTTTTATACCTCATGCAGGTAGCCCCAGTTCTTGCCAAGGGATTTGCAAAGGGCCAATACGACTCAAATGTATCTATTTGAGTTTCGGGGTTTCAAATGAATTAATAATATGATGGTATCCCCAGCCAGGACTGCTCATGAAGAACGAGATATACTGTTAGGTCAGGATCTTTTCCGTAGGAGATCTACTGCCCCGTGCTAGTGGGAACATATTTCAGTGTTGCACTTCCCACTTAGAGCGGGTGATGTTAATTTCTCTGTCTTGCTTTTTTGGTTTAGGTTACCACGACGGCCACATAGTAATACGGTGGTTCTGGGCAGCAGTGGAGAGATTTAACAATGAGCAGAGACTGCGGTTGTTGCAGTTTGTGACTGGGACATCAAGCGTGCCGTACGAGGGCTTCGCCGCTCTCCGAGGGAGCAACGGGCTGCGGCGTTTCTGTATAGAGAAATGGGGGAAAATAACCTCCCTCCCAAGGTACGTCCCAACTAGGATAGAAAAAGAGAATTGCTGTGAGAAAGGTGAGCCTGGTACTTCTTTTGCCTCTCTATCAGTCAAAGGTAACGAATACAGTATGGACATCTTAAAACAGCAAAGTGATAATTATCAGTTTGTTCTGTAATTACATTCAGAAAAAAAAAAAAAGTGTTTTCTTTTGCTGCCTTTTCCATTTTCAGGCTCAATTTAAGCTACTTTGAATCCTGGAAAACGGTCAAGATAAAGATTTCCAGAGGTCCAAACGCAGTTCTCTTATTTTGATTCTGGAACAGATCCAGTCCAGCAGGAGCCTCTCAGCTGATTCTGTTCCTTTTACTTTCAAAATACTAGTAAAAATACTTGTGAGTTTAGAGAGCCACGAAAGCCAGAATCTGTCTCTGAGTTTTGGCCGGAGACCCGAGTGTAATCCCTTCATTTGCTCTGCTGGTTCCCCACTTCCACCACGAGGAAGCTTAGCGAAGGGACTCCAGACCATGTGGTGATGATACCCAATTTGTTACATCTAGTTCAGCCAGCCAGCTGGGAGCAAATGAGCCATAATGTCACACACAGGCAACAGACTTCACGGTGCTTCCCAAAGGAGGGGTCATCTTCCTTTTCAGAACAAAGGGACTGGGGCACAGAGGGGAGGTCTGACTTGCCTAAGGCCACCCAAGGCAGCCATGGCGCAGCCATGAGACATTCAGCTTTGAGTTCTGCTCCAGCACTTTACCCGTGACCAGCACTCCTCCTTCCTCCCTTTTCTTGAATGTCCTCACAGCTGCCTGAGGCTCTGCCCCATTGAGATTACAGAGCATTTTTCATGGGGCCGCATCGCTGCGCTTCTGAGATACTTTAGCTCCGTGACCCTTTTACCTAACATTTGCCCTCAAAAGGATGCTTTCTTCCTGCTTTTATCATTAGCTTTCAGCTGCAGTCCAAGGGAGGCTGCTTTCACGGCACAGATTAGAAATCTCTTCTCACAGACCTTGCAGATACAGTCAGACAATCAATTAACATCGGGTCTGGCCCAGTTTTCTAATTACTTGCCATCCATGTTGTTTACCCAGAAGCATCCTATAAGACGTGGACTTGAGCAGACCATCAGAGTCCTCTGCAGAGGGCAAGTCCAAATAGGGTGACCCTCTTGGTACAAGCCAGCTCAAGCCCATGATTATGCAGCGGGGAGACGCAGGAGCTGGACCAGGGCACTGTATCAGCAGATATTCCCAGCTGACATCTTACACTGACTCCCTCAAAAGTCAGGAAAAGGGAAGTAATTGTGTTTTTAAGGCACAATCCATCTCACCTGAGCTTTGAAAATAGCTGAGATGAATCGCACCTGGTACAGTCTGGTCGATGTCCGTGGACCCTAAAGACTCCACAGAGGCTACACGGAGAACTAGAGCCTGCACGAAAGCTAGGTGTAGGCACTGAGACTCAAAACCAGATGAAAACACCTAAGGTCAGTGAGATGATTCACGCCCTCTGAGCTGCAGCCAGCAATGTGGAAAGAAAGCCCGAGAGCTTGGTAGGCGTAGGCCTCATCCTCCTTTTGCAGTAGATATATATATATATATATATGTAGTCTGGTTCTAGTAAGGGTTTCAGAGCTGACCGAGGGCATTCCTGCCCGCAGCCGGGCAGCAAATGGAACTGGCAGAGTGGCGCAGCATTTCCGCCGAGCTCCCTGCGCTCCTTCTGGGATGGAGAGGGGCGAGAGGGGAGGGTGGACCTTGGCGCGTGCAGGGAAAATGCCCCGGGCTGACCCGCCGAGTTCTGAAAAGGTAATTGGCCTCTTTCTGCTCTGCTTAGCTTTCTTTGTGAACCTAGGCATTACTTATGACCTAGATTCACTTAGCCCCGAGATATTCACATTAACGACTCTTAGGCTGATCACCGAACTTGTTGCTCTCCCCCCC
>VXAK01011477.1:133075-151276 GCA_013399435.1 Arenaria interpres | reverse complement strand
GAAAGAGGCCTCTTTTCCAGGTGAAAGTTGTTAGCGCCTTTTAGGAGTCTTAGAGCTCTGCCTTCATTTTAGCCAGGGGAAAGAGAAACACCACTTGCTCCCGGGGAATAAACACAGCTTGAGCACCGTGAATTACTACCTGCATTTTTATAAAATTATGGGGTGCTGCCAAGTATACACGGTGTTAAGAAATACATAAAACACACAGGCTAAACCTGGAGGCTCCCTAAATCCTCAGTTAAGCAACTAAATAAATGTTATTTGAAACTTTTTTTTAAATGCCTGATTATGGATTGCTCATGTTTATTTAGATTTACTTACGTATTTACTTAGATTTGGAGGCTAAAAAAAAAGGTCCTATGTCAGATCCCTTAGGCCCCTGTGATACAATATGAGTGTAACTAACTTTAGCTGTGTAAAATAAACCACAAAAAATTCCCTTGTCCTCCTAACAATTCCTACAGCTTCACAGTGAGAGTTACCCTTGCTCCATGTTTTCCAAGTCCTAGGAAAAAAACCAAGCAGCTTTCTCATGTCTTAGCAGTGATCAGATTTAGTCGTTTAGGTGTGGATCGCACCTCTTAATTACCGGCCTTCGTTCTTAGTCCCTGACCCAATAAAGGCAACGCTGTGAGAGGTGTTTCAGGAGCTTGCATAAAGCTGATGTGTTTGGCTTTCCGACATCCAGGTGGATGGTGGGGCACTGGGGATAGCTTAGTCTGGCCTTTGGGTTTTCAGCTCTTTTTACAAAGTACTGAGATGACTTTTAGCTCTATCAGGAGACTCCAGGACTCTTCATTTTCTCACTCCTGCTCCAGACACCTGAAGTAGCTAGGCGGCTCTTCCTTACATATTATCCTTGCACTTAACCAATGGAGTGTGCCACTGCCATTTGCTTACAGCGAGCAAAGATGTGAAAAATACCTAAACCAGCCGTGCTTTTGCATTTACAACAGCAATGTGGCATTCCCAGAAACGCAGCATGGTGTAAATTTCTAAAACGCGACACTTTTCGAAGAGTAACTGCTAATACCATAACGCCTAGAGCGCTTCTTGAAAGCGCTGAGGATGAGAAAGACTCTTTCAGGAAGGCTGAGAATCTGGTAACTTCATTCTAAATTGGTGCACCTGTTCACCGGTACCAGTTCCCCTCCAGGAGCAGGGTAATGGTGGTGTAATGTGTTCGTGTAAGAGAACTAAGAGTTAGGTCACACCAGGGGTTTATTTCTGGAGTGTACGTGTGTACCAGACACATTATTCCCATCTATATTTGAGTCCACACACGTTATAAAATCAAAGTACTGTACAGCTCCGCGATGCTGCTCTAATCCCAGATCTCAAGACGATGACCCTAAAGCAGATTCCAAAAAGACTGCCGGATTTACACCTCTGTCAGTGTAAATCTGCAGCCTGGTTCCTCCCAAACTGATGTAACTTGTCAAATGAAGTAACACTGAAGGGTAACAGGTTCAACCAGTTGCTCATCAAGGTTGAGTTTAACTCTCCCTATCTAATATGCAAAACTTTCTCCCAAAATAAAGGAATTGTGTATTTTACTTCTTGTAACTGGTTGCTTAAGTAGGGATGAATGGAGAATTCTTCCAGCTATTCCTTCCTTCTGAAGCAGGAAGTCTCTCGTCACCTTTCCTAGGTCATGCAGATATTTAACACAGAACCAGTTTTAGCAGCATTTTTGCAAGAACTTATTCTTTGTTCCCCACCAAACATCAAGGAACAGACACTGGCTTTCTGGCTTCGCCTGATATTGTGGGAGCAGATCTCCTGGACCAAACCAAACCTGTGCAAAGAACTAGAAATGTTTTCTACTATAGCTATAGGAGAGACAACAGTTCCCTCTTCTTAAAACCTCAGCCTGGAAAACTGTTTGGTCCTTACAAATGCCACTGCCCCGTCTCCTGCTTGCGCTTCTCACCTGGCCAAAATTCCTGCCAGCTCCAAGGTTATTTCAGTGTGAGTATCAATTAAGGAAGGACCTCGGCATGTATCCCAGTGATTCAAATAATCACTTTTGACTCAATGAGGTCACTTTCCCCATCGGTGCTGAGCTGCAACTACCCTTTCATCAAAAGAGATTTTCATTCAGCAAAGTAATGTTAGTGATTACATGCCGTCTGCCGTTTACGTATGATAAAGATTACCACGCTAGTAAAGATCTGATCTTTTGTAAGGGAATTCTGTCCCTCTCTATTAGATGATCAAGGATTTAATCACCCCAGAATCCCATATAGCAATTAAAAAAACGATTGAGTATGACTACAAAGAACTTTGTTCTCATCGTTTCCTTCTTTCCCAGTGGACTGAGTGCGAGTGCTTTGCTGTCTTTTATCATTCCTTATCTCCTGTCCCTCCTCTCTTTCCTCTTTTCCACACACGACAGAAACACCATCTACAACTCTACAGCCATGTGTTGAGCAGTGGTTCCCAGACAGCATTTAAGCGTTTCTTCTTACAGACAAAAGGAACAAAAGTTGATACCTGTGGGCCCTGAGGTTGATCAAAGAGTGGTTTGTGGGTTCACCTACAGAAAACAAGGCAAAAAGGAGAAATGCTGGGTTTCTGCCTGACAGACACGGTTACGTTCGAATGCAAGTCTTATTTCAGTGGATAGGTTCAAGCTATAAATAAGATAGGAAGGGGTTCTGTGCACACTTACTGCCTTTGGACTCTCACCACTATGGGGATTAAAGGAAGTGACAAAGAGAAAAAGAATGCAAAAAATCTTAAAAGCTTATGGTGTTTAGAGAGAATTCACAAAAGAAAAGAAATAGCCCAGCACCGTGAACAGTGAGCAAAATTAAAGGTTCAGACCCACCAAAACTGCTTTGAGCAGTAAAGACAGACTGCCAGGAAGAATCAAATTTTAAGCGGTCCGTTTACTGCTTTACTTACTGGAGGATGAGGGCATGTGAGGGTCAGAGTTGGTTTGCATGACTTTATCTTGCATTTTCTTCTAGAGAAGCCAGAATCCTTTCCATAACGGCTCTTAGCAGTCTAATTCTTATTCCAGACCTCTCACTCCCTGAACACCCTCTCAGATGTTGGCAGGCTTTTGGGGTAGGAGGCTTAATCAAGGGAAGAGAGACTTTTCTCATTGCTACGACTGTTTCTTGCACTGCTGATGTAATGTTTTCTCCCCAGTACGTGCACCAAGTGTCCCCTGGATTATGCTTACTGTAGTTCAGGAGGAACCTACCCCTTTGGAGGACAAGGCACAGAGTTAGGCAACGGTGGATGTTATGGAAAATATCCGTGCCTCTTAATTGCCCTGTGCGCTGCAGTGTCACGCAGCATGTGATAGAAGAGACTAGAGGCTGAGCAATTTGTCTTTAGTCTGGTTTGGAAAATAAAGGTATTGGCTTTCAATTGCAAGAGGCAAGGTGCTACACACAGCAACGCCGAGGAGAGAGGGAACGCTGAACGAGAATGAGTCCCAGCCAACCCTCTCTTGTTTCAGGTGAAGCGGAATATGCTGTTCAGTTAGACAAGTAGACACTATGTCTGACCTTTGCAGCAAAGAGCTAATTAGGCCCGTTGCTGGATGTATCTCAGACAATTTTGCACATAATTATCTTGTTGTAAGATTGAGTGGGCTTCACTGGCATCGTCAGAGCTGCAGTAGATCCATATCAGTTTTAAAGACCAGAATTTGAACTCGGGTTTTGCCCTTAGTGATATAGTGTGTTTTGCACCTTAAGTAGGTAGAAGTGTAAACCTCACATCCATAGTACTCCTGAAAATTAGTTTTCATTTTTTATTTGATGACGTTTTTTGGAGCAAAAGGATTTTTTTCTATAAAGTTGTTGAACTGGAGAACGCAGAATCACAGAATGACATGGGGTTGGAAGGGACCTCTGGAGATCATCTAGTCCAACCCCCTGCCAAAGCAGGGCCACCCAGAGCAGGTTGCACAGGAACGTGTCCAGGCGGGTTTGGAATGTCTCCAGAGAAGGAGACTCCACCACCTCCCTGGGCAGCCTCTTCCAGGGCTCTGCCACCCTCACAGGAAAGAAGTTCCTCCTCATGTTGAGATGGAACTTCTGATGTTCAAGTTTGTGCCTGTTCCCTCTTGTCCTGTCCCTGGGCACCACTGAAAAAAGACTGGCCCCAAGAGTGTTGCTTGGTAAAATGCTTTATTGTTTCTAAACATGTTAACTTTGGCTTCCTTTCTTTGTAATAGTTTCTCCCCACAATAAATTCCTTGAGACTTTCTATGGAAGAGACCACTTCTGTAAATCTCATAATAGGAAAACGAATTGGTCTTTTTTCTGAGTTTGACTAGGTCAAGAATGACTAAAAGTCCACAGCATTGCAAGGTTGTTTCATAATCACGTATGAAAGGAGATGGATAATGATCAGTCAAGATGATTGTCTGCCAGAAGGCAAACACCAGCATCAGTGGCTGTGGATGCATCTGCCCCACACAACAGGAGGCGTGACCGCCGTGTCAGAGATGCTGTGGTCTCATACAGTTAAACATGCCACGCTTAAGTACCATACAGAGATATTCCATTAGGTTCAGCAAAGTTATATTAGCAGAATCCACAGCGGAGCCACCATGACTATTCTGCTCCCAGTTCTGGAGCTGGGCAGCTGAGCTCCTCCAGACCGGCTGGCTCTGAATGGTGCTGTCTTGCCTATGATGAACAGGTTGTGAATGGACTACGGGAATCCTTCAGTTAATTAACTCCCAGTGGTTGATATGTATTGGCAATGGGTTGTAGAAACAACGCTGCCAAAGATTGCTGAGATAACAATAAACAGTGCAGGGCTACTCATGGATAATACACATGAGCTGCCATGTTTAATTTCAAGAGACATATTAAATAATGGTTTTATTAATGTTCCTCTTTCACCAACTCGCATGTGCTCCCAGCTCATTTCCACAAATTCTGTGTTTATTGGACACTCTCCCTGAGAGTGACCAGCTAACAAATCTTCATTCAGAGGGGGGAAAAGGATGATAAAAGCTCTCCTAATTGAAATTCTGTGATGCGGTGAAGATTATGTGCCTCTGGCTATTTCAGTTGCCTGATTGCCTTTAATGATTCACCATTGGTGCTTGATAAAACTCTCCCTCTGAATCTGCAGGGCTCAGGCCAGCCCATCTACCAGCATCATGTTTTTCTCACTTTGTGGGTGGCCTGAGAGATATGACTAGCACGGTTTCAAATACTTTCTCCAAGGTAGCTCTGCCTTCTGCTTCAGCTTTGAAGAAATAAAACTGAATTAAAGTATGAGATAGAAAAGCTAAAGGTAAAACAACTTCACGGCTTCAAAAAATACTCGGGACCAGAAGCGTGGAGATTGTTAGCCACTGAGGCTACAATTCCTTCTGTAGTTTTGTCAATTCATGTTTATCACAGGGAGTAAGACGAAACAGAAGTATTTCTATCTTCATGTCAAACTCCAAGCTGAGTGAAAAGAATAAAACCATTTCAATGAAAATGTGCCCCCCTCCCCACCCAATTGCTGAATGAGCTCTAGGTGTTTTTCAGCCAGTTGAAATGGATGAACTGTTGGGGCAGGGACTGTTTCTTTGCTCCAGGTTTGTGTAGCACCTCACAGAGTGAAGGGCAGTCTGCACCTGGCTGTGATTGCCGCTACCAGAAAAGCTGCAACGAGGTGGAGGCACGCGTGGAACCCGTTCCGCGGCTGCTTTTGAAGGTGCTGCCAACTGGGGGTAAATATAAGGATAGAACTGGGGGAAGGAGAGGGTCATCAAGTTGGCAGCTTGCTCCGCACAAAATATTTTGCTTTTGCCTTGGCTACTACAAATAAATAACATGTAAAGGCCAGACTTGCAGCAGATGGCCAACAGCTGACTTACAGGAATATTTTCAGCAACTTTCCTTCTTCGTTTAGCAGATCCCTGTATGATCCTTTACCAGTCAGCTCTGCCTCCCTATAAACATATGCTGAGCCCGGTCTGTCAGCATAGTTCATCACGTTATGCTTGTCCACTGGTGCAAAACTTAGTAGCTGCTCATGTTGGAGGTACAGATGAGTTGCGCTTTTTTTTTTGGAAAAACTCAAAGCAACCAAAATTAGTGGAGTTTTCTGTCTATCAGGGCCTAGACTCCAACTCCTCAGTGACCTCCAGCGTTCTCCTCCATGAAGATCTCTGTAAGATCCCTGCAACATCTAATACAGGGATAGCAGAGAATGATGGTCATACTTGACTCATGTCTTCTCTTTGAAATATTCATGTGTGTGTACCTATACATTTCAGTACCTCAGACTTTGGTGGAACTTGAGAGTTTTACTTAAATAGTCAGAAATTCTTTTTATTTCTCTTGAGTGAACTTGAATGTCCTGAGTTTCAGTAAGAGCTTGTTTTCTCAGTTCTTATTTTCTCAAGCTATTTAGATTAAGCTTAACATGTAGCACATTTTCCTTTTGCAGGGCACACACGTGTTTCAACCGTTTGGATCTTCCACCTTACCCCTCGTATTCTATGCTCTATGAAAAGCTGCTGACAGCTGTTGAAGAAACTAGCACCTTTGGACTTGAATGAGGGGGTCCAGGCACTTCTGGTGTTTTTCTGGCTGATGATGTCATCTTTCCTGTCCACCATCATTTGATCTTGGTTTCCCGTGTTTTTATTTTTGAAAACAAAACAAAACAAAACAAAAATCAAGATTGACAAAAGCTGTGCATGAAGAACTGCCGCCCTCTAAGATCTAACCTTCATGCTTTCATCCTCTGTTTCCAATGGACTGCTAGTCTGTATGCAATAGAAAAACAACTGTCTCAAGGTTTCTGTATATCTCTACATACCTCCATTAATAACGATGAAAATACAAATGCAAGTTACACTACACTTGACCAAATGTTAATAAATGTTTACTTCCACCTACGTTGATTAAAAAATAAAAAAAAAACCTCATCAAGCATTCCAAGCCTTTATATGCCCACATCTTCTAAATCAATTCACAGCCCATCTTCTTAACCGTTGAATCCAGTACTAGGAGCTGGTCAAATATATCTTCATCCATCCTTGTTTTCCCTTTATGTATTGTCCACCTGAGAGACACCTATGAGCAAAACTGAAATTTTTTATATACGAACTCATGATCCACATCAGTTGCATCACCTGGAACTGGCCCAGATACACGGTGCAGATAAGACCTTCAAAAACTAAAAAAAAAAAACAAAACCAACCTGTAACGCAATGCAAAGCATAACAGCGATTGTTATGATTGTTACTTGCCAGTACTGGAGAGAACTTGCACTTCAGAGATATTGGGAGGGGCATCTCCATTGTAATGTTTACCACACAAGAAGCACAAGGTTGTGCACGCTCAAGAAGGATGTCTTATGTAGCATAAAGGACAAGGCTCCCTTACCTTAGTATTGTACATGACAAGGAAGAGGGGAAATAAGAAGAATGTTCTACTCTTGTGAATACCCTTGGGTTCTGTTTACCAGATCTTTGTTTTCTGATGTTTAAAATGCTCCTTTCCAAATGAGAAGTCTAGACAATCCCACCCCCTGTGTCAGAAGCCATTTATTTTCTGTCAGGCTGGGCTAATCTATGGTCGCCGGGGGCGGTTTTCAGTTCTTGTCATTTTTCTTTTCTTGTTCGGTGCAAATCTCCGTAACCTCAAGAGTGGTTGTAGACAGAAGGTTTTAGTCTAGGGTCTATTAAATGAGAAGCTGCAGCGAATGAGGGTACTTGTGAGGGCTGAAGGGGATTGTAACTCTTCTTTGAGTTAAGTATTTGTTGTACTTCCTCTCGGAGTGAGCCCAAAGGCCCTGCAGTGAAATTGGGTACCACTAAACCAGAGCTCTAGCTCTTGTTGCTGCAGACAGAGCCCTCTTTTGCTTTGGTGTACTTCGCATTCCAACTCTGAAGCCGGAGAATGAAAGGAAAACATCTTTGGATGGATTTTGCCGAGGCTGTTACAACCAACCACACGGCTCTCATTATTTCCTGTGTATTAATCTTTGCTGCCCTTGCATCCTAAGACTAATCTCAGATTGAAAGTGTTTGTCTTAACTGGGAAAAGGAGATACGAAGTATCTTTACTTCTGACACTCAATGTGTTAAAGGACGCATGAAATGCGAAGTGAGAGATTTGTGAGGGGTGAGTGAAGGTAAGTGAGAAGTTGACATGGCAGTGTCTAGCAGCTCACGTGAAATACCACACCCCCTTGGGGGCTTGTTACTGGTAGTTTTGTGGTAGCCGTGCTTCATAAAACTGAAAAATCAGGAGATCAGTTCATTGTCTGACACATCTAATTCCCGTTAAGTTTTCCCTCCAGAGAAAAGAATTGGACCCTGCTTCCCCACGTATTTTTATGGTGGCTATACAGAAACTCATCACGCTTGAAAAACTGCGTTTGGAGAGTTTGAGATCATTTTCCTGCTTTAATTCTTAGGTCAATAGGTATTTGAAAGGTGGTGGACCCAGAAACATGTTTCTGAGCAGAACTCTAAGCTTTTGCTAACGATAGATAAAATATTTGGGATATTTAAATTGCTCCGTGCATTCAATTTCTGTGACATCGCAGCCACTTTTATAGCAATTTACTGTATGGCTTTTACCAAGGACCTATTTTATAGTACATATTATTATTCTTATTGAGTATTCATATTACAGTTGCAGATGGAGGCTGCAGCTACAGGCTGCTTCATTGTACCCGACACCGAAAATGATGCTCATTATTTCCACAGACAAGCTCTCGAGCGTCTATCCAACACGACCAGCCCCACAGTAGAGACAGAAACCTTAACTTCTTTTTTTTTCTCAAGAGTGTCTGTCCCGTGCACGTGAATTACACCGGAGCGAGTCACACCGTGAGAGACCGAACAACGAAATCTTCCAATGTATGTAATTTCTGCCACTTCACCACTGGGCCCCAAAATCCAGTGATTCCTGCATAGTTCTCGTTTCTATTCCTGGTGATGTTACACAGTTACCTGCGCTATGTCAAATGTTGGGTGCCTTCTAACAATAGAAGAGAGAGAAGTATCCAACTGGTTTGTTCATCTTTGGCCAAGGAAAATAGGGCATCAAGAGCTGTCTCATTAACATTAGTAAAAAAGTTAAAAAAAAAATCCAATCTTGACAATACTGTATAGTTAAATTTTTTTAAGTATTTCAAAACTATATTTTATTAAGAAAAAGTGAAACTATTTTTTGTAGCATAATAAAAGATGTTTGTATTTCAGAGACAGCATCAAACCCCACCGATTGAAAGAAGGAAGGCTTTCTCCTGAAGTTCCTCCCCACGACGTGTTCTGGCACTCGCCAGACTCTAAGCTAGATCAGGTGTTAGGCATCTCCGTGTTTGGGGGGTGCCATCTCAAGCACCTTGGGTGTTCCTGCTCTGGGAAACGTACAGCATAGCCGGCTACTTCCCATCAAAATCCTTAGTCCAAGCTGTCTTTCAAGCGCACAGCCTAGTATTTTTAAAAGGTTGCTTTCTTAGGTGACGGTGATGACATCGAAGTAACCAGGTCATGCAGATTTCCTTGCAGGGTTGGGTTTTTTTGCTCTAACACCAGGAATAGCGGAAGACAGTTGACTGTTTTCATGAAGAGAAAGAAAACGCCATACTCTGCTTTTCTTGCATTCTAGCATTCCAGTCCTCTCCCTCTCTCTTCCCAAATGCCCTACCCCAATATGTTTTCAAACACCGACAGCATCCCTAGGGTACCCAGATCCACGCCTCACAATGCCTGTCTCCGTTCCTTGCATCATACCGTGGGGCTGAACCTGGTCCCAGCCTGGAGTGAAGGGGAAGCCGTGCATCTAAGTGGCACCGTAATGTTGGAGTCAGCGAGGCAGTGAATGGTGCTAACAGGAGGGAGGGAGGAACCCGTCTCCCTTGCCCTGTTATTTAACCTGCCCATTATGCAATTAATTGACTTTGTTGTTGTAGTTATGCATATGCAAGGCATATACCCTTCCTTGTTCACCTTTCGATTCAAATGCTCTTACTCAGTCATACGGTCAGCTGTGCTCTCCCCAGGTCTGCATTTTCATTTGTAAAAACACTTGACTGCTAATTACAGAATTTCATTGTTTTCCCACAGGAAAGACTAGAAGATATTCCGTAGGGCAGATCTACAGTGAAATAACCTGTTCGGCTCCTTTACCTCAGTTCCCTTTAAACGTGATGGTGGCCAGATTAAGATACGAGATCAACAGCAATAGATTTGAAAATGCGAGTGAAAAATGGAATAGGCAATCACAGCTTTTGCCATTTGCAGTGTTCCATAGGAGCAATGAATAGTGGTAATTTGTACTTTTGGTTTCAGAGGGCCCATATCTTTCTCAAAGTGACTGTTGTGAGGGTATTAACGGTAGAGGGAAATGTTGACGAAATCCTGTTGCCATACTAGTGTTGAGCTGAAGATACGAGAACGAAACCAGGTATTCTAACTCATCAGTAGGTCTTCCACCTTGAAGTAGTCTCACCGACTGTTCAACCACATAAGCTATGCAAGATTGGATCCAGTACAAACAACTGTACCTTACTGTCAGTGGCGTCAGGTCTAAACCTTACAAATGCAGTCTCACTTCAGGACGTCAGGTGAGCGTTCAGCTTCAGGCACGTGGCCGTGCGTATTCAGAACGTTCCAGGGAGATCCATGGCTATCACGGGGCAAGAAGTGAGCGGTCCAAACTACACCTAACATCTGATGGAGAAATCATGAGGTTTTGTACAGGTTTGACACAGAGGACTTTTTTTTCGCCCAGTTTGCTCAAGTGCCAATGAACTTTTCAGTGAACTGTAGCTAAGGTCTGAGTGCGTAGTCTAGTCTGAGAGCCAGCCTGTGGGGATGGGGGGGTGTTTGGTGGGTTTGTGTTTTGTTGTTCTAGTTTCACTGTAACAAATAGCGGACATACCTCTAGTGGAAAACGGTAGGATACTGGATTTGGACATGAAAAATCAAATAAGAAATAAGCTAAAATATACACGCACAGAGGACAAGTTAAACTCATCCTTTGCTATTAATCCTGTGACAGTTTAAGGAATTCCAGAAGGGCAAATTTGACTGGAGATTTGTTTAATTTCTGTTGAAATACTTATTTGCCCAGTCTCCATAGTATTACTAATAGGGCTTCCCAGTCAAGATTAAACACTTTCAGTCAAATGCAGACCAACAGATCTTTCTACAATAAATGCGGTGCTTTTTTATTATAATTATTCTTGCTGTACCTCAGTGTTCGTTATTAAAAGAAAAAAAAATAATGACTGCAATATACTAAATCCGGGATAGGTTTTCCAGTTATCACAAGGTCCAAAAGATTGGATTGTTACTTTCTCTCTAGTGAGTCATGTAGTTCCTTTGTTCTCGTAGCAAAACAGATGCCTGTAGATAGTAGATACTAGGTATAGTAAATATTGTACCATTAGCCAAATTCCCTGCAGCTTCCGATTTATCTAACAGAAATGTCTGTTCCGGTTTTTGTTAAAGACTACATAAAGTCAATGGCAGGAAAGGTCCTCATTATTGGACTGATTTTGCTTATATTGACAGAAAAATGTCACATGATACTCAGGCTGTGCTTTCTATTCAACCATATCACTATAGAGGAATGTCAATAAAATCACTTTGTTATGGCATTGTGTGGACTGTCTGTTACAAATAACTTATTTCGTAGAGGATGTATTTTACTAGTGTGGGTTGAAATTGGCGCTAGTCTAAGTCCACTGATTTAGGGAATTGCTCTTCCGGGATCTTTCTGACCGTTGCATTCAGGCTTTTCCACTGCTTTTGTTCAATTACTCGGGGTTCGTGTCTAAAACTTGAGGTTCTCCACATAAGTATGCATAACCAAAGCTCCACGCTCTCCTAGGCTGTCTCAAGACCAGCCCTGCCTTGAAAGCGTGTGAGCTTATTCCTCCCTATAGAAAAATGTCTGGAGAAACAGAGGGACAAAAGAGATGTACATACTACTTACGCATACCTCGCTTCTGGGTGTAATTACGGCATTATAGCTATGAACTGCAAGTGCAAAGATGATTTCTTAATAGCATATGCTGGGTCTGCATTAAGTGTTGACAGCAAATAAAGAGCAAGATGCTCTGGCATCCTCAGTATGTCACACCCATTTCTCTACTGCTCGTCACTGTAATATCTCAGGCATGTTTCATTAGCACATTCCAGGACAGATTGACACGCCTCAGCTACCCAGTCAGCAGACACCTTGCTGACCATACCTGTTTTCTTACATAAACGGCACCTCGTGAGGGAACGCAGTACGCTACGAAGGATGGGAAAGCTTAAACATGAGGAGCGGTTTTTACAAGGGAAAGTATAAACCTGTGGGAGACACTCCAACAGAAATGCTAAGCATACCTTGCACAAGACAAATGGTTAGCAAATGCGAGCCTATGTCGCTGTGACAACGCTTCGGAGACCTTCTGCCGTTGGCACTGCGTTTCATCACCTGTGGAGGAGCGCAGGGCCACCAGCCTGAGGCCAGCGCTGGCTCTCCTGTGGCAGGGACCTCACTGGTGGCAAGAGTAGCACCCACCCATGCACGTGCCCAAGAAGTCCGGGTCTCAGAGTGCGGCCTTTACTCAAAGCTTGTTTGCGTGACTCTGCACGCGTGTGAGGCGTTAGTGCGGGGAGAGGGCATCTGGGATACTAAGCTACAGTTCTCTGAATCTTCCACTTATAAAGGAAGGAAAAATCAATATTTACTAACGAGAGATGAGCTGCTGATCATCAGGGTACGTCAAAGGTGTCGGTTTCTGGAGAGGTGGTCAATTTATGCGGCTGGAACTACAGCTTTCACCAGAACCCATTCTGTGCTACACGTTACTGAATTTCTGTTAAAACATAGCGGCAGTCTGCCTGAAGCCTCCATACGTACGTCAGATGTCTTTTTTGGCCTGCTAACAAACCTTCATCATCCTGTCAGGTATTACAAATCAATAATAATCCCTTCCCACCTTGTGGTAGCGAAGTCATAGTTTTTTTGCTACAATGGACAATAAATCCACTTGAGGCCTGACGTTTATTCTTATATAAAAGGCCAGACTGGACAATAGCTGTCATTTCTGGGGAACAATGGAGAACAAAGCCACAAAGGATCCGCTGTGTCCTCTATAATCATAAATCTTCCTTGAGCTGCAAAGCCACGCTTTTTAAATTATTTTTTTTAAATTTAATTCTGGTAATCTTCAAAATCAATTTTGCCTGAAAATACCGTTCATGGATGTATCAAAATGAAGACTGTGTGGCTTTGTTTGTTTAGTTCCTACCCCCTCGGAATTAAGTTTTGAAGGAAAAAAAAAAAAGATACGTTATTCTGTCTGAAACCCAAGCCCTGATTATTATTTATATTAGGCTTTGGTGTAAAGCACATTTATATTGTTTTAACTCTAGTGTAAATGAAGCTTATCTCCACAGTGCTATGTTACAGCTCTTCGAGGCTGCATAGAACAGAAGTCACCGGAGAACGCAAAGACTGCAACTAATGATGTTTTCTTCCTGAATTTCTGGCAGGTAGGATTTCCTATAATTAGCTCTTATGGTATAAGAAGCTAATGGAGCTGCGTGGCAAAGTTTTCTGTGCCAGTGATAAACAACAGTAACACTAAGGTCACACTTGCCTTTCCTTCTGTGAAGAGTAATACACTTTAGAGCCACACCTTCACCTTTTAAATTTATCAGTATTAAAGTAAAAGAGGAGGTTAGATTATTTTCTTTCCCAGTTAGAAAATTAATCAGTTGTAAGAAAAAAACCAAAACACTATAAATACTCTCCAGTGTGAGGCTGCCAATCTGTTCAGCCAGTTTCAAAATGGACCACAGACAACAGTGGAAGAACTACTGTTGGGTGGGATTGCCTAATGCTGGTTTTCCAGGCTCAAAACAGCCTACAAAAATAAATCGCACGTGCTCCTATTTTTCTGTTTTCAGCGCTCGGCATGCTTCAGCCCACAGACGAAGTAGTGCAGGTACCTCACCAGCCCGCCCCGTGGATAGCAGCTTTTCAGGAATGCAGCTGGGGCAGCACTGGAATCCGCTTAGGAACTTTGCTACAAGCTGTGGTTTGACTTCTCTTAGGTATGTCTCCGTATTAAATCTGATCGGTGACTTTTTAAGAATGACTGAAATTAGTAATACAGATTACGAGGTAAAATTCTACTTGCAATGTGAGGATGGCAACGGAATAGAAACTTCCCTGCTTTTGGCATATGAGGTAACAGCTCCAGTGATTTGTGCATCGATTAACAGAACAGGGATCCTAGAGTTTAACCCCTACGACTAGGGCACGTAAAGCACACAACAGGGCTTTTCAATGTCATCATTGTGCTTCAGGTACATATTTCAGTCCTCCCAACGTACAAACCGAAAGGGGTTATCTTTATGTTCTGGACACAGTCATAAAATAAGTAGCGATGCACCCTGGATTTCGTAAAATGTCATCTGCCTAATTTGTGGAAGATGAATCAGTCTTTGGGACCACCTTGGCGCTGCAGAGAAGCTGTGAAAGTGATCTGAGGGAGCACCCAGAAGAACGTGCGGGAACTCATATGATGTGTTCTCCAGCCCATAAATGAATGTTATTATAATATATGTAAAACTCACATTCAAATGGAAATTTCTGCAGAGTATGAAGCTGTGAAAATATCTGGAAAGGTTACTCCTAGATTCTCTGAGCACAAGTTTACTCATCTGTCCTGGAAATGATGAAATCAAACACTGTCAGCAAAAAAGAGGCGTACCTATTATTGCCACACGAGCAGCAGTTTATATTAAATCTCTCATAAACGTAAAAACAACTCCACAAAGCTGGCACTAATGATGCCTAGTGCTGCCACTTAGTGGAGCTGTGCCTTCCTTCCTAAAATTGGAAATGTGACGATTTCTTTTGTTGAAGCAAGAAACCTCAGTTTGTACAGAAGTGTAGTGTGGGACTGGCTTTTAGTGGTGGTGGAGCTTTTGTGTAAGTGCCTCTATGAGACGACAAGAAGCATTTGAGCAATACAGGGGTGAAGCACCTCAGGTGAGGAATGTGCTGTCTTCTTTTCCAGCTGCCTCATATACAAAACAATCACATCAAGACATCAGTAGCTCATCAGCGCAAAATAAAAAAGATAGCTTCCTATGGAACTGAAGCAGCCTGCAGACATTCCAGCCACAGAAGATGATGTTATTCTATCATTATGGAAGTTGAAAGGATGAATTTAGCACCTGAAAACCGATCTTGAGTTATGTGTCCTGATTAGTGGTTAGATTTCATATTTCTGTTATAAATGGGCCATTATGATAATGAGTATTTAGGGTAACTTTTCCATCATGTAGAAGCTGCCTGAATACATTCAAACTGAGAAGAGGAACGTTCTGTGAAGATCAAGCTAGATTTAGGCTGATGAAACTGAGCAAAGTTTATATCCCTATGCAACAAGTTCGATCCACCTCCCCAGGGCAAAACTGAAATCATTCTTTCACTCCAGTGCACGCAGACATAAATTGAGAAGGACATTCTTTTAAACAGAGTACCTGTGGTAGTGTCTTCCAGTTCACCTCCTGCTTATCTTGAAAGCCAAACACAGCTCCTGAGAACGAATTCCTTGGGTGCTACTGGCAGAAAAGAAAAAAAAAATATACTGAAATATCCGACAGTTAATGTTATCTACACAAGCAGAAATCAATGTTTGTTATGCCATCTGAGTGCAATTAAGCATACGACAGCTAATAACGTTTCAATGATTGAAGCCAAATACCCAAACAACAGGAAAAAAAGCATATGTGTTTTTTCAGTAGGTATGTATGAGAGTAACCAGCCTAGATGTGTCTGTTAGCTTATCTCTGAACAAATCAAGCACTGTTCATATCCGCCCGTGTTTCTCCCTGTGTGGATAGCATGGATTAGCTTACGCTGCAGTATTTAAAACTAAGATCAGTTCTGGTTTAATACACAGGGGAGTCATAAAACTTATGTTTGTTCTTTCTACAGGGAAAAATGAAATTAAAACAGCATATATCAGCTCCATTACATTCTGGTACAACAGAACTCAACAGTCTGTGCTACAGCTAGTGCATAGTAAAGCGGGAAAAGATTTTATTTCAGTCAGTTTTCAAGACAGTAAAGCACAATTTTTCTTTTTGGTATTGTCTTCCTATTCTGTGGATAATTCTTTTTAAGAATGCGACAAATCCATCTTCCTGTTATGTTAAGACACTCCTTCAGTGGTATTTTCTACCCTATGGAAGAAAAATAGATAAACTCACAGACTATATAGACTAAAAGCATTTCCAGATAATCAGAAGAGATACGCTCAAAAGTCTCCATAAGTTAGATAAGAGCATATCTTAAATTTATCTGAATAAAAAAAACATATGTGGAAAAAAAATGTAAGCCCATGTTTTGTGTTATACACAACCAACAGCTAGATTTTTAAAGGCACTTAAGAACCTAAATATTATAATTTATTTTAAAATATGGCCAGAGAACCTTAAATATCCCAAAGTATTTTGAGGAAGGTCTGTTCATATTCCTGAACCAGTGATTGCACTCCTTTCCATAATTTTTTTTACAGGCTTACCCCCAGCCCTCCCCAGGAAAATGTGATTGTGAAAGTAAGTAAAGTAGAAAATATCACAAGAATTAAGTATCTGAAACCTTCATTTAGGATTAACATACTTTTTTATTTTTCAAACAACAACCTTTTTCCTGTAGCAAACGCCTCTGACATGTACTTTAGTATGTAACAATTTCTAAACCCTTGTTTAATCCAAATTTTATTTTTCAGCAGTAAGAGTCTGGCCCTGCTACAGCATGAACAATGCTCTGGGTGGAAAGCACGTTCATACTGTAAGTCTTGAACCCTCCGTTACTCTGTGTACTGGTTCTGAAATTTAACCTTTAACTATTTCTGCAAATGGGATTTGCAGAATCCCATTTGTGTTGAATGTGTTATTTGGATTTGGGTTGAGTGAATGGGGGAATTCCAGAAAAACGCCTTGTCAGCAATTGTACTCCCATCCCTCATCAATGGGCAGGGGTTGGGCTGAATCCTTTCCTGTATGTTTCCTCATTAGTCTCTTCTCCCTCACGCTCTGGATAATAGCAGGGAGATTCTGTGCCTTTATTGGAGACAAATGCCGCAGCACCGCCTTGACTGCCACGCAGGACAGGTCTCTTAAACACATATATTAATTAAGCTGGATGGTGAAGAGATATTACGTCCCACTCTGATTTCGGGCCCGGGGGGAGGCTTGTGAAGTGAGTACAGCCATTTCTCAATCCGTGAGACAACTTCCACCAGCCTGGACAAAGGGGTGTCTGGGAGGCAGCTCCTACGCTCTTCATAAAAACACGTGGAGCTCGGGCACACGTGGAGGAGAAGAGCCAAGCTCCGCCACAGCTGCGGGGAAGGCTTCATTGGGGCTTGTGCCTCAGACACCACAGAGGCCAAGGCTTCACCAGGTGGGCTCGTCCCCTTCAGAGCTGCCCCTCTTGTCCTCGCCTCCCTTCAGCCGTGCGTCCCAGTGCCCCCACTGCGGGCCTGAGCCCTGTTTCCCCACAAGGCCATGCCCTTCAGGACCAGCTCTTGCCATTTTACCTCAGGATTTGCCCTTCTGACCTGTCCACATTCCCTCAGGGGAATGCCATGCCCTTCAGGACCAGCTCTTGCCATTTTACCTCAGGATTTGCCCTTCTGACGTGTCCACATTCCCCCAGGGGAATGCCGTGCCCTTCAGGACCAGCTCTTCCCATTTTACCTCAGGATTTGTCCACAGTCCCTCAGGCGGGGCACACCCGAGCGCCCACGGGCCGACTAGTCCCGGTTGGCGGGGCAGGTGCGAAGAAAAGCCCCCAACGAACGTCGCTGCCCCGCCAGCCACCACCAACCCGTCGCTCGGGTGCTCATCAGGGCTTTATTACCTTTTAAATCTCGCCGCTTTGCGGGAGGCCCTGCCGCCACCCGCTTCCTCCCCCCACCACGCCGCCACCGGCCGCCAGCAGGGGGCGCTGCCCCACTGTCCCTCCCGCCCCTCCGCCAAGGTGAGGCCTTAAAGGGCGGGGCCCCCGCGCCGCGCCCCGCCCCGCCCCTCCCCTCGGCCCGGCGCGTGCTGCCCAACCGCCCTCCTCCAGTCAGCGGCAGCCGCTTCACCCCGCAGCCCTGAGGGGAGCCCGGCGCAGGGGCGCACCGAGACGGGAAGGAGAAGGAAGGCAGGCAGGCAGGCAGGCAGGCTAGGCG